>CM034701.1:330050713-330061446 GCA_020142125.1 Phrynosoma platyrhinos
AAAATACGGTACTAGACGTAAATGTTTAAAGGTGTTCTATATGCCTTCAGTCAAGGTGTGCTCAACTTGCCATTCTCTCCTCCCATCCTTCTTTCAGTCATGACAAGTAGTGGATGGAAGTTGTGAAACCCTGTATACACCTTAGGTTTGTCTCATTACATTATCTTGTTTTGTTTTGTTTTTTTATGCTAGTTCTACCATTTTAAAGCTATATTTGAACTGTGGGAATACTAGCACACTCCCATCCCTCCCAAATAGAATATTATGTTTACCCTTGTCCAAGCACCCATGTTAGGCAGTTTAAAGAGCATAGTAGCAGTTATTGAGCCCCGTTTTGAACTACACACAAGGTATTCCAGAGGGTTTTGTGGCAACTTTGAATCAGATTTGCTATAGGAAACTATCAAGTAGATAAAATATATTTTTATTGTATGATTCTGTAATTAAAATCAAACTAAGAACTTATTTGTAATTTCACTAATATTGAATACATTATTGCTTTAGAAGGAGATTAACACTTCAGCTTTATAATAACATCTAGTGGTTTGTTCACCGCTTTAGACCACTGCCAGTCTTCTCTGGCAGCATGGTTGCCACTGAAACACCAATTTGTATATACAGTTCAGCACAGTATGTTATTTTTACTGTGAACCAATTTTAACCTTACTTGTAATATCATTCTCCAAACGTTATTATCAATTTTCAGATCATAATTACCATAAAGATATGGAATTCCACATCCTTTCTTATCATCTGTGTCATACAAACATGAATAGCCATCTAAAATCTTTAAATATTAAAAACTGGAAATCAGCTCCTCATACTTTCTTCTGCCTTTTCAATACACTTGAAAATATATGAATACTGTTTCCATACAACCTTGGAGCAAAACTACTTATATTAAACTGTCACACTGCTGCTACAGCTCAGGTTGGGAGGCCACACACAACTTCTACCAGATCTGGTAGGGCCCTCGCTCTTCTCCATAATTTTTTTTCTGGAAAAAAAAGTAAATCCTTTGTCCCTGCAAAAGCCTGCTCCTGCACTCTTTAGGATAGGATGGGGAAATTGTTGCTTACATGCTGCATGCAGCCTCTGGAACCCAAGGCCCAAGAAGCCCCCAGACCACCACCCCAAGCCCCCAGACCCACCCCATTTTTAAAAAGCAGACTGTGCTTTTGCTTTCAAGACAGCTCCAAGCTATCACAAACAAACAAACAAACAAACAAACAAACAAACAAACAAACAAACAAAAGCAGTTTGGGTCCCCTTGCTTATCACTACCCCCATAATCCCCCAGATGCTGGGGTGGGAGGGGGCATGAAGAATCAGCCATTTTTCAGCTGGAACCCAGAACCAAAAGTGACATTATGTTGCTTCCAGTCACTAGATATGAGATGCTGGATCCTGTTGGGAAGAGAATCATGGGGGCAAATAGCTCCTCACTCTCTTGACAGTTGCCCATTCATATTCTAGAGGGTGTGGGGGGAACTTTTTCCACATTTTAATGGTAGCATACCAAGAAGTGTCTGGAAATCATGTCTGGCTTGGCAGAGAGAGAGAGACACACACACAAAAAAGCCCTGAGGAGGCTTTTTCAGGAGAAAAATATGTTAACGCAAAAGATTGGGCAGAGTGCATGGATTGGGGGTTACCTGTACTTTCACCCTTGCCATAAGCATTTCTAGAATTTCAGAACAAATGAACCTCAAGTTTGAGGGCTATGCATTGTCTGTCTGTCTTACACACTCATTTGACATGTAACTTTAAACACGCATGAAGAAAAACTCAATCTGGGAAAGAGTTGGTTGGGAAGTTATAACTATTTGACTAGTAACCATAACAAAATATGTATTGCATTTGCATTCTTTCAGTTACTTGCTTAGCAATTTTAGTCAAGTAACAGGTAATTTTTTTCTATGTAACACAAATAATTACTGTATACAATAAGGCACACTATCACAAGGGTAGTAAATTTTCCTTGCCATTAAAAATTGAAATCTGATATTCTCAGGAAGCTTTGTATGCATAACCAAATTCTGAGCCTTTGCTATGCTTACAAGGAATCAAATAATTCATATTGTTGTATTAATATTTCCATACACTGGAAAACAAAACTTGGCAGTGCTGACAGAAAAGGAAACATTAGAGTACAGATCTTAGAAAGCTTTTACCCATTAGTTCTTCTAAGGCCAGTATTTTTTTTTTCCATACTAAGAAAAGAAAAAGGAAAGAATGTATCTTGCAAATAGCTGATCAGCAACTGGAGTATTCTTCTTTGTGCAGTCATCCCCCATAAATGTATCTAGCATAAAAAAGACAGCCTGCTAATCAAATATTACACATGGAAGAGACCTTCAGCACTGGAAAAACTAATCTTTAAAAGAGCTGTATGTCTTACAGCTTTTCTTCAGATTGTAAAATTCTATCTATCCTGATTTAGAGTACTTACATTATCAAATCCTCCAAGTTTATGTACAAGTCTGAATAATTTGAAGAGATTCAAGTTTCTGTATCCAAGTACTGGTCGTTTATTAATAGGAGTCCCTGTGAAAGAAAGTATTTTGAAGTGTGGCTTTGTATTTTAGTAAGCATAATTCCTCATATTGATATTAATGCACTTACATTAATTCAGAGTTTCAGTCCCACAAACTGTGCAACATATATATGCTGATGCATATTTACTGACTTAATTCTGACCATGTTCAATGTTGTATACGCCAGGTAAGTAAGGGGTTACAATTTTAGCCTTATCATTCATATTGTGACAGATGAAATCAGTTTTTAAAAAAAGATAATTTCTTCCAAATAATTAGCTGTTCTCCATCAAAAATGTGTGGGCTCCTCAATGAGCAAAAATAATATAATGTTAAGACCACACACAGAGAAAGATGTATCTGATATAATGTCTTCATAAAATAAAGTTGATTTTATTCAATTCAGATTTCTTTCCAAAGAATTTCAATTTCCTCTACAAGTACTAGCAGGCACTTAGTTGTGTGAATGGGTTTGTGATAATATTCAACAATGACTACACAAATAATGAAATAGTACTTGTTCTACATTAATGTCTATGTTTAGGTCCATATAATTTGTAAATAACTGAACAAGTTAAGAGCAGCTCCCCATTCCTGGACTCAGCCATGTATTGGAGCCATCTGGGGTCTGGTTTAGCTGTTTGCTTGGGTTTAGAGTTAAGAAATGCATATAGTAGTCCACAAGCTTAGGGTGGTGGCCTGTGTTTGGTTTTGGTGGATTACAGGTTGTGCAGTCCAGTATACTTCTTTATATACTCAAAATATTTATTGTGCTCTGTGGATTTTTAAATGATTTTTTTGCATTTTGCTGTTGTTTTAAAATTCTTATGCTGTTACTTTCTATTGTATTATTTTATTTTTACTTTAAATGTAACTTACACAGGACTCAAATTTTACAAACAGGTGAAAGGTTTAATACACAAATAATTAAGACTATACATTATACCTAAAATGGACAATGTGTGGACCTCCAGGTGTTGCTGGACTGCAAGTCTCATAATTTTCCAAGTGACTCAAGGCTGATGGTATCTGTAGTCCATACAGGAGGCTGCATTTTGCCCTGCCTTATAAAGGCAAAGTAACTTTGCTAAGGTATGCATTTTATCAGCTATGAATGCCAATTTTAAAAAGGAACAGATTTCAACTGCCAGAAATAAAACCCAGGACTATATTACATTCTTCTACAGAGATATAAACTATACAATAAACATGATAAAATGCTCACCCCTGTCTTCCATGAATTTATAGAGCTGCTGTAGAAAGTTCTCTCTCTCCTCAGGAAAGGGTTCTACTTCTTCCTAATTTATATAATAAACATTAAGGAGAGAAATTATCAGTGCATCCAGTTAACTATAAAACAAAGTTCAGTGGCAATCATAGACTATTTTAGCTCTAATTTTTTTATTATCTCTATATATTTAAACAAATAACTAATTTACTGCAGAAACACATAAAATTTAATATATCTATTCAATTAATCCAAATGTATAGCTACTCAAAAGTAATTCCCATCAAATTCAATGAGATATACTTCAAAAAAGGTGTTCTTGCATTTCACCATTTTCCCTCCACTTTCAAGCCAATCTCCAACCCTCTGCTTCTAATCCTCCTCCTCCTTGCATTTCCTCTGAAAACCGAGCTTCTCTTTATTCCCTCCACTTTCACTTCCAAGCTGATCTTAAAACTTGTCTCCTAAATTTTACCATTTACTTATCCATGGGCCATATCAAAATACATGATTTTGGCCCTAAAGCATTTCCTCGACTTATACATGAGGTCAACTTGTACACAAGTATATACGGAACACATATCACCACAACAGACTGGATATACAGGAGGGATTTATAATAGCAGTAAGCTAATATTAAAGTGACGGTTCTTTTTAAAACAGGTCAGCAGCACTGGTCCAGAGTTTACAAACTGGAGTAATTAATTGTTTCAGAATAGTAGTGCAGTATGTGACTGAGCACTCTACCAACTTCCATTTTGCTCCTGCTGCTAATCAAAGGCTCAAACACATAGAACATGTAAACAGTGGCATAGTTATAAAATATAATGTGGCTTATATTTTTCTCCTTTAATCTAATCAATAAGAATCAGTCCTAGAATTTTCTATTAATTTTTAAACTTAAATTAGATTTGGAGACAAAGGGTACAAGTGGTTGCCCCCACTCTAACAAAAGTTCAAAGATTTCCAGTTCCAGTTCTTTTTCTGTGAACATTCCCATTGATCATCTACTAATTTTCTTTGTGTCATAAAGCTGACCTGATAGACTAATTAATGGTTCAAAAATATAGTGGCAAGAATAAGTCTGTGATCTATAATGATAATTATGGAAATTTTACAATAGTCAGCCCTTCATAGCCATGGAATCTTTATCCACGGCTTGAAAAATAAACAACAATTCCAAAAAGCAAACCTTGATTTTGCCATTTTATATAAGGGACACAATTTTACTATGCCATGGATATAATGGGACTTGAACATCCACAGATCTGGGTATTCATTGAGGGAGAGGGGGTTGTTTTTGTTGCTGTTGTTAACTGCCCTCAATCTCGACCCATGGCAACCCTATGGATGAGACATCTCCAAGACCCCCTGCCCTCCGCTGCTCTGCTTAAACCCTGTAAACAAATACCCATGACCTCCTTAATAGAGCCCATCTATTTGGCATGTGGCCTTCCTCTCTTCCTATTTCCCTCCACCTTTCCCAGCATTATTGTCTTTTCCAAAGAGTCCTCCCTTCTCATCATGTGCCCAAAGTACGACAGCCTCAGTTTGGTCATTGTGGCTTCCAGGGAGGTTTCTGGCTTGATCTTTTCTAGGACCCATTTGTTTGTCTTCTTGGCTGTCCACAGGATCCTCAACACTCTTCTCCAGCACCACGTATCAAATGAATTGATTTGCTTCCTATCATTTTTCTTAACTGTCCAGCTCTCACATCCATATATGGTAATAGGGAATACAATGGCTTGTATGATTCTAACTTTTGTGCTGAGTTGTGTACCTTTGCATTTTAGGGCCTGTACAGACTGCCAGAAATAATCCATCTTGAGACCACTTTAACTGTCCTGGCTCAATGCTTGGGAATCATGGGAATTGTAGTTTTTTTCTGAGACATTGAACTTTCTCTGTTAGAGAACTCTGGTGCCACAATAAACTACAGTTCCCATGATTCCCTAGCACTAAGCAGTTAAAGTGGCCTCAAGCTGGATTATTTCTGGCAGTCTGTACAGGACCTTAGAATATTTTCTAGTTCTTTCATAGCCACCCTCCCCCATCTTAATCTTCTGATTTCCTGATTGCAGTCCCCATTTCTATTAATGTTTGATCCCAGGAATGAGAACTATTTTACCACTTCTATTTCTTCATTGTCTATGTTGAATTTGTGAAGGTCCTTGGAGATCATTATTTTTGTTTTTTTATGTTCAACATGAAGCCTGCCTTTGCACTTTCTTCTTGGATCTTCCTTAGTAGGTGTTCCAGGTCTGGGAGGTTTTCTGCTAGTATTATGGTGTCATCTGCATATCTTAGATTTGCCTATGGGGGGGTGTGTGTGTGTGTGTGTGCAGGAATCAAAACCCAGTGAATACAAAGGGCCCACTATATTATCATGACAGACCTAATGAATTCCAAACACTCCTTTTAACATGTCTAATAAGGTTTATTTAAATAATTCTGTGTGTTGTGAAGTAAAATAATGTATGGATTAGGCCAACAATGAGCACATAACCATTTGATATAAAAGTAGGTGAACCACTGGTTACACTGGCTGACAGGGAATAACTAGAATCAGACACTTAAAGTGAATTTGATCTTCACCCTACAAACTGCATAGAAACATATTGTGTCACAATGTGAAGACATTTCATAGGTCCTCACCCAAGCAGTTACTCCTGCTCATCAGTCTACAATGGGTTACACATCTATTTCAAAGGATCTGAGGCTCCAACAATTGCTGTCAAGACAGATTGAGCCTACAAATGGGGAAGGTTTAATAGCATCTCTCAACCCAGGAGTTGTCATTACTCCAATAACTAACCTGTGCATCATCTAGGAAATCACAAATAACCCCACAGTAACATCCAAGAATCTGGAGGCCATTCTTATTTTGGCTATTCATGACTCAAAAGATCAGGTAAAGATTGAACAAGAATTGTATTAATGCAAGAGCAGCCAGGAGAATAACACTGCTCTCTAAAAGGCATGCTGCTGTTCCTCTGATGTTTGGCAACAATGACCTAAATATTTTCCAAAATTTCTGTTATTATATTCTCTGTACAAATGAGTCAAAAGTAGGAGTTTTTGGCCTGAATGAGAAATGTTGTGCTTGGAAAACAAAGAAACAAAACCCCACCGATCTGAAGAGAATAATCTCATCCTAAGTGTCACAAATGATGGGAGAATGTGGTGGTTTGGGTCTACTATGCTGTGTCAGCAACATGATGGCCTGCCATCACTGACACAACCATGACTTCTGCAATATATCCCAATATTCTAGCAAAAAATGTCAGGCCATCTGTCAGAGCCAAGGAAAATGTGAGGCATGCAACAATGTCCAAAATGTGAAGGTCCATTTAAAAACAAAACAAAACCAAAAACTAGGAAAGGTGATCTCCCCTTTTTTATCTAATCCCTTTTGCTCGGAAAAAAATGGAAAATATTTAGCAAAAAATGTCTGTGAGTGATAAATTATTTAAATATATATTTACACTCTCAAAATTGTTTTTAAGAACTATGTAGCAAAACTTTTATGTAAGACTATGTATGGTATCAGATCACTGCAATTCATGGAGCTGGTGTCCTTTTCTGTTCTTTTTATGGGAACAAGTACTTTACACTATGAAGAACTGGAGGAGACAACATAATTTTGTTTCACTTATGTTGCTCTGTTTGGTTTTTATTTTGTTTTTGGCCTATTTCTCAAAAACTGATAAAACCAAAGAGGCTTCTTACAGTTCAGTGTTTCTTACAGTTCAATACCTTGCAGCCCCTCTTGTAATAAAAATAAATGCTTCATTTAAATTCAGCTTGTGATTATTGTCTGAACAAACTGTACTTTTACCATATGAAATAAGGTAGTTTAATGCCAAATCAAGTTATAAATATATAACAATCATTTTACGTTCCCAAGGTAACAATGTGATTCTCCATCTGTAAAAGGTGCTAATATCCATTTTTCCATTTTAAAAAACAACCATTTTTCTCAAGGAAAAAAAAAGATTTCCCTGCCCCCAATGGCTTTAAACTTTCCAAAATGGTATGGAAGGACCTAGTCATGCAAAGAAGCCCTCAAATGACACTGAGCTGAAACAATTCTGCAAGTCAGAATGGATCAAGTTTCATTGAAACCAATGTGGCGACTAGGCAATAAATACAAGAAATAGTTACTTGAAGTCACAACTGCTTAAGATTGTGTAACCAGGTACTGAATCTACAGATGTATATACAATTGGTTATTGACTGTTGAACCAGTTATGGATACAAATGCTGAACACGCATTATATTTCAAAGACATACCTGTGTTAGTCTGGAAAATCAGTATGCAAAGGGATCTTGTAGCACCTTAGTGACTGACTGAAAGAAAAAAGTTGGTAGCATGAGATTTCGTAGACTTGAGCTCCAGCATCTGACGAAGTAGGCTCAAGTCTACAAAGGCTCACGCTACCAGATTCTTTCTTTTTGTTAGTCTCAAAGGTGCTACAAAATCCATTTGCATACTCATTATATTCGTGTGTCACTTCTTAATCAGGTTATCTTTTGTTCTTTATCTAGGATTATGGTGTTAGATTAAGATCCAATAACTGTTTAGATTGGAAATATGATAACTATAAGGCCTTCACAAACTTTTCTCCACCAGGAAGATAAATGCTAAATCATAACAGCACAAATAAATAAATAATTTTTAAAAGTATGTATGTCAATTATCATTCCAACACTGTGAAATCTAGGCAAATCTGGCACAGATACCCTAGGATTTGCACCCTTATATTCTATTTTTAAAATTAGCTGAAGAGATAGAAGGCCCATCTCCTAAGAATAGTTGACCTGGGGCAAGACAATGAGCAGAGGGAAAGACTGAACACTAGGACAGAGGGAGAGAAAGGCCAGTGAGAAAGAAAAGAGCATTTAGGTAAAATACAGAGGCAAAATAACACTATGATGGGCTGGGGGAACTAAGGGGCTTCTAACTCTTGAGAATGTGGGTGCTTCTGCTCAAAATGTATTCAGTATTGATACTGTTTGTTCCATTGATGTAATTCAACAATCAATATACAATATCATAAAATGAACCCAAATAGACCACAATGCCATACTTGCCTCTTCTTCACTGCTATCTTCTTTTTCTTTTTCATCATCTTCCTCCTCTTCTGCTTCACTACTGGAGCTTTCTTCTTTCAATTCAGTCTTCCAGTTACTGGGAACCGTTCTGTTTTTATGGAATTCTAAGGCGTGATCAAAAGCTGTAAATGGATTAAAATTAATCAGCACAATTCACCACTGAAAATCTGCAAGTTTATTGTGTTCACAGGCACAATCCTTTGTACCTTTTTTCACACGAGTGAGCAAGCTAGGAAGCCACAGTGAACTGGGAAACTACGATTAAGGGCTTCTAGACAAGACAGGATATGAAGCCATGGTTTAAAACTAATTCTGAGTGTTTGTTGGTCATGAACATCACATTTGCCAAGAGTATAGCAAAATGGGAATTACTGAAGCAGGATTTTATCATCCCAATGTGACCAATATCAAATTTTCTCCAACATTTAAAAAACTAATCAAATAGTAGGCAGCATGGTAAAAATATTTAAAAAGGAGAGATAAGCAGTGGGACATTACTTATCTCCTGGGATTAAATGTACTGACCAATACAGTAAAGGAAACAAGCTTTTTCACAGCAAAAAAAAAAAAAAAGTATCAAGAGAAAGACTAGATTTATTTGACTGTGGGATTTCCCATTATCCTAAGAGATACATACAACATTTGTTCTGAAGTATTTTAGCCAACAGACCGTAATAAGTGTGTTCATTGGTCTATAATACTGGCATCGCAAAAAGGTATACAAGTGCATCTGCTAGTGCTAAATACCACTACTACACTTTCAAAGAGCCCTTAATAGCCATTAATCATACAGAACCATAATCATACCAGGTAATCATCTGGCACAATCACATAATTTTTAATGCACTGCCAAAATCAAATGTATTCATCCATAATAGTTTGCCTCTCATGCTAGTAATGTCATCTATAGTGTTATAAACAGTTATAGTGTCATAAGCTATCTTCAACTAATCTGTCCTGGGGCTGATCAGCAAAACTTGCCTGTTCCAGTGCCTTTGGAAGTGGTGTCTGATTTAGTTTTATAGATGGATGCTTCTGTTTCCTTGATGTAGCATTAAGTAATTTTAGTCAAAATGAAACCTACGGTTCTTGAAAACAGGATTCAGCCATAGTTTTCTACAACCTAATAACATGCAAACTGGATCCCTGCAATGTGCTTTACCTGCGACAGTAATTTGACAATTTCACTCAGTTCAGAATATTACAGCATGGATATTCCTTTGTACCGACAGCAGGAAAAATATTTTATCACTACTTAACAAACTTTACACTACTTAACAAACTTTACAATCCACCAGTGAATTTCTGGGCACAATTTGATATGCTGGATTTGATTTACAAAGTGCCAAATCGTTAAAGAGATCTGAGAATCTGATCCCATACTTATTCTCTTGTACAGACTTGCCTGATTATTAAGCTATAGGAACTTTTGATAGCTTTCAACTGTCAGCTGAAGACACTGCTGTTTTAGATAGGCTTTTACAGCTGAAAAACGCTCAGCTATTCTTCTTGCCGGTATTCTTAAAACATGTTAAAGCTTTTTGAAATTGGTTTTAATTCACTTTTTCTACACTGTGGGTTTTGTTATACATAATTTAATTATGCTGTAAACAACCTCAGAAATTATTAATGTGACATGGCATATAGGTTTTTAAAATAAATAATGAAAATTCAGCTGATCATCATTCCTGCTGTCACCAGTGGCCCTCCTTTGAAAAGAGTTAGATGGGAGTGGATTTTTTTAAAAATATTCAAGATGGGTCGGTTTACTGGCATGCAAAATGGGTTTTCTGTCTGTCTCTACAGCAGACACCTGAGATTGCCTGTGTAGCTGTTAGGTGAAAAAGCCAATG
>CM034701.1:330075326-330085877 GCA_020142125.1 Phrynosoma platyrhinos
ATTCTGGGAACTGTAGTTTTGTGAGACATTAACCTTCTCTGTCAAAGAGCTCTGGTGCCACAATAAATTCCCATGATTCCCCAGCACTGAGCCAGGACAATTAAAGCAATCTCGAACTGGATTATTTTTGCAGTTTGTTTTGGACCTAGGATAGCTTTTATAGAATGCCCCAAAAGGTGGTGTTTTTTTTAGAGAAGACGGCGGAGTTTGTTCCCATAGTAAGAAGCTTCAAGTGATTATCATGTTAGAGCTGGCATCAAATTAGTGTTCAATGAAGCACCAAAAAATTATGGTAAGGAAAACCATAGGGAAAGCATCTCTAGTCTTTGCCCTGGTATCCAGACAAAAAACATATTAAAAGCCCTTGGTGTCAAGGAAGACAGACCAAACCCTCTACCTAAGACTGTTGTCAGTTGATCTACAATAATTGACAGCTCTTCTGGGTTTGAAGGTGGGTAATCTTGCTGGGTATGACCAGATCTCACATTATATCATCTTGGAGAAACCACAATTTGACAAAGATGGACTGAACTTGTTTTCTGTTTTTCCTATGTATAAAATCTGAACCAGTGGATTCAAACTAGAAGAACAGAGATCTGAGTAAACATTAGCAAGAACTTCCTGAGAGTAACAGCTGTTAAACAGTGAAACAGAATGCCTTGGAGGGTGGTGGACTTTCCTTTGCTGGAGATATAAATTTAGCCACTGATCAGGTCAATGTGGTGGTAGACCTTTCCTGCTCTGGTGACTGAATAAGTGATAAGGCTTGTACATTTCACTATAATTTGCCACTCTTAGTGCAAAATCAAAAGGTGTGGATAGAAAAGAAGCCAAACTAGGCATTCTGTAAGAGAATGGTTGTTCATCTATCTTATCTATGCTAATCAGATACAACAGCTAGGTGTTCCAGCTTAAAAACAAGACTAGGGGAATGGAAGAGCTGATATTCATTCTCTCTTCTGGACTCCAACTTTTTTGGAGTCACTTTGTTCTAATATTTCAAACTACTAGTCTGAACAGGCACAAAAGTAATAGAGAGACAGGGTTAGGAAAAGTTGGCTCTTCTTTTCTCTGAATGGATGCCTGTTATTTGAGTGCTAAAACTGAAGGTGAATCCTGGCAATGAAAGGTACTTCAGAAGGTGGTTCAAAGTTCAAGAAGTCTGTGTGCAATGAGAACTGTATGAGGGTGCTCATCTTGAAAGAATATTTGCACACCTTTACCAGTACTTTTAGATCCAGCACTGTAATAAGATGCCCAAGTGGCTTGAAGCACCTTTATAATAGTTGTATATGAGATGTAGATGGGGGTGGGGGGTGGGAAATGTCCAAACTTGGATCATGCCCTGACTGATACACATCTATTAACTAAGAGAGTACCCGGAGACTCTGCAATGCCATATTGTGTTGTTATGTGTTATTCTCTTCTTCTTCGGAGGGGGAGGAAAGTTTCTGTACAACACAAGGAGCAGTTCACAATTCAAAGTGGAGAAATTCTGATGTACAAGTGCAAATCACTAGATGCACTTGAAGTCTGTAGAAAATGTCATGAATTAAAGCTTTAAATTGGACATTAACCTATAGGAAATGGAATCACATTCTCATTTGAGATTTCTACATACATTTCTATTGCATTTAATTATTCATTTTTAGATTTTCTGAATGTTTACTGTGTTACAGAAACAGAATTAAAACTAATTGAATTATGAGAACAAATCTCTTTTCAGGCTTTGTGAAACTGGGCAAAAGTGCTCTCTATGGCCAAAGTCATATACATTTAGCATAAATACTTATCAATGCACTTATACTGAATCTCACAGTTGTTCAACTAACTGCATAATGTTTCCAAGACCTTGAGCTCACCTTTTGGGTAACTGTCAACTAGCTTCCCACCCACAAAGTCAAAAGTGAGAGAGGGGGCTGTTTGTTTGCTTGCAGAAGGACTGACTGCACTAGGGATCATGCTTATGCAACCTCTGAGAAAGCACAATCCTTGTGCAACTATACAGGGGCAGGCAAACTGTCCCCTTTAAGGGCCGAGGGACTTCAGCTCCCAGAATCCCAGACTATTGGTCAACATGGCTGAGGCTTCTGGGAGCTGAAGTCCAAAATCCCTAAGAGGGCCGAGTTTGCCTGCCCCTGCATGCCCCAAAATGTTTCCAGCTCTAGTTTTATCCTTCCTATAGCCTTTCCCCCTCTTGTTTTTCAGACATTCTTCTGCTGCCATTTTTAATATTTTTTTCTTATTGTCATTGCTATGCCTATGTCTCTTGTACACTGTTAAGTGGCTTTGGTCCAAGAATATTCTTAAATAGCTAAACATTTCATTAAAGTAATATTTTAGGCCAAGAAAGTGCTCAATAAATATAAAAGAATTACACTTTATTTCACTATTATTATAAAAGAAAATAAAGTTTAATGCCTTTTAATTTTTGGACTTAAGAAAAATGCAGTTTTTTATCCTTACCTACAGTGTACCAGCTAGCATCTGTTAATTTGTTGATCACAGCCTCTTGGTAAGTTCCATCTGGATTCTTAACTTCCACCACAGTTCCGACCTAAAACATAAAAGCCACTTAGATATATTTCAAAGAGACATTCAGCTAGAAAATATTTAAAATCTTACTTTTATTTTATTTAATTCATTTCTCACTAATCAATCCAGTTACCCCCCCCCCCCGGCAACTACATAAGCATGTGAGTAGATTTTGGAAAGAAGAGCCAAAACAATACATCAAAGGGATCTTGGCGTAAACAATTCAAAACAGTGGCATGCTGAAGTTTGAATGGTATTATGTATGTATGTGTTTTCATCACCCTACCATTTCAGCATGACACTGGCAACCCTTGACAAAACCTTGCTTTACCATAATCTAGTTGTTTCAACTTTAAAATGATATTGTTTCCAAACTGAATTTTGAAATAGATAATGTAATATTAACAAAATTAAAACACTTGACTAGAGCCTTCTGGATTTTTTAAACTTTTGGCTTCCTTCCATATGTAAAAGAATAGATTTATAACATTCATCTAAACCAAGTAATATACGCCAGCTTTACTTTTCAGAATTAGAACACTACATATCAGCAGCTACATTGTTTAAAAATCTGTATATTCAAAATGTTGCCATGTGCTGCAGATTTTTTTAAAAATCAAATATGCTCTGTGGTGAAAATACCAAAGAGGTCTGGGTGCAAAGCATTTTCAAAAGTAGGCGGGAAGGCAACTTTCTTTTCTAGTTGCAGACACTAATGGTACTCTATAGCAGGTGACAATCTCCTGACCTTCAGAAGTACATTTTGGGAATATAAGGGAGGGTAGTGTAGGAGTGTGTGTGTGTGTGCGCGTGCGTGCGCGCGTGTGCACACACACACACACACACACACAGAACACTTTAGGCCCCAATTGAAACAGAAGGGCTGGTGGCATCAAGGGGCATTCCCTGACCCCTGACATCAGTGGGTTCCCAGACAAAGCCCAGAATGGAGCTTTAATGCTTCAGCCAGGAATCAGACTTTGATCCTTCTTCCTGTCCAGAAAGTGAAGGGTGCAAAACAAAGCCCCTTGAACTGCTGGTTGGAACTGTTTTGCATTGCTCCTCCACACTCCTCTCCATGAGGGAAGAAGCAGGAGCAAAATCCATTTTCAGACAGGAACTCTGGCCAGCAGTGACTGAGAACCTGCAGGGTTGTTCTCTTTTTTCTTTCCCTTCATGGGGAAGGAAGAGTGATTGACTATCATCTGGTATTTATAAGAACCATTTCAGTCTCAGACTCAAACTAAAGATGGTTTTGGAAATGATGGATGGCAATGGAACAAGTGGTCCCCTGTATCTTCTATCAGAGATCCCAGTAAGAACATCTTACCACACAGTGGAATCTCTCCTGGTATTTACAATCTCTGAATAGAGATAGTGGTGATTCCTTCCCCTTTACTGGGGTGGTGGCTTTGGAAGTCAGAAGAGCCTCCAGTAAGCCAGATGACAACCCTCAATGGGCAGATTAGGCCGTGGGCAAGAGGTTCCCTCCACCACTATTGAGGTTGTAATTCTAGCTCACACTGTATCCAAGATATGGAGAAATCACTATATGTATCTCTGCATGTGCACACACAGACAATTAATATATGCACATATATGAATCTATATAGCCTATATTCCAGTGAACCTTTCTAATTTCAGATTATCAAAAATGTATGTTCTGGGATAAATGTACTTTCTGGAATATAGACACACAAAATAAAATCCAAAAATTCTCAGAGAAGCACCCCGTAAGGAGAGATAAATTAACATCACTATGGTTGATGGAATCTGCAATACACTATTGACACATGTCTAAGTAAACATGTAATAATATGACCATTCAGTCAGACCCTACCTGAAATACTGTGTCCAGTTCTGGACACCACAATTCAAAAAGGATGTTGAAAAACTGGAGCGTGTCCAGAGGAGGGCGACTAAAATGGTGAAGGGTCTGGAAACCATGCCCTATGAGGAACAATTTAGGAAACTGGGTATGTTTAGCCTGGAGAAGAGACGGTTAAGAGGAGATATGATAGCCCTGTTTAAATATTTGAAGGGATATCATATTGAGGAGGGCGCTAGTTTGTTTTTTGCTGCTGCAGAGAATAGGACTCAGAACAACAGATGCAAGCTACAGGAAAAGAGATTCCATCTCAACATTAGAGGAACTTCCTGACAGTGAGAGCTGTTCGACAGTGGAACACACTCCCTTGGAGTGTGGTGGAGTCTCCTTCCTTGGAGGTCTTTAAGCAGAGGTTGGATGGCCATCTGTCGGGGATGGCTTGATTTTGAGTTTCTGCATGGCAGAGGGTTGGACTGGATGGCCCTTGTGTTCTCTTCCAACTCTATGATTCTATGTTTGGAAGCCAGATGTATATTTTACTTCCATTGTGTATTATCTTTTTTTTTTCAACAAAAGGAATAATCATCAATGTAATCACTCATAACATACCTTGCCACAGACACATCTCAGTTAACAGAATAATTAAGATTAGTATTTCAAAAGTTAACAAATTTAGTCTGAGTACAGTACTAATAATTTACAAACAGCACCACAACATTGTGGGCTATGCTAGAAAGAATTTAGAATTCTATTTAGAAACATCATGTGTGTTTTTATAGGGCAACATGTTCAAATTATGTTCAAAAGCCAGGCTCACAGCTTTAATCCAAAGATGCACCCCAAAAGCACTTGTCAGATACATTGATAAGCCTCCTTAGTACTTCCTTACTGCCAGTAGATGGTGAACAAGAGCTGATGGTCAAAGTTGTTTAGTAGTATGTCTAAAACAAAAACCAAGCAAACTTTTTTGTACTGTGCCCTAAATATCTGAACAATTATGCATTGTTGTTCCAACTCTTCTGTATTTTAAAGAAGATTAATGGAAAACAAAACCTCTAAGTATTATAAAAACTGTTTCAGATGTTTGGAAGAAATCACTTTTTAAATCCTTCTGTCAATATTCAATTTCAAACTTTCCTTTCCCCCAGCCCCCATTAACCATAGTGTTCCCTCTTTGTTGTCTGCGCTCTTATACTCTCTGTAGAATTCACAGGAAAGGAGCAATTAATATTGGAGAGAAAAGGGAAACTACCATATATACTCATGCATAAATTGAAAAATTTTGTCCCAAAATTGACCCAAAAAGGGACAGGCAGGCTGCAGAGGAGGAGGATGGGCAAACATTCGACCTCCAAGCCTCGTCCCCAGCCTGGCTGTCCGACGGAAGACCTTGTCCACCAAGCCTTGTCCCCAGCCTGTCTGCCCCATATGAGACAGCCAGGGTGGGGAGGAGGAGGGAAGGCAAGCACTCTCCCTCAAAACCTCATCCCCACCCCGACTCTCTCCCGAGGGGACATCCAGGCTGCAGAGGGGGAGGAAAGGTGCTGAATTTTACCCTCAACTTATCCACAGGTCATATCAAACCCCCTAATTTTGGCCCCAAAACCTGCCCTCGACTTATACATCAGATCAACTTATAGTCTGAGTATATACGGTGTTTCCTCCATCATAGGGGCTACAGTTGCTTTACATTTTAATCGCAGACAAAATACATTAGTTACTACTCATTATTTTCTACATTTCTGTAAAGTGTACTTTAAATTATTAGGCAGACTACTGATGAGTTAAATTACCAGCATAGTGAAACAACTAGAGAGAAATACATCATTTTAGTAAAATCAAGTGGATACATCAAGTGGTGATTTGCTTAGAAACCTTGTGCCCACAATACTTTCTTTGATACATAATGAAACCAACCTACCTTACAACATGTACACATACACAAACTGAATATTACAAAAAGATTTATACCAAAAATTATCCAGTTGGTGTCTTGAGTTGGGAAAGAGACTGCCACTACATACTCCCAATCTAACACTGTTTTTTTTTATGGTTCTCTTTAAACAATGTACTATTTTGGACTAAACTGAATGTATGATTTGGCTTCAGCAGCCAATTAACTGCAGTGGAATGGGCAGTCTGCCAGATGCTGCTGCTGAATATGGAATTACAGGAGGAGAATTTCTAACCTTACCTATAAGTGCTAGAAGCTTGCAGTGAAACAGAGACTGGCACTGAGAAAAGCCAATCAGCAGGGTGGGGAGGGGGTTGTGTATTTGTGAGGGAGGAGAGAAGCACAGGATCATTGCTTGGGCACCTTACCAGATCGTAGCTAAAATCACCAAGGGCCACATTTGGCCTGTGGTCTACAGGTTGGCCATCTACTGCCTAAAGATTTCTTCCCGCAGACATAGTTACCAGAATGGCAACACATTATAGATCCCTGGGATTGAAAGAGCCCATGCACAAATGAAATGCACTTCCACATATGTATGATGGAGCATGTGGCTGATTTCCAACACACACACACACACTTCACACCATTCTGTGCTGTTCCTTGACCCTCAGGGGTAATTTTTTTTGGCAGTGAAAAGAGATGCCAAGATCATGCAATGGAAGACAAAGGCCAACAAAGTTTTGGTGCGCCCCAGAACATTGTGTGTGGTCCTTTAGATCACAATCCATATCCACCCTGCACACAGATGCAGTGTACCAGATAAGGTATCTCTTCCTCAATTTAATGTTCAAAATATTTTAATCCAACTCTAATACTATATAAACTACTTTTGATCCAGCAATACTAAATAATTTATTGTGTTTCAGAAGTTAGTTTTGATGCTGGGTCACTGAATTGCTCAATAATTAAGTATTTCATATACTTTATTATTAATAAACTTTTTGCTGCAAATATTAAAATATATTACCTTTAAAGGACCTTTTATGTGATCATCTTGAACTTCCACAGTGGATGAATCATGTTTGAAAGTTACCTAGAATACAAAATTCAAAGAACAATTAACAGAAAGCAAGTATAGCTATCGTATTTCTGATCTTGAATGTCAGGTGTCTATAATAGCTGAAGACTATGCCAAAGGTACTCCCCCTTGACCACCTCCCATAACACACCATAAAAATCCTTAGTAAAATCAGCCCTCCATATCCAGGGGTTCTTTATCCACAGATTCAACAATGCACAGCTTAAAAATATTTTTTAAAGCATATAAATTCAAAAAAGCAATCCGTGATCTTCCTATTTTATATAAGGGACACAGTTTCACTATGCCATTGTATTTAACAGGACTTGAGCGTCCAGAGTATGGTACCAAGGGGGGTGGGTGGGGGTGGTGGCTGGAACCAAACCCCAGTATGAGAGGTAGAAACTTGCACATCATTAAATCATAATAAAATCAAGCTTTTCTTCTGAACCACAAGGACTAAGAACTTAACTCTTCTGTGCAAACTTCTTACAAACATTAAAAAAAATCCTTGCTATGTGCTCTACTCATTTTCCCCCTTCTCAATGTGCATACCTTCCCAACCCACAGCTCCCTCCAACCCCCAAAAAGTAAAAAAACAAAATTTAAGGGATTGCCCCCAGTATCCAGTGACCAGATGTCCTAACTGCAAAGGAGGACAAGACACCACCAAATGTTGGACCTTCAAGAGAAATGGAGGACATGACCAAATAAAAGCTAAACACACGAATATAAATCTAATATGTTGCTTCTAAGTCCTCTCCAAATTGAGAATGTTTTGGAAAGCCTCCTGGACAGGAGGCTGAAATGGAGGACACGTCCTGGAAAAGGAGGACATCTGGTTGCCTTGCAGCAGCTCCTCAGCCCCCATCTTATCCCATGGAAGAGCTCCAGGGTGCTCCACTCTTGTCCCCAATTTGTTAACTTTTTCTCTCCCTCTCTTTTCCCTTACATTTTTGTTTTTGTTCGTTTGCCCCCCACCCTGGTCTCCTTTGGGACTCCAAATCCCAGAGACTTTGCATGGGATGGGGGCCGGGCAAGTCCCTGGCTATGCAGTGGAAGCCATTTTCAGCCAAGCAAGCAGCAATGGGGAGCTGGTTTCTATCTTGCTCAGTTGAGAGACAAAGGGAGCTTTTGAGCTCCAACAAAAGACGTATTTTTTCTGCTTCTTGTTGATATTTATTAATTAGTAAAGGTTTTAAAAACTTATTACCACTGTGGCTTCAAATTTTTGGTTGCCCATCCCACTTCTAAGGCATGAGGGGCAGGGGTGGCAGTGTGTGTGCGTGCATACCTGCACATGGGAGGTACTGGGTGTGTAGGGGCAGCGGCAGGGGTTGTGGGGGGACTCCCATGTCTTTGTGCATGTGGGGGGGCTGACAGCATTGTGTGCGTGCACACATGCAGGTGGGGGTAACCTCTGTTTGCGAGCAGCAGCAGCAGGTGAAGAGCTCAGAATGTGTGTGTGTTTGTGTGTGTGTGTGCAGGCAGTGTGTGTGCATGTGTGCAAGCATGAGGGGGCTGGTTGTGTGTGACTGTATAGTGTGTAAAGGGAGTGGCAGCGGCAGTGTGCATGTCAGGGGAGGGGCAGTGATGTGTATATGCTGGGGGGGGCAGCATGGTGTCGCCCCCTGCAAGAGTGTCATCTGGTGTTGTCCGCAACCCCCTAGTAATGCCACTGACTCAACTGCTTAAACAAATAGTACTATACGTATATAATATGGAAACAGTACTTACAGTCGTTTGGACTGGATGGGCCTTTTGGTCTCTTACAACTCTATAATTCTGTATCTCAAAGCAGATGATATTTTGTGGAAAATACCATGAGGCATTATATCTATGGATTACACACTGACTATGTTGGAGATCAGCTTTTCCAAATGCACTCCTGAATAACAATTGGTTGATAGGACAAATTTCTTTGCTTAACCTAGCAAATGACAAGCTTCTTATTGCCCACTTGAAATCCTGAGTATGGTTTCCAGGAAAGCTCTGCAAATCCACCCAAATGAACAGCTACAAAAAAGGCAGAATCATCAAAAAATATATGTTCCTCCCTAAGGGGAATGCATATATGTTTATCTATGAATAAAATAGCTTAAAAGACTAATAGAATGCTTGTTTATTATCCCATAGTATATATCTTCAGAGTCAAGTATTTCAGAGTGCTTAAGTAGAGGATGCTAACTCTGCCCATTTGAGCTGTACTGCTGGTTGTGATTTGGAAATCCAGGTGATCAGAGGCACCTCTAAACAGAAAGATTATCTGACAGCCAGCTAGGAACCTTGAATCCCTCAATCTAAAGTGATATGGGTGAGGAACCATGCCTATTTCCAACACTCACTTGATGGACAAAGGGCTGGAGCAGACAGGTGGGAAAGAACAGCCTGAGTCCACTCCTGGCCAGAAGTGGATCCAAACCCCACTAACTGCAGTCCGCTCACAAGGTGGGCTGTGCAAGTAGGAGCCAACAGGAGTCAGATTATCCGAAGTCCTTTTTGCTCCAGTCCAAAGGACCAGAGTCCTTCGGGGCACTTTGGAGGCATGCATTGTGTAATCTGTTTTATCCCTTAGACTTATTTCTTTTCAATTATGTAATACATACACACACTCTACTTTTTCCTCCCCATACTTAGTAAAGAATATTCAGCCAAACCATGGAAATGGTGGCTGAATTGTAGTAATATCTAGTTTAAAATCTCTCTCTCTTCTAGGGATTGACATATTGGCCTTGCAGCAAAATACAATAATTCAAAATCTACAGAACAGCAATACCTTTCGTGGATCAATCAAATTTTTAAAATTTTTAAAATACTTCATATCTAAGATCATTCTTATGGCACAATTCTGCAGTTAATTTATTATTAAAATCCTCATAATTTGATGGCTACAGTTACATATTTTTAAAAAGGCTTAATGAATTGCTCTCACTGATTAACTGATGTATTTTTACTGTTCCTAACTATGATTATAGTCCTGGTAACATCTGAAGGTAAATGGAAATAGTTCCACTACAGAAAGCTCACAAAATATTATAAATTAGTATTAACAAAAGAATAGTTTGGGGGGGGGGGAATGTTCAGGCCTCCCTGAAATGAATGGAATCTGCAAGAACATGCATTTATGCAAGTAATTGCAAATGAGAATGCCAAGATCACAACTAGTTTGGTTGCTTTTAGACAGAAATGCAAGCACATATATTTTCTGGCGTA
>CM034701.1:330096489-330107132 GCA_020142125.1 Phrynosoma platyrhinos
CTTTAAAGGTGATAACCAACACCTTGTACTGGGCTCGGAAACTAACAACAATTAAAACACTACTAAAAATCCACAAAATACAAAAGTTAAAAAACAATTAAACAATCAGAAAAAAATTAAAACCAGGTAAAAACATGTATTAAAACACACACACACATCACCTATCTCATGTGAAGGATCAGAAATTATTTTTTAACAATGTGCTAAGGCAGTCCTGCACAACATACGGCCCAGAAGCCGCATGCAGCCACCAAAGGATTTTGAGCAGCCCGCAAAGATGTGGAATGACTTCAGAGCTCCTCTGCCACTAGGTCTCCTCCTGAGAAGAGGACCATACAAAGGAAACGCCCACCTTGCCAGGTTTCTCTGCCACCTGACTTTCGCCTGAGGAGAAGGCCAGGTGATGGAGGAAGAGGACGGGGGAACCCTCACCCTGCAAGTCTCTTCCTTTGCCTGGCTTTCTCCTGAGAAGGCTGGGTGGCAGAGGAAGAAGAGGGGCCGACGCTCATCCCTCAAGGCTCCTCCATCACTTGGCCTTCTCTTGAGAAGAAAAGGACAGGAAAGGCTCCTCTACTGCTCAGCTTTCTCCTGAGGAGAGGGCCAAGCAGAGGAGGAGGGAATTCATTCTAATTAATATTATTATTTAATATTAATTACGTTATAATTAACATTAATTAGTATTATTAACTAATATTATTAATTAAAACCTATCCAAGGCCCAAAGACATTTGGCCTATTTTAATTCTGGCCCCTATCTACTGCCAAGTTGTGCAGGCCTATGCTAGGGCAAAAAAAAAAAAAAAAAAGGGGGAGACTGATGACATATTTGTGGCCATTATCTAAAAGTGATTCATTAGGAATCAGCAGCTAACAACTCAGGGACCAGCACCAGTCCCTGGACCATGACTTTCAGTAGCACTGTTCTGTTCATTAATGCCAAGGTGCTACTATTCTGATCAGGGATGTGGTATCGAGTAGTGGGAAAAACCAGAATTCCAATTAAACAGTTCTATGTTGTCCTCCACCTCACCCCAAATGTGCTTCTTTTCCCATGTGCTTTGGCCCTTTATCTCCCCTTTAGCCTCAAGCTAAAACCAAAGAATCCATGGCAAGAGGAGTGGAGGGAAAAACAGGTTTTTAAAGCACACACAGAGACAGGTTTGGGTTTTTTTGGGGGGGGTAGGGGCTTACGCCATCTGTGCATTAAGGTGCAGGACTACACCAATATAGGACTAAATCAGAAAATTAAGTAGCAAAATGCAGTTCAGATGTTATAGCCACTAGCTTAAATAATAACTGTTCTTTTAAAGCAAGTTATTTTGGTTGAACTTGGTTGAAGGATTTCTTTCTGAATGGAATTTCTTGCACTATAAAATAAGATGATTTTTTAAAAAGCATATGACACTGGATACTGGTCTAACAATGAACAACTGCCAATAAACTGTTGAAATTCAGTGATTCTTTGTTCAGACAGTCTTTGTTCTTCCAGTAAGAGGGTTGGAAAACAATAATAATAGCCAGACTTTATTAAAAAAATTAGTATCAATTAAAAAAAAAACATGAGTGGTATTGTTGTTTTTTAAGTCAGTTGGTTTAAATCAATCTGGTTTAAACCAGCCAACCCTGCTGAGCCTAAAAGTCTTGTGCCCTGTATAATCAGACTGTCTATTGAACCCACTAGAACAGGAACACCTCATATCAGGAGATATGTATTCGTTATTTTTTCTCTCTTTCAGGTAACCAACACTAGTATTATAGTAATACTTCTAGTTTAAGAGCAACCTCACTTGTTGCCTTTTGACATAGTGAGAAAATTCTGAACATACTGGTATACAAGTAAATTGTCTGATATACACTTCTTTCTTTCCTTCAGATAGCCAACACAAGTTTTGTGCATGTATTTGTTTGATCGGAAATCTGCCATTCAGCAACAGAAAACTAAAGCCAAAAGCACATTGCATTTTACAAACAATTTATCTAATTATAATGTGTATGAAGGGGATTTAAAAAATACAGTTGCCCCTCCGTTCTCACAGACTTCAGGTCTGCAATTTTGCATATTCACAGGGGGGCAACCTCCGTTAAAATCAATGGGGCACACTCCGTGCACGCCCGTGGGGGCACTCCCCATTCAAGCCTATGGGGCTTGAATATTGGCGAGTCTCTGTTTTTGCAGCGGGGGGGGGGTCTGGAACGGATTCCCACAAAAACGGAGGTCCAACTGTAGTCTCATTAGTCCCATACCATTTTCTTTTACCATTTTCAGCAACTGTTCTAAATTTTTAGTAATGTCTGACAATTTTGTGAACCTTCATATTTGCAATTCAGCTATTTCATACATGTTTGCTATTAAGATTTTATGCATAAAAATACAGAAAATAAAACTGAAATTAAAAGTGTTTCTCTTTTTAAAAATAAAAGGTAATAGAAAGATTCTGGTTCTCACTTTCAATCAACACTTGGACACTCTCCAACACAGTAGTTTTCTAACTCAGTGATTCTTAAAGTATCTGATGTGGGGGACTAACAAGTATTATTTTCCAATGAACCAGGGATGTGTACCAATGGTTACAATGGTTTCTTTCTTTCCTGGAAACTCACCTGCAGGTAATGGCTTGTGGATCAACAGTGGTCCCTGAACCACCACTTTCCAGAAGCACTGTTCTAACTCATTTATATGATGATGATTTTAAAAGCAGATGATGTTGGCAAAAACGAGAAAATGTTTTTAAATGTTACCTAATTTTAAGACTCTTTTAAAAAAAAGAAAATCCTTAAGAGACAGCAGCAATATTCAAGATTTTTTTAAATTTTAAAAAACTTTATCAACACACCTTTAAATGCCTTTCAGTATTTTAAAAATCAAAAGAATCACTGAAAACACCAAGCAAATTATTCTTTTTCATACTTGAAGTATTCTCATGCTCTAACTTTTTCCCTCTCTTGTTATTTTCTACCATTAAGTTATGATAGGCAGAGTATAATTAGTCCTAAACTGCATTGTGTTGGTAGGGCAGAATGCTAAAAACATATCAGTATGACAATACCCCTTCAATAGTGGGAAACTGTGGGCAGGGAGGAAATGGTGGAGACAAGTGGGCCTTAAATTGGCATCCTATTCTACTCCTGAGGGAAAATGGTTGCATGGAGGACAGAGCTGGAGGCATAGTGAAAAAGAATCAGAAGAGTAACTAGCTTAGTTGGGATTCTGTGCTCCTTTAAAGGCAGAACACACACCACTCAGCAAAGTAAAGTTAAAATTAAAAAAAACTCTATTGTAACTAAATTCATGAGAGCCAAGATGCTTGTCTTGCAACTGGGAAATACGCTCACTGGGAAATTCTGGGAGCCGTAGTCCAAAACATGAACTTTACCATTCTGCCAACTATATATGAGAATATGATGCTGACTAAGGACCTCGGCAGACGGCTAATTGGGCCGTCCTCGAGGCAAGGAAGAGGAGGGGAAGCCACACGCTTGGCGCCCCTTCCTCCTCCCGAGGTTGCCCTCGGAGCAGCTGGCCCTCCACACGGCTGGCGCTCCGAGGGCAACCTCCCGCCGCAGCGTCCGCACACGCTGCGGCGGATAAGTCAGTGAAAGTGCGCCCTACGCTTTTAGGGCGCACTTTCACTGACTTCTGAAAGGAGCGCTGATTTTGCGCTCCTTTCAGAGGCACCGATGGTGCGCCGCGGTGCGGATGCCGCGGTCCCGCGGCGCACCATCCCGCGGCGTCCTGGAAGCTCTCGTCTGCTTCCCTCCTTTCTCAGTAACCAATCACCATATTGCATCAGAAGTAAAGAAGCATTCAAAGTGGAACACATCTTAGATATCAAGATGTATCAAGAGACTAACAGAAATAACAGCAACAAGAATCAACAGGGGCTAAAAAATGCAAGCACCCAAAAAGGTAAGCTGGCTCACTAGATAGGAAAATCATTTCAAATTCAGATTCCTCACTTTGCTGTGAAAAGAAAGACAAATATGTAGACAATCCAAACAGCCATGGCCACTGTGTGTTCTTTCACCTGCACTAGTGAAAGCATATACTTAACTACAGTCTGTTGTAGCACAGCCTCTTAGATATAGGATATAAAGTTTACATATCTACGTGCATGAAGAGAACCTGCATTCATCAACAGACCTCTAATCCAGAGTAAGTTCCCACCTGGTGGAGGAAAGCTCCTGCTACCATAGCTTACTTCGTACACATAATTCATTCTTCTTTATGGAAGCATATGGAGTAGAAACAGAATCTGCCAAGAATTCCTTCTCAATTCCCTATTTTTAACAGGTGAGTTGTACTTAATAACCACAATAATCCAAGGCTGCTCCCACCCTGTGGACCTCCCTTCCATGGGAGGCTAGGCTGGCCTATTTACTGCTGACCTTTTGCCGGCAGGCAAAGACATTTTTATTTAAACAAGCCTTTTAAAATCCTGCAGGCTTGGTTTCATTGGGGGATGAGAAGGGTTAGTTTTAGATGATTATTATTATTATTATTAATTCTATTTCCAATTTTTTATTTGTATTTTTTATATTTTTTACAGTTTTAATTGTACTATTTTAATTGTTGTTTTACTGTGTTTTATATATGCTGTTAGCCACCTTGGGTCCCACTTTAGGAGAAAGGCGGGATATAAATAAATAAACATTTTCCACAATGCATGTATATGAAAAACCATCAGCTGGGCTACCAGTGGGAGAGTAGATCAGCTGGGAAATTTAGAACACTTAGAAGAAAGCAGCCTTTCCCATTTTTATTCTTGTCATCAATCCTTAATACACACCTAGTCACAGGAAATTTTGCAGCTGTTCCTCATTAATCAATATCATCATCATGTCTCACTAGCTTTCTGACAGGCAATCATTCAATATGCACAGTGGTAAGGATGCATCATACACCCTGTGTCATGTAAAATGCAATAAAATCTTATAGCAGGAACACTAGTGACTTGTAAAAAGCCAGATCTTTAGTGGGACTGCCCTCTTTGTTTCTATCTAGACTCCTATGTCTCTCCAGAATGTATGACAATGCAATACTAGCCCTGGTGGCGCAGTGGTTAAATGCCTGTACTGCAGCCACTCACTCATAGACCACAAGGTTGTGAGTTCAATACCAGCCAGGGCTGAGGCTCGATTCAGGCCTGCATCCTTCCAAGGTCGCTAAAATGAGTACCCAGGTTATTGGGGGGCAATCAGCTCACAATTGTAAACCGCTTAGACATCCCATAGCGCGATATGAAGCGGTATATAAATGAAGCTGCTTTGCTTTGCTTTGCTTTGCTTTACTACCCAGTGTACAGATGCAGTTATGAAGATGGCTACCCCTGTTGGTCATAATGGCATCAAGCTTTCAAATGCATTGTAGAGTCAAAGGGTGGGTCCCCCTTAGGGAGTCACTCATTCACAGTCACAAGGTTTGGAGTTTGATACCAGTCAGGAACTCCAGAGTTGACTCAGCCTGCATGCTTCTGCAGGTCGCTAAAATTAGTACCCAGCTTGTTGGGGACAATTAGCTTACACATTGTATACCACTTAGGGAGTGCTTAAGAGCACTGATCAGCAGTATAGAAATGTTTTTGCTATGATGCTGACAAAATTCATCCTACTACTAATGCTATCAAATAAAAGCGTAGACTGTGAAGTCATATGCTTTCATGGCCGGCATCCATAGTTTTTTGTGGGTTTTTCGGGCTGTGTGGCCATGTTCTAGAAGTTTCTTTTTGACGTTTCACCAGCATCTGTGGCTGGCATCTTCAGAGAATGCTGGAATGGAAGAGAGTGAGTATATACTGTGAGACCCTGGGGTAGGGAGGAGTGATTTCCATGTAAACTGTGTATTGTTTTGTTGTTGATTGTGTATTGTTCTGTGTTGATGGCAGGGCCTCAGGGTAGGAGGATATGCTAACGAGGATTGTCTGGTAACTGGTGTTCATTGTCTGCTGGGAAAGCCCCTGGGTGATTTCCTATTTGCATTTGCTGAGTGCTGATTTTCCTATTTTGTAGGACTGGTAGCCAAACTTTGTCTACTTTTAGGGTTTCTTCTTTCCTGTTGAAATTGTCCAAGTGTTTGTGGATTTCGATGGCTTTCTTGTGCACTCTGGCAGTTGTTGGTATGGTCCAAAATTTCAGTGTTTTCAAATAGCATTTTATGCCCAGGATGGTTTATAATGTGTTCTGCTACTGCTGATTTTTCTGGCTGGCCCAGTCTGCAGTAGCAAAACATAAGTGTAGACTGTTTCAGTTCTTCTTCTGTTCTTACAATGATGATCATGTCTTCCCTCCCATCCGTTTCTTGATCATTTTAGTTGTTGTCACAGACAATGATGGTCATGGTGATTATTATTATTGTTGTTGTTGCTACTACCACTACTATTGCACCTTTTTCCAAATTGAGACTCAAAGTGGTTTACAACAATTAAAAATATTGTTGAAAATCCACAAAATACAAAAGTTAAGAAACAATTAAACAATCAGAAAAAAGCCTAAAACCAGGTTAAAATATATGTATTTAAAACACACACATAAACCAGCAGAACAAAGAGCAATATCCATTGCATTGTGTAAAGTGGGCCTTATATAATCACTCCTCAAATGACTATTAGAATAGAAAAGTCTTTGCTTGTCAGAAAAGAAAGTAGGGAGGGTGCCAGTCTAACTTCTCTGGGAAAGGAGTTTCAGACATTGGGAGCAGCCACTGAAAAGGCCTTCTCCTGTGTTCCCATCAGATGTAACTGTGAGGGAGGTAGGGCACAGCAAAGGACCTCCCCAGCACATTTCAAAGCATAGGCTGGTTCATAAAGGAGAACATGGTCCTTCAAATAACCTGGACCTGAGCCATGTAGGACTCTAAAGGTTGCAACCAGTACTTTGAATTGTGCTCAAAAACAAGCCAGCAGAGATGTTTCAACAAGGGATTTGTATGCCCCCTGTAGCCAGCAAATGTATCCCTGCCATAGGACATCTTGCCCACAGTTCTCCTGCCGACTGCTAGTGAGTATCTGTCTAGAATTCCAACAGTTCAATGCTACAATTATTGCTGGCCTTGTGCATCCATCAGTGTCTGTTACTGAAAAGAACAAGGTGTGGCTGAATATGATGAACGGAGCTGCCTAGGCATTCTGAGGCAGTAAAAAGACAATTCTGAGAGACCACTGATCCATGCATCGGCCAGTATGATTTGCCTGCAGTGCTGTTCTAGATGAGTATGTATCAGATTCTTTCCAGCCCTTTCTCAAATACCTCACCAAAAATCATACCTGAAATCCTCTTTTATGCAAATATGTATTTTTCATTGGCTGAAACTCACCCATAGAATCCTTCACTATAGGCAAAGCATACTGGGTGGACAGTGTATGCCCCAGTGGCCTCCTCTGCCCTCAAACCTAGATTATCCCAAATTGCCAATGGTATTATCCTACTTTAGTGACCAAGTTAGGAGGTCCTGGTGGTGCAGTGGTTAAATGCTGGTCCTGCAGCCACAATGTTGTGAGTTTGATCCCAGGGGTTTCAATGTTGACTCAGCCTTCTATCCTTCCATAACTCAGTAAAATGAGTACCCACCTTGCTGGGGATTGTGCTTGCAAGAGATTTGAAACCTTGTCTGAAAACCCTGGAACATGCAGCAACAGGCATGAGCTGGTAACCTTCTGCTTGTTGGGTCATGATCTTAGCTTTGCTGGCAGAAAACACTATGGGTTCCCCCCTTCCCATAAAAGAACTCTTGTTCACTACATCTAGGAGCATCACAGACTTTATTCTTTGATGTAACCATCCTGGTTCTGCCAATATCATTTGTTGATTGGTGACTAATATAGCAGCACCATTAGCAAATAACATTTGATACTGACAAGAAGCTACTGAGATACTAAAGATGCTCTGACAAGGGCTCTGCGTTTTGCTATCTTTGTCCCACTACTATGTTATTTGTGCTGAAAAATATATTTTCAATACTTGAAATACTCCACAGCATAACAGCTTTTTCTGGACCACACTATTGTTCTGCAATCCTACACTCCTCTAAACCTTAAAAGGAAGATTTGGCATGATACAATGCAAAGAACTGGGACAGCTGATACATTCTAATTTCAGTAATAGAAAAAAGTATAAAATCAATAATGAAAGTGCTGATCTCTCCAACTGCCAGTCTCAACGTGCCCCGTGAACAGAAGAGCACTGCAGTTGTCATTTCCCAGCACCCTAATCTACAGGGTCTTGGAAACATTTTAACTGGAGAGATGCTTGGCTCAGGAGTACTTCTTGGGATGTCATTGGCAGATGTAGCTACAATGAATCATTATCATTATATCATTACCCATTACCTGACAGTACAGGATTTCTACTCATATCTTTAAATTTGACAACCACTGGCATGCATTCCCTGGAAATATGTGAATTAATGTTTGAAATATTCAAATATATCTATTGAACTTACTTACATTTTTTTTTTTTACAAATGTGTAACATTCCAATGGAAAAGTTGGATTTGTGAGACTGGATGGGTGCCTGCCCAAGTAACAAAGAAGAAATAAGCAGCAACACCATCTAGCTTAGGGAGTTGCTGTAAAACTGTAACATCAGAAATTTAGGGATACAGGCTAAATGTATGCATGTACATAAAAGCCTGTGGAGACAGGGACAAAATGCATATTGCAACAACAAACAAGAATAAACCATCACCTCAAACATGTCAAAAAGGCTGAAAAACCCTTTGGATAGTAAGTAAAATAGCAATTGTTGTTGCATGCCTTTAAGTCATTTCCGACGTATGGCAACCCTAAGATGATCCTATCATGGGGTTTTCTTGGCAACATTTGTTCAGAAGAGGTTTGCCATTGCTTTCCCCTGAGGCTGAGAGCTTGTGATTTGCCCAAGATCACTCTGTGGATTTCATGGCTGAACAGGAATCAAACCGTAGTCTCCAGAAAACATATCCAGGGTAGCTGTGTTGGCCTTATAGTAAAGTACAGTATCATCAAAATTCCACAAGACGGTGATACCTTTATTAGGCCAACCAAAATGCATGTTAAAAATCATACAGGAAAAAAAAGTGACAATGTTAGTCATAGCCCTAGATGGTATAGAAAAGTATTCATACAGGTGAGCCCCTCCTCCTATATAAAAAATAAAATAAGGTTTATTTCCTGGACTGAATCTCCTAGTACACACACAACCAGGAGGAGGAGGGGCTCATCTGAATGAATACCCTTCCATACCATCTGAACTGAGGACAACCACCGCAACATCTTGACCAAATGAAGAGCTATGACTCACATCTTCAATTTTTTCTTTCTTTCTCCTGCATGATTCTTAACACCTTTGCCTGATGAAGAGGCCACTGGAGCTTCAAAAGCTTACAACATGTATGATGTGCATGTTGGTTGGCCCCATAAAGGTATCACTGTTTTGTGGCTTTTGGATGATACTGTACTTGGTCTCCAGAGTCATAGTCCATACCAATACCAATTATAAAAGGAATATTAAGATGCCTGACACCTTCCATCACTCATCAATGAACGTGACAAATAACATAACTTTTGGCACGTTTAAATTTTATGTTGTTTCTGAATTTAATAAATGCTACATGAATGGTGACTCAAATCAGTACACATTCCCAATCCCATTCACATATGGCCAAAAAGATCAGATAATGCAATAATCTTCTTGGTAACTCTCAGTACCCTCCCAATAACCCTAATTTTTATGCCATCTTATATCCCCCTTCTTTCCTTAGCACAACCACAAGCCCTTTCCAAGTAATAACATCCTTTCCCCCTCCCCCACCTTCAATGTGCTTGTTAACATACTGATATAAGCTCCCTCACCCATATTACTATTTGTGGCTAAGCAACTAGGAGCAAAATGAAAAGCCACCAAACATTCCACCAAGTATTGCTCCTTCTTACTGAACTATCTGATCATCATACAAAAGACTATCCAAGCTGTTCGTTTCCCCTATGATTCTCCTCTTTTTCCCCCAAGAGGAAGAAAAATGACTTTCTTACAGTCCTATTATTCTGAAGGTGTACACTGAAAAAAAGCAATAACATTCATTTGCAAGAGCAAGTTAGCTGCCATCATAGCATACGAGACAAAGAGAAAACTTTTGACAGGATATGCCTTATTTTCAAAAATATTGCCCTACTTCATTAAAAAAACACAGTGCCTCAAAAACTCTTAAAGTGGCTGAAAACTGTTAGTAAATGTCCATAAACTTTAAAAAAAAGTATCCAGTGATATTTAAAAAGCCTACTTAATATCTTCTTCATGCTTAAAGCATGAACAGATCAAATACTTATCATCTCAAAGCCTTCTAAAGAATATTCACAATATTGTAAACATGATCACCTTCTAAGATCACCCCTCTTATCTCTTCTTCCATCAGAATTTAAATGAGCCTTGCACCCACTGTGCATGCAGGCAAGGTATATAGAATTCCATGCTAGTAATTTCTATGCTAGGGCGGTTGAGAACTCTTGTCCTTCCCCTGCAATTAGCAATGAAATGCAACTTTTTATCTTTTGTAAGACATTTCTGAGCAGGCTAATAAAAGTAAATGGGACGCTAGTAACTGTGGAGAGCTTACCATATTTTCCGACGTATAAGACGACCCCAACTTTTCCAGTTAAAATATAGAGTTTGGG
>CM034701.1:330124596-330136518 GCA_020142125.1 Phrynosoma platyrhinos
CGTCTTATATGCCGGAGCGTCTTATATGCCGAAAAATACGGTATTAACTTGTGGAAAACATCACAGACTTGGAACAATTACTATGGAAGGTCAAAAATGAAAGTTCAAAGGTTTAATGCTTAATAAGAATAACAACCATGGAAAAAATACATAAATTTAACCTAGACAATGAGGAAATTGAAATAGTAGAAGAATTCCCATACCTAGGATCAAATATTGATCAGAATGGTGACTGCAGTAAAGAAGTTAAAATACTAGGAATGGGAAGGGCAGCTATGAAAGAACTAGACAAAATTCTAAAGAGTAAAAATATACAGCACCACTAAAATCAGAATTGTCCAAGCCATTGTATTCCCATCACCATATACAGGATGTGAGAGCTAGACAGTGAAGAAAGTGGATAGGAAGAAAATCAACTAATTTGAGATGTGGGGCTGGAGAAGAGTGCTGAAGATACTGTGGACAGCCAGAAAGACAAAACAAGTTGGTCCTTGAACAGATCAAGCCTGAAATCTCCCTGGAAGCCAGGATAATCAAATTGATGCTGTCGTACTTTGGCCACATCATGAGAAGACAACGACTCATTAGAAAAGACAATAATGTTAGGAAAAGTAGAGGGGTAGTAGAAAAAGGGGAAGATTGCATACCAGATCAGGGAGGTTACAGGGCTGAATTTGCAGAATTTAAGCGGAGCAGTAGAAAATAAGGGGTCTTGGAGATGTCTCATCCACAGAGTCTTCATGAGTCAAGGTTGACTTGAAGGCAATTAACAACAAAAGGGTTTCATGTAAGTTTCCGTTCACCAGGGCAAGTACCGGTATTACTTTTAAGGGGTACATCTAGTGATGTACATCTTCTCATCTGTATTCTGACCTGTATTGTGATTTAGAAAAGCTTTCACTTTGTTTGGGGTCTCCATGCTTATGTGCTAAAGGTCTTGAGGGAAAGGTAGGGTCTCCTTGAAACCTCAATACAAATAAGATTAAAGAAAGTACATCTCTCTTAAGCCCTCTGTAGGCATGAGAAAGCTTGCTTGGTTCACATCAGATGCATTTTTGAATGTTCTCCAAGCATTCTGTGTGTGCCAGAGGACATAGGAAAGAAAGTTAATAATGAGGATAAATAGTCTAGTAAGCCAAGCCAGTACTTGTGATTCCTGCTCAGCATCTGCCTGGTCTTGAAGAAAAGGAAGCACAAGAAGACATGGTTGATGAATGTGCTAACCAGATAACTGTCTCTTTTCTCTTTCTTAGGTGTATGCCACAAGTTGAATTTTCACTTGATAATCTTACTATACTACAGAATGTAAAATATTTTTACCTTCTTAATCAAGAGTAATGAGGAATGTGTAAAATTTGGCAGTGTACTTTTAAGAGACTAAGATGGTGGTGGAGTTGAAAGTAAAGAACACAATTGCAGCCTGTATCCTTGTCTTAGTATTGTAACAGCATTATAAATCCTTCATGTGAATGATCAGCACACAAAAGTACAGAGTTTAGGACAGGGGTAGGCAACCTTTCCCCTTTAAGGGCCGAGGGACTTCAGCTCCCAGAAGCCTCAGCCATGTTGACCAATAGTCCCATGTTGGCCAATGGCTCCTGGGATTCTGAGAGCTGAAGTCCCTCAGCCCTTAAAGGGGAAAGGTTGCCTACCCCTGGAAACCTTAGCCTTCCAGTGGTAGTAGAAGTTAATGCAAATACACCCTTAAGTCAAATGGAACAAAAAGCTGGATTAGTGCATATAATTGTATAAAACTGATATACTGTTCAAAGAAAAAAATATCAAAAATTGAGGTCAGTATGGGACAGTCTAAAGATAGTTACAGAAAAGCAATAATGTGAGATGTAATATAGAACTTTATTCTTTTTCTATTTTTTTTTAAATAGGTAATCATTGAAGTGACAGAAATGTTGCACAATGCAAGTTTGCTTATAGACGACATAGAAGACAATTCAAAACTGCGACGTGGTTTTCCAGTGGCTCACAGCATTTATGGAATACCATCTGTAATAAACTGTGCAAATTTTGTGTATTTTCTTGGTTTGGAAAAGGTATTGACACTTGAACATCCAGATGCTGTAAAAGTGTTCACTCGCCAACTTCTGGAACTCCATAAGGGCCAAGGCTTGGATATTTACTGGAGAGATAATTACACCTGTCCTACAGAATCAGAGTATAAAGCCATGGTTCTGCAAAAGACGGGTGGCCTTTTTGGACTGGCTGTGGGTCTTATGCAGTTGTTCTCAAATTACAAAAAAGATTTAAAACCACTCCTTAACACCCTTGGGCTCTTCTTTCAAATTCGAGATGACTATGCAAATTTACACTCCAAAGAATATAGTGAGAACAAAAGTTTTTGTGAAGACCTAACTGAAGGGAAGTTCTCATTCCCAACTATACATGCCATATGGTCCAAGCCAGAAAGCACACAGGTGCAGAATATCCTGCGACAAAGGACTGAAAATGTGGACATTAAAAAATACTGTGTACATTATCTTGAGAATGTTGGTTCCTTTGAATACACCCGTAAAACATTACAAGAACTTGAGTCTGAAGCTTATAAACAAATTGAATTGCTTGGAGGCAACCCTGAGCTTGTAGCTTTAGTTGAATACTTAAGTAAAACATTCAAGGACAATGAAAATTGACATATTTGGTAATTAAGCTTTATTCGAAAGAATATTCAAATCAAGAAAACAAAACCATTGGGCAATATCTATTTTTGCAGCATAGGAAGCTGTTCTGCAGCATATTTTAAGGGTCGGGATTTGATGTGTACAAAATGATATTTGAACTTTTTATTTTCAGCTTTTGATTCAGTATTGCATATTGCTACACACTTCCATTAAAATAAAGCTGCCAAGTCTTACTTGAAAATATTCATATATTATCCCATTTCATTGTGGGCTCATTTTTATTGTACAAGATACAGTTGTCAAGATGTCTCACAGTATATATTGTTTTTCTGCCATTATTCAGTTCTGGTTTTGGTCATTTCTTACATTTCTTTTCTTGTAGCCTTGGAGCAATTAATATATACTTTAATGTGGAAATGTTGTCAAATTAGTATAGCCGACAAATAGATCAGTATGTGTCCTAAACTAATTAAGAATGGCACACAAATCTTCTGACTGAGCAGTCAGTTTTACTGTACCATGGGAAATATTTAGAATAGCAGTTCTTAACCTGGTAGTCTATGAACCCCTGGGGGCCCACAGTGTCCTCATAGTGGCCTGCATGAGCGAGGAGTGGAGTCCTTCTCTCTGCTGGGTTCTGCCACTACTACCATGCTTGCTGGGGGCTTGTCCTCCCTGTGTTTTTCTCCACCTGCCCTCCTTCCCTGTCTTTATCCTGCAGCTGGAGCACACATGGAGCACAAGGTAACCCCAGCTGTTCCAAATCAAGGTATATTTGGATGTACTTTAGAGTTTTATATCTTGAGTTAAGCCTTGAGGATCCATGGCAACAAAATATATTTCAAGGGGGTCCCTGGTAAAGAGGTTCAGAATCATTATTTTAGAATATACAGTATGGACATGGTTGCTGCTTAGTTCCAGCATCTCTTTGTTTATCATGTTTGAAGCAAACATACAAAGGCGCTTGCATGTGGAAGTGGGCAAAGACTACAAAAGTACTTATAAGGCCCAAGGGGTGGTGATAACCTTTTATCTACAGGCATCTGAAAAGTTGACTCTTAACACCCCAAACGTTTTTATACTGGCTTTGAAGTCCAGTTTCAGAGAACCACAAGTATGGGGAAGCAAAATTCCCAGGTGGATGGGAGAAACTTGAGTACAAGGAACTCGCTCCTGGAGTAGGATCTTTGTCAAGCCGCTCTAATATGACAACACAAAATTGTAGCAATAACATCCTAATGCATTTTGAGCCAAAAGTGCTCTTCAGATAAGCTAATTATATCTGTGGCTAATATAAACCAAAATTTAACATAGTTAATTGAAATAAAATAACGATTCCTGGTTCAGTAATTTAAGAGGTATTCAAACTTGGATTAATGACATTCCAGAGGTAAGGAAGACTCTTATACCTGCCTAATAATGGCATCCTTGTTTCAAGCACGTATAAAATACCATGTTGCCTTCAAGCTGCTTGCTTTAGATTCTATGGAACTTTCCTAGTAGAATCCTGGGTACAGAAATATGAACTAGATAAAATCAGTTAAGATGGAAATGTCCCTAATGATAAGAAGCAACTTAGTTGTATTTTTTTTTTTTACTTGATTCACTGATATAAGTTAGAATTTATCCAAAGACAAGTAGGCTTTCAAAGTCTGGAATTAAGTTATTAAAACAATTAGAGACAATGCTAAACAGTGGGAAAATTAAATGGAGTATCTAGATGCTTTACTCAAAGCCTACTTAGATTTTTGCAAAATTCATGCTTTTTGCTAGTCCGTCACATTTGTATATCTACAATATTTAGATCACAAGGTCCAAATCACTCCATTTTGTTAATGAGTAGAATGATAGTTGAGTTAAATCCAAGGCTATAAGATCTTAAACTAACAACTAGTAAGGTCAGGTTTTAGAGGGTGTACTCTTTGCATCCAGATACTCCATCTCTATTCTATACTGGATACTACATAATGATTCCTTATCTTGCCTGGGAAATTTCATTTTGAAGCTCTTAAGCCTGATAATTTTGCTGGTAATCAGAAAACTAAAGATGGGGTAAAGCAATGGTTCTCAAACTGGGGGGTAGGACCCACAGGCAGGATGAGACTAAGGCCCAGAGCCCTCCTTTTCCTAAACCTTTTCTATCCTGGAGAGAAAGAAAGGTGAGGAGGGAGCTTGGAGCAGCTGCCTCTGCCTGAGGAAGAAAGAGAATAGGAAGTTTGTTGGATCATGGTTGTCTGACAAGGCCCATCCCGGGCCATCACTTTTTCCTTCCCCACCCATCCTGGTTCTCAGGATGAGACACTGCTGCAGCCTCAACCAGCATGCCTATTAAGTCCAGTGCACCCCAGTAGCGTCATTAGGGTTGGTGTCACCTGGTGCAGTAACTCATGGTGCCACCCCCCACTGAGCTCCAATTTCACACCATACAGAATCCTTAGTAATGCTTTTTTGCACAATGTTATTCGTAATTCCCATATACCATTGAATGTAATGTTAATGGTTGTGACATAAACAACTAGCAAAATTAAAATTCTACCTTCAAATTATAATTATGCACAACCTAAATTTATTTACATATACCCCTTAGAGATTGAAGAGAAGCTACCTTAGTGGCTCTGCTCCTGAACAAACAGCTTACTGGACTGGCCAGCCAAGGAGGAGAGGTGCAAGTGCATTGCTTCTTGCGAGCCACTGGAACAGAGCATGTGCCTCAGATCGCCACTGCCTGCCCTGTACCGCCACCTCCACCCTCCTAGCTGACCAGCTGGGAACTCACACTCACAGGTGTGTTACAAGCGGCTCCTCTGGTCCAGTCAGCCAGGTCAGGGCTGGATAGAACCCAAAGAGAGGAGGAACAAAAAAAGAGGCCTTTGGATAGCTGTTGGAGAAGTCAGGGATGGTAGGAGATTTGGGGCCTCGGAGAACCCAAAGGCCCTGTTTCCCGCCCCGCACCCCCCAGCACTCTCATTCTTTCACACACAGTCATATTGTTTCTCTTGTTCTTTTTCTTTCACATACAAGTGTTTGTTCACACTCTGATCCACTGACATATTCCTCTGAGAATAATTTATTTTGGTCTTAAAAGGTGTTAGCTAGGATTCCTTTCTCTCTTTGTGACACACACAACCCTCTCCCTCACATGCACACTAACACACACGCTCAGATGCATGCTTTTCTGTGCTTGTTTTCTCCCTCACACTTCCTTTGCTAGTTAATTGTTACCCAAACTCTCTGAAGGCATGGTCTTGTCTTCCTCCCTTACAGACACTGATTCCCACACATTCACAAACACTCTCTCACACATGCATTGTTGTGACACCCTTTCTCACAGTTACACACGTCAATTCACTCACCCTTGATACCTCTCAGTGTGTGGTGACTTTCTTGCACAAACTAATTCTCTCACACATACTCGGTAATGCTTTTTCTGACTCTCTGAAATACATTAATTCACACAGTCACACTCTATCTCTTTTTTTTTACATACTCACATATGCACTTGTGTATACATGAATATACACAACAGAATGAATGCTTCTATGTGACTGAGAGCAAATGAGTGTGTGCGAGTGAAAGAAAGTGAAAGATCATGACTGAGTGTGTACATACCTGTGAGTATTGGTCTATGTGACTGTGGCTATGTGTGAGATAATGTGTAAAATTTGCAAGTGTTGAGTTTGGTATTTAATTTATTTAAATGAAATTATTTATTATTTCCTTATAAAATGTTAAAACACTAAATGTACAGTATATTAATATGCAAATTAAAATATGCACACTAAACAAAATATTTTTATTCATATACTACAAGAAGCTGGGGGGGGGATTGTGACATCCACATGTAAAGGAGATCACAAGCATAAAATGTCTGAGAACCACTGAGGTAAGGAGATCAAATTATAAGGAAGAGAGAAAGGGAAAGGAAATTGGTTTTGGTGGACTGAATAAAAAATGGAGTTTTAAAACTTTCAGGTAGCAGTTTCCTTCTCTCTTAAACTCAAATTAGTAATAGGGTAAAATCATTCTGATAAGGATTTTAGTGTAGGCATTTAACAATTTTAAATTACAGTTTGACAAACTTAAGAGTTAAGTTTCTCTCCTAATCTAAATGTAAGTGAATTAGATTTTTATTAACAAATAAACATATTAACCTTGTGTTATCTTTTTTTCAAATCTCTGCCTGTGTAGACCCACACTAAGTACATAAGGTAAGTTCGAGCAGAGTAAATCTTCTATCACTATGTTCTTGGAAAAAGCAATTCAATGTGTTTATCCCACCTCCTTTTCCCAGAGATGTACTTCAGAATTACAGGGCCTACGTTTGTTCTCTAGGTTAATTTATTAATGCATCCCATCAATCAAGTTCTCATATTATCTGATTGATAAAGGTCAATAATATGCAGCTGCCTTCTATAGTAAATCCAAAACAGTAGTGTCTTGGGTGGTAGCTTATTCTCCTCTCCGCCAGCTTTACCTGATCTTGACATTTTAAATGTGTCCAGCAGAAGGATCAAATAACAATTGACTACTTGCATCCCTAGCAGCAGTAGTCTCCTTATCAGCAGGAATCATGGGTTGGAACGTAAGATTGTTGTTGGCAGAGTACAGTAGTAGATATAATTGAAGCAGGTGCTATATTTACGTGGATGTAGATTAGCATTTATGTACACGGATGTAGATAAGAGTTCCTCAGAATCCCTGCCATGCTTGCTAGTCCATTATGCTGTACCTGCTTTGCTTTATATTACTAGATGATGGGTTGTGTCATCCAGGGATGGTTATCTTTTGAAGGGATGGTTATCTTTTGAAGGGATGGTTACCTTTTGAAGGTTAAGGAGCAGATGTGAAGGGAAGGTAATAGACATTGGGAGCTGCCATGGTCAGTCCCATGGAGATGCCTGGTATGGAGAGAGAAAAGGGGGCATTCCTGGGATGAGGATGTTTTGGAGTGGGAGGGAATGGGGTTTGAGCATGCAAAAAGGTTTGAATTGTTCTGTGCTTTTAATATACTGTATAACCAAAATTGCTTTATTCCTAACAAATTGCCATACTGTGAAATACTATAGTTCTGTTTTTACACTGAGGCTTGACTTTCTGAACTAAGGTCAGCCAGTACATGACAGAAGGGGCCTAAGTTCCATCAAGGCACCAGATCCGGTCTGATCTTGGATGCTAAGCAGTATCAGTCCTGGTTAGTAGTTGGATGGGATGCCACAAATTAATGCCAGATGCTGTAGGCTTTATTTTAGAGGAAGGAACTAGCAAAACTACCTCTGAGGATTCCTTGCCTAAGAAAGCCCTATAAAATTCATAGGGCACATGAACTTGAAGGCACATGCACAAGCACAGCCTGGATTTGCTGATATAAAACTGAGTGCTGGTGTGCGAAAGCCAATTGTCAGTCCCAATTCAAGTAGATCCACTGAATCAACAGGTTTCACAGTAAGTGATTTAACAAGTTTCATTCATTCAGTAGGTTTATTCAAATTGGGACTTAGCCAGATATGTCTTCTAACATGTTTTTCTTCTCCTCAATACCAGCATGTGAGTTAATCCAAAGAAATTAAATATTGATACATTCAGGCCAGTAAAAATGAGGTTGAGTAATGACTACTAATCTGTAAAACTGGTAGTAGGAATCAAGAATGCCAGTTCCTGGAGGCAATGGCTGATACTGTTGCTCACATTCTGTTTGAAAGCTTCCCTTCAACTCTTAAATCCTCAGGGTGGCAACTGCAGGAACAGAATACTACACTTCATGGGGTCTCTGGTCTGATTCAGCACAGTTCTCAGGCATAATATTTCTCAATTCCTTTTTTTAAGGGTGGAGAAGCCTTTTAATTGATGGGAAATCTGTTAAACTGTGTATTAGGGGTAGGTGAAACCACCACTTTACAGCATCACTTATTTTAAGAACAGAGTACCCATAATTCAACAGGCAACTGGAAAGCATATACACACAATGACATAGAGCACTATTTTATAATGTTAATGGCATTTTGAAAAGAGCATAGGTATAGCCTTTTTGTATGACAAAAGAGACAACTGGAAATTATTAAATTATTTTTATTTTTTAATATGCATAAACATACACAAGCAGATACATTTCTTATTTTGATAAAGTGATTTACCTATAAGAATTTTTATCTAGAAAAAGCCTTGTATGTGCTCTTTATTAGCTTGGTCAACAGGATCACTAAACCGTATCTAATTGTGTGGGTTGTGTACTTGTTTTTTTGCCCTATACTTCTGACATAGCAGGAGTCTGCACTATTGAGTTTATCACATGGGGGAAGTGCAGAAATCCTGTGCAGAAACAGGATTTAAAAGCCAGGGGGACAGGACTGCAAAAGCGGGTTGATTTTCACACACAGTGGGGTTAATGTGAAATTAACCCGAAAGGAATGTAGTCAAAACCCGCTCCTTTTTGCTTTCGGGATTTTCCAAAAGTAAAAAGGAACTGGTTTTGTCTACTTTCTGTTTGGGTTAATGTTGCGTTAATGCTCATTAACCCTGACCTTGTGTGAAATCAACCCACTTTTGTGGGTTTTGTCGACTTTCCATTCGGGTTAACAACACGTTAACAACGATGTTGTGTGAAAAACAACCCGCTTTTATGGATTTCCCCCCTGATTTAAAACCCTGTTTTGCACGGGATCACTCCCATGTGATAAACTCCTATGTTACAATCCTTTCATGCTTACTAGAAAGCAATTCCCATGGACTGGATCCATACTTGGAGGACACCCATGTAAGTAAGCACCATTGATTTAAACTGGTCTCCTCTACATTCAACTAAATTTGGATTGGATCCAGAGAAACAAGTGACACTTACCTCCATGACTAGAATCAATCCACATATGTAATTGCAGTAAAAGAGGGGTTTGTAATTGCAGAGGTGGTGGGAAACATTTTTATAGTGTAGATTATGGCAAATATTTAACTCTGGCTCTGTTTATAACATTTGGTTCTTAAGATCTGGAGGATAAAAAACAGATGGCAGATTAAATTTGGTTCACCCTTCTGGGACAGGTGGGGGTAGCATTTGCAGTTTTGCCTCAGGTAACAAAATATCTTAGGCTGATCCTGCATTTCACAAGAACCTTGATATTCTCAACCACTTGAAATCAGCACATAGATGTTGAGAACAGTACAGCCATTGTATGAAGATGTACTATAAACTCCTTCCAATGGAAAAATATTAGGATATTGGAAACTGGAAAGATTAGGTAAAAAAAATAACTCATTAACTATAATCCCTTTTTTTAAAAAAAGACTGTCACATAATGACACATGATATCACTTCTTTTGTGATCTAACTTTTAGTTACATTTATAGATATGTAGGTGTGAGCACTAAAAAATTGAGGAGGAATATAAAGTTTGGCGTAGTAGTTTGAGTGATGGACTGTGACTCTGGGGACTAGGGTTTGATTCCTAGCTCGGCCATGGAAATGCACTGGGTGACTCTGGGGCAAGTCACATTCTCTCAGCCCCAGGGGAAGGCCATGACAAACCTCCTCTGAAAAAATCTTGTCAAGAAAACCCCATGATAGGTTCACCTTAAGGTTGCCATAAGTCAGAAAGGACTTAAAGGCATACAACAACATATGATTCAAATGTTGTCTCACATTCTGTTTTGGATGGACTGAGGAAGAGTATTTTTGTTAAAGACCCAATGCAAAAGTCTTCCTCAAAACTAACAAAAAGCAACAATTTAGTTCTTTTAGTGAAACAGATAAGCAAACAGTTTTATAAAATTATGACCACGGAAGTAAATACTGGGCCTCCTCACATTGATATGATACCTATTCAGGGTGACCAGACATCCTCCTTTTCCGGGACATGTCCTAGATTTCAACCTTCTGTCCAGGAGGACTTTCAAAATGTCCTCCATTTTGAACATGACCTAGCACCATTAATTTATATTTAGATTTCTAGCTTTTATTTTGACGGTCCTGCATTTTGTGGTGCCTTGTCTTCCATTATGGTTGTGACATTTGGTACCTATTTTTAAAAGTAACATAAAAGTAGAAGTATCTACAACAGTTTTGGTAACATTAAAATGTGAATACTTAACTGCACATTTGTAGAAACAGGATTATTAAATCATAATGTAAAATGACCCTACTGTACATCCTTACCTTCTTTTTTCAGCCCTTTATCACTCACTAGTAATGCCTGTTTTAAATTTCTCGGTGGAGTTTAGAGCTCTCTGAAAACTAAGTTCAAGTTATAGCAAACCAGATTGTCAGTAACTGTGAAAACAAGGAAGCATCTTGTGGCTCCTTAAGGTAGCAAAAGTTTTTCAGGGACTGCAGGCAGGATGACCAGATGTCATAGCCACAAGGGAGGACAAGGCACCACAAAATGGAGGGCCTTCAAGAAAAATGTAGGACATGACCAACTAAAAGCTAGAAACATAGGAATATAAATCCATGCTTCTTAGTCCTGCTTAAAATGGAGGGCCTTTTGGAATTCCTCCTGGGGCGAAGGCTGAAATGGAGGGCATGTCCTAGAAAGGGAGGACGTCTGGTCACTCTGGCTCAGGGTGACCAGATGTCCTCACTGCAAAGGAGGACAAGGCACCATAAAATGTTGTAGACCATTCAAGAAAAATGTAGGGTATACCTGAATAAAACCTAGAAAAACTCCTAGAAATATAAATTCACGCTCAAAATGGAGGACCTTTTGGAATTTCTCCTACACAGAAGGCTGAAATGGAGGCCATGTCCTAGAAAAGGAGGACGTCTGGTCACTCTGGCTCAGGGTGACCAGATGTCCTCATTGCAAGGGAGGACAAGGCACCGTAAAATGTAGAACATTCTAGAAAAATGTAGGGCATGCCCAAATAAAACCAAATAAAATGGAGGACGTGTCTAGTGGCCCATTCCAGCCTCCTTCCTGTCCAGGAGGAATTCCAGAAGGCCCTCCATTTTGAGCATGGATTTCTATTTCTAGGAGCGTTTGCAGCTTTTATTTGGGCATGGATGCCCTACATTTCTTCTCCAGGCCAGCCTCCCTTCCTCTCCCTCTTCGTAAACAGTTCCTTCCTCGCTTCCAGAGCGGCCATCCTCACAGGGACTGCGCCATTTCCTATGGCCGAAGAAGGAGGCGGGCTTTGGATACTTGGAGGCTGAGGAGAAAAGGGAGGAAGGCCTTCCATAAAGGCCCAGCCCACGAAGGAAAGGAAAGGAAAGGAAAGGAGGCGCCAGAGGACCCACTGGGGCTGATGTCATTGTTTTTGCCTTTCTGTGGAGACGGTTTTTGCCTGTTTTAAAGCTTTC
>CM034701.1:330138281-330152782 GCA_020142125.1 Phrynosoma platyrhinos
CATAGAGTTGGAAGAGACCCCAAGGGCCATCCAGTCCAACCCCCCCCCATTATGCCATGCAGGAGCTCCCAGTCAAAGCATCCTCTGAGTTATTAATAACATTGGTATTGAATAGGTGTTTTGAGATGAAAGGCACAAACTAATCAGCAGGCTTTATACCTAGCCCTGTATCCCCTGGCGGGGCTACACAAGCTCCGTAAAGCTAAAACTGCATGCTAAAATAATCTGTAAACTCTTTTAGAAGCCGATGCCTGTGCTTACTTCAAAGATGTAGCCGTGTTAGTCTGTAGCATCAGTATGCAGAGAGATCTTGTAGCACCTTTGAGGCAAACTGAAAGAAAGAAAGCAATTGGCAGTATGAGTTTTTGTAGACTTCAGTTTCCTTCCTCAGATGCATTTACTGTTGCAGATGGGGTAGTTCTTGTGGAAAGAAGAAGTTGATACAGGGTTGGAGGTAAATCCCAAGATTTAAGGGGTGGGGGGAATCCTCATTTTAATTGAATTATTTTATTGGAAAATAAATTCATCCAAATACAGGCTTGCCAATGGAATGATGTCTGTCAGGAGTGCTTTGACTGTGCATTCCTGCATGGCAGGTGGTTGGACTGGAGAGCCCTTGTGGTCTCTTCAAGCTCTATGATTCTGTGAATATCTAGTTTATCATAGAGTCGGAGGAGAGGAGACCTCAAGGGCCCTTCGGTCCAACCACCTGCCATGCAGGAACTCACAATCAAAGCACCCCTGACAGATGGCCATTCAGCCTCTGTTCAGAGACCTCCAAAGGAGACTGGTTTTCCTTATGGTCACCATAAGGCAGACATGATTTGAAAGCACACAGCAACAACACAATATATAATGTGAGATATAGAATATTTTTGAGTTGGCAGCGACCAAATATTTTTCAAATCACATTTTATTGTCAAGAAAGTTAGTGAGTCTTACTCTCCAAACACTTCTGTAAATACTCTGTAACATCTTTTCTTTGGGAACCAGCTCTTAGCAGTGGTGGTGAAGGACAAAACCTGCCAACTTTGTGACCTGTTTTCCTCTGTGCTTTACTTCATTAGTGTGACCTTTTAATTTCTCTTGTTGCTATTATGTTTGAGAGCCAGTGTGGCTTAGTGGTTTGAGCGTTGGACTATGACTCCAGAGACCAGGGTTCAAATCCCGACATGGCAATATAAACCCACTGGGTGTCCTTTGGTGAATCACACTATCTCAGCCTCAGAGGATGGCCATAGAAAACCCCTTTGAAGAGAGCCCTGTGATAGGTTCACCTCAGGGTTGACATAAGTTAGAAATGACTTGAGGGCACACAACAACAGCAGGCACCAGCAAGATTGTGGAGTTTAGGTGTGGTTTTATTGCAACAGAGTCATTTGGCACCTTAAAAACTAACAAAACTTATTTGGCATAAATCTTTTGTATATGACAGTCTACCTCATCTGATGATGAAACCCACAAAAGCATATACTGTGTTGAATAAAATCTATTCAACCAGAGTCTTTGCTGGTTTTGCAGTAACAGACTAACTACCCCTCTTTCTGGTTTTGTTATTGTTACCTGCCTTGAACATCTAAGAAAGGGGGAATACAAAAATTTGTAAGTAGAGGTTAGATTTCTATATAATTCACATAATATTGGTATGGTAATTTACCAAAGAATTATTTTCATTCTTTAGATTTTTAAAGAAGTACCTTCTTTGTCTCTTGATGACTAGCAGCCTTCCTTCTGATGTCATTGGGAAAAGAATCCTATGTAACGGTGATTATGGAACTGTTCTCTTTTTTGGCAGTGTTCCCCCCACAACAGGTAGGATATTTTTCTTTATCTCTCATCACTACTATATGATCAGACAAATGAAGTGACAGTATTTCCACAAACTTCTGAATTGTTTAAAATTTAATTTCCACGGCCGTCAGGAGCCCCGTCAACCAGGCCCACAGCTGCGGGGAGGCCCCGTGGGGGACGGAGGACTGGCCGGATGTCACCCCCCTTCTGGGGTGTTACCCAGCACAGTCCAAGTCCCCCGCACCCCCTCTGTGACACTATTGTCTACTGCCTTCTACCTTACAAAACATTATTGTCTTTTTCAGGCTTTATTTGCTCTAAGACCCATTTATTAGTCTTTTTATCAGTCTAGAGTATCTGTAGAACTCTTTAGAACCACATTTCAGATGAGCTGATTTTCTTCTTTTCAGATTTCTTCACTGTCCAGCTTTCTCATCCGTACATGGAAATGGGAAATACGATGACACGAGCAATCCTATTTTTAGTATTCAATACTGTATCTTTACACTTCAAGAGATTGTCTAGTTCCTTCATAGGTGCCCTTCCAAGCCCTGGAGCTTGTCTCCACTGCTGAAAAAATTTAAACTCACCTTGTAGTCACTGCAAGCGGGACACATGACATACAGTACCTGTAAAAGTGAAAGAGTTTCTCAAGCAATGTTGAAAAAGTCACTTTTTACTCTGCAGTTTTACAAGAAACTGATTCTTTTTGTACATGTGTCAGGATGTGAGTGCCCAAACTTCTTAGTTTGTTTGAAGTATGTATTTGTGATGAACAAATTCTTAGCTTTACAAAATTCAGTTAGGGCATTTACAGACTGCCAGAAATAATGCAGCTTGAGGCCTCTTTAACTGTCCTGGCTGTGCTAAGGAATCATGGCAACTGACAGAGAAGGCTCAATGTCCCAGAAAAAATACAATTCCCATGATTCCCTAACGCTGAGCCAGGACAGTGAAAGTGGCATCAAGCTGCATTATTTCTGGCAGTCTGTAAAGGCTCTTAGTCAGTCTCCATTTCTTAATCCTTAGGCCAAATTTTCTTATAATCTTTGATTTTGCCCTGTTTCCTATTTTTGCATTCCAGTTGCCTCTGATTAACAAGTCTTGTTTTGGTGTGTGATCAATTTCCTCCTGGACTCCATCACAGAATCTTTTAATTTCTACTTCTTCTCCCTCTGTAGTTGGATCAAAAATTTTGGATTATGGTTATATTGATGCATTTTCCTTGAAGTCTTATTGACGTGATTTGCTCTGACTTTGCATTACATTCCTTGACTGTTTTTACTACCTGTCTCTTCACTATAAATGCCACCTCATTTCTTCTCAGATTTTCATTTCCTGAATAAAACATGAAGTAACCCAAAATGTCCCATTCCTGTCCACTTTAGCTTACCTGCCCAATGTATTACAGTGTTTATCTGGTTCATTTCTTGTTTTGCTTTTTCTAGCTTCCCTCGAGTCATGTATCTCACATTCCATGTTCCTGTAATATACAATATGTTGTGCAGCTTCAGACTTTACTTCCACCTGTGAGCATGAATGTCCTTTTAGTTTGAGTACAGTTGTGTCAGTAGCCACAGGGCTACTTGTAGTTATCTTCTGCTCTACCCTAGTAGTTAATTGACTGCCATCTGGCCTGGGAGTCTCATCTTCTAACACTATGTTCTGTTTCATTTTGGATTGTGTCATCATAGTTTTTGTGGTGAAAGATGTTCAAAAGGAGGTTTACTGGTCCCTCCCTGTGTACATTGCTAACAAATGTTAGCTGTAGTGCCACTGCCATTGTTACCCTCCACTACTGCTGCTACTCACACTTTTGTTCAGACACAATGAGTTGTCTGGCACATTTAGTCTGGCTCCTCAGCAAAAGCCTGTCTGACATGGGAGGCCCTATCAGCAGTACTGCTGTCACCAACATAACCTCTTGTCCAGAGGTACCAACCTTTTTGAGCAGGGGGCCAGGTTGCTGTCCCTCAGATGATTGGGGGCCCGAAGCACAGTAAATATATATATATATATATATATATATATATATATATATATATATATATATATATATATATATATATATATGAAAAATTTAAAAATATATGCATGCACACTCTCTCAGCCCCAGAAAAGCCGTGGCAAACCCCCTGTGGAGATTTTGCCAAGAAAACCCCAAGAACAAGTAATAACAACAATAATCAATATCATCATGGTGGGCGGCAGTGGGGGGCGGCGGTGGCGGCGGCAGGACTGGCCTGGTTCCGGTCCAAAGGCCTTGGGGGGCCGCATCCAGCCCCCGGGCCTTAGGTTGCCTACCCCTGCTCTTGTCTCACAGGATCCCATAATCATGGAAAGGTAGTGCCATTGGTGGGAGACAAAATCTACTAGCTCTTTATAACCTATTTTTCCACAGCCTTACTACTGAACCTGTGGTTTCTTTTTTGTCTTGCCACCACCACCTATATTAGCATAGCTACATAAAACTTAGTAATGCCAGCATACATTACAGTTAAGATTCCAGCCCAGGTCTAGTTTTTCATATTGTTAATGAAAACCTTTTCTGTTTAGATGCTTAATGAGACCAATCAAATGCTCATTAATTGAGCAATAAATGTCAGTCATACTCAGTAAATACAAGTGAAGTGGGATATTATTCAGTTCTTACGCCAGTGTTAAAAATGGTGGGTTGTAGGAATAGTGACAGTTGGATTTTTTGATCAATACAAATGCAGCCTTTGAATTAGTACCAGTAATAACATTGGTACTAAATATGTGGTTGAGATGAAAAGCACAAACTAATCAGCAGGCTTTATACATAACCCTGGATTCCTGGTGAAGCTACACAAGCTGTGTAAAGCTGAAACTGCATGCTAAAATAATCTGTAAAACTATTTTGGAAGCCAACACCTGTGCTTACTGTTGCAGATAGGGCAGTTCTTCTGGACAGAAGCAGTTGATTCAGTAAATCCCAAAGTGTATTGGGAAACAAGCTTTTCATAGAATCATAGTCATACAGAGCTCACAAAGCACCCTCGACAAATGGCTATCCAGCCTCTGTTTAAAAACCTCCAAAGAGAGAGACTCCACCAAACTCTGATGGAGTGTGTTCCATTGTTCTTACAGTTCTTACTGTCCAGAAGTTCTTCCTAATGTCTCTTTTCCTGTAGTCTGAATCCATTGCTCCATGTCCTATTCTCTGGAGCAGCTGAAAACAAGCTTGCTCCATCCTCATATGACATCCCTTCAAATATTTAAACAGGGCTATCATATCACCTCTCAACCATCTCTTCTCCAGGCTAATCATACCCAGCTCCCTAAGCCACTCCTCATAGGGCATGGTTTCCAGACCTTTCACCATTTTGGTTGCCCTCCTCTTGACATGCTCCAGCTTCTCAACATCCTTTTTGAATTGTGATGATCAGAACTGGACGCAGTATTCCAGGTGATGCCTGAGAAAGCATGTACATTAAGTGAAATCCAACCCACTGTTTCTGCTGGTGGAGTTTCCATCTGTAGAACCAGAGGGGATAATTCTTTCTCCCTCTTTATACCCCCAAACTGTTCCAGAACATGGGGAGACTCTCCATAGTTTATGGGGGGTGCAGGGCAAGAAAGAGAAGGAGAAAGTGGTATTGCACAAGTCGACTTCTACTCATGTAGTATTAGGTTTTACCCTTTGGCAGCAAAGCTCCTTAAAATTTGGACATATACTGTGCAATTTACACCAGTAGAAAACTGAAAAAATGATTGGTAAGCTAGATAACTCTGAAGATACAGGAGCTTTGAAAGTAACTTTAGCTTCCTTCATCTTTATCGCCTTCCTTCCTCCTAAAATTTTTGGGAAATGGATTGACAGGATAATGTTTAAAAGGATGTATGTCATTCAGCTGTACTGTGAAGGGTGGTATATTGCTAAGATAAGAGGAGTGTATGTTCTCATGTATGTAGAGTTAACTTTGTGAGTTTGTGTGTGTGTGTGAGAGAGAGAGACATTATGAATGTGGGATGGATATGCTTGAGGGGTGTTGAACATGTGTGCACTTCTGGACAGAGTATAAAATAGTGACCTAGTAGCTATAAACTGTGCTTTCTGTGTGAGACTAAGAGTACGGTATACAGATACATGTAGAAGAGTATGAACAGAAGTATGAAAAACAGAAATAATTGCTTACTTACAGAGCAGAAATCAAACTCCCATAGCTTGGATTGCCAGTTGTGGAAAAAGTCTATAGAATAGATTAAATTCTTGGAGGCATTACAGAGAGAGTGAGAGTGCTTGAGAAAGAAATAGATGAAAATCTTATGGCTATACAAGCGGGGGATGGGGGTGGGGGAGGTGAACATAGAAAAGGCAGATTAAGATTTTTACAAAGTTTCTGCAGAACTGTAAGGGCTAGAAGCTGAATACTTGAAAATGGTGTGAGATTCTGCAAATTCAAAAGATGCTTTAAACTAGAAATTTATATTGTATGCTTGTTTCAGTTGTCCACAATTGGTCTAGAATTTATGGTGCCAAATAAAGTCTCTTATGCAGCAGTATGTCCAAGACACTTTTGGAATATTTTCGAGTTTTCCAGTGAAAGAGGTCAATTTATCAAACTAAAATAAGCATTTAGATCTATCTTCTAATTAAATAAATTATGGTTCAAACTGGACAGATTTGAGAATTCTGCATTGTTCTGATGGCAGGATGACTAATTTGGCTGTATTGATTATTTTCTCAGTACTCAAAACTCTTAGACAACATTTTGTTTTATGTAGTTACTTGGACAGTGGAATTACACACTAGTCATAAAATTAAGGACATCACAATATACAGAATGTTCAGATCCTTACAGAATAAGATAGCTGTTAACCTGAGTCTAATTCAAAGATACAAGATACAGAGATTTTATATAATATATGTGTTTTTAAAAATTTTGGTTTGTTGGATTCATTTGTTTCAAGTTTGATTCTTGCATTTGTAAAGCAATGTTTATAATTATGTTAGGAATTTGGCTTGGAGTGGAATGGGACAACCCTCAAAGGGGAAAGCATAATGGTAGTCATGAAGGGACACAGTACTTCAAAAGCAGGTGAGTTAACTTTGAAATATATGTTACTTTTTGAGTAAATAGATGAACTTGTGGGGTGGGGCAAAAAAGATAAAGAGGAAAAATTTGGCAGAATTTTCACTACATTGCATTGTCAAGCTGTGGGAAAGAAATCTGAATCTGCATCATATTTTTGTGGGAATGCAACCATTTGTTAACTTAGAAATTGAGGTGTTTTGATAGTTAATTTTTTTTTTTTTTTGGAGCCAGGTAGCCTGGTTTACTGGGGTGAAGCTATTTGTATATAATTTAAGATCTGCATCTTAAAAGGAGGAAGGGAGGGGGAGGGGGGAAAGCGGTAATGTAGCAGCACCTTTTAAGTCTAACTGGTTTTTATTTTAGCATGAACTTTCATGACCACTTCTTCAGATTTGCATGTAATTCCTGATCACATTCCTTGTCCTTCCCCTTGTTCTAATAAGGCTCAAATAAATGAAGAATGGAGGGAATGACGTTCTTGCCATAGCCTTTGACTTTGTTGTAAAAGTATAGTAATTTTAGTATGTTTACTGTTCAAATTAACATTTTGGTTTGAATATACATACACTCTGACTAGTTTATCAACGTGATACAGAAAGTGTTGATCTATCTTAGTCTAGAGTTTTATTACATCTGAACAAGAGTAATAATTGTGGCATTGTACAGCCTGAGAAAGACAAGGGAGCATGGACAGAACTTCCATTACAACAGTAGCATAATTTAGGAACTGTCAGGAGAAACTAATTCCCCTCTGTAGAGATCCCTTTACTTCCCATTCCACAAAGATGTTGAGGGATCACAGCTACCTACTTAGTACCAGTTTTCCTCTAGAGAAAGATGGGAAGGATTTGTTTCAGTCCTACCACATTCTTATAAATATTCTTTAGAAAGCTGTCACTTTCCTGCTCTGTTTTGTGTGTCTTGACCACTTATTCTGGTTTGGCTGTCGTCTCCACTATGCATATGCACAGGTCTTCTGATATGGACATGATAATAGTGACATCTTGCAGGAGTTTTGTGAGGGTTATAGAGAGTATATATGAAGCGCAACACATGCACAGCACTATAAATCAATATATACATTACATTTTTATCCTTCTGTTCCTTCAAATAGCATAGCATGCTATAGACAGTTATAGTACAAAACTGCTACAGAAAATTCAAAGCTAGAAGTTTGTTTTGTTTTGTTTTTTGTTTTTTTGCATTTTCTTTTCAGGCATCCCTCGGGGGGATCCTTTATCCGTCCAAACAAGGTGAATTTTGGAGTAGACTTTCTTTCTGCTGTCCGTGAAAAGTACGGATTAAATGATGATCAACAAGATGCTGAGAGCAGAACAGAAACATCAATAGTAATTGGAAGGAGGACTGTGGAAACTATTGGGTTTGATTCCATTAAAGAAAAACAAAAGTAAGTATATTTCCTCTGTAAATGAGCAACATCAGAACATTGATTGTATTATTGGTTCATTGATATTTGCTTTTGTAGCAGTATATTTGCTAGCAGAGCTGACTTCTGTGATTTTGTTGTGTCTACCTGTATGCCATTCTAAGAAAGAATATATTGACACCACAAGACTTGTCCTTAAAGTCCCAGTAGATTCAGCATGGCTTGCTTCCAAGTAGATTTTTAAAAGATTGCAGTGCATAATCTGTACTTCCCAAAGCTGTATCTGGCTATTTCAAATCCAAATGTAAATGTAATTCTTCTCACCTGTGCAGCTCCTGCTCATATGCAGTAGTAATGTTTGGATTGGCAGGTTTTTCTTTGGCAAAATAACTTCATTCTTAATAGATCACATTCTAATAATTTAATGTAGTTTCACAATAGAAAACTCATCTGGATTCATTTACTAACCCAGATAAAAGCAGTATTCTGTAAACACTAGGGAAAATGTATCTTTTTGAATGAAATAAAAGAACATAATTATCCTTCATAATCTGGGTTACAGATTAAAGTTGTATAGTCAGTCCTCCATTCCCATGGATTCTGCATCCATAGATTCATCCATCCACAGCTTGAAAATACAGTTACTTCTCCGTTTTAGTGGATTTCATGGGCAGCGAATGGAACAAAATGGGACATGTACCCACACGCACCCCCAGGCACACACCTCCATTCAAGCCAATGGGGCTTGAATATTCACAATTTTCTGTTTTCATGGGGGGGGGGGAATTCCAGAATGGATCCCCTGTGAGAACAGAGAGGTGACTGTATTCCAAAACAAAATTACAAAAAGCAAACTGATTTTGCCATTTTATATAAGGGACACCATTTTACTTCCCGATTGAACATAACAAGATTTGAACATCCACAGAATTTAGTGTCCAGAGAGGGTCCTAGAACCAAACCATAGATAGCAAAAGCCCACTGTACCGAGAAAATATTGTATTAGGGAAGTGACCCATGTTAAAAAGAAAAAAAATGCAAAAAGACACCTTTAAACAGATAGAAATTACAGAATTGGAGGAGGGTGAAACAAGCAAACTAGGGGGAAACAGATATTGAGGAAATTAACACAAAAAACAACTGGAGACAAAGAAAATGGAAATAGGTGATATCACAGTATCTGTGTAGTTACAGTCGACCCTTCATATCCACGGCGGATGACAAAAACAGCAGGACCTCAGTCCTGTTGGTTTTAATGGTGGCATGGCTGCATGCATGCACCACCATTGGAGTGAATCTGCAGATGGCAAGCTCAAGGTTGGGGCAGGCTGACTGTAATTTAACAACAAATTGTATGAGTTGGTATAGCATCATTTTTTAATTTCAGGAAGAAAAAAGATGGAAATATAAGATCTTTAAAAATCAAGCATTAATCTCCAAATTAGGTACTAAATGGATATTTATCACCATGAAATTAATTGGGCTACATTGATTCCCTTCTAATGTTGTTGCTGATAGTGTTTAAAGTTCTTGTTGAAAATAATAAAAATGTGTTTAAAGCTGTATATTACATAAAGAGCCCTGGTGGCACAGTGGTTAAATGCCTGTACTGCAGCCACTCACTCATAGACCACAATGTTGCGAGTTCAATACTAGCCAGGGCTCAGGCTAGACTCAGGCCTGCATCCTTCTGAGGTCGCTAAAATGAGTACCCAACTGTTGGGGGCAATGAGCTTATAGTTGTAAACTGCTTAGACATCCCATAGTGCGATATGAAGCGGTATATAAATGAAGCTGCTTTGCTTTGCTAAAGCAATACACATTTTATTTGTCTTGAACTCTCAGTGTTCACTTTCATGTACAGTCACCCCTCTGTTTTCGTGGGGATCTGTTCCCCCCCCCCAAAAAAAACCCCGGAAACTTGCCAATATTCAAGCCCCATTGGCTTGAATGGCAGTGGGTGTATTTTGTCCCCCTTCGTTTGCTGCCCATGAACGAGGGACGCGGAGTTGAAGTCCACAAAAACGGAGGGGTAACTTAAATTCTTGTTACACAGTAGCACTGCTAATGCTAATTGGACCTGGCTTAGTCTGTGCTGCCCTTCTCTGATCTCAAATGATACTGGGTTATTATCAGAGACTTCTGTGACACCGAATCCCTTACGATCTAGATTTTTTTTGGGGGGGGGGAACTGTAAAAAATCAGAAATAAAGTGATGTGATTTCCTCAACTTTTAAAAATTGGGAGACATATTGGTATTGACTGTCTTAACTTTTTATATGTTGAGAGGAGCTGGAACAATAGAGACAAACATTATAGAATGAAAATGAAAATTCCATAGTCATTTTTGTTTTGTTTTTATTTTTTAATTGTTTGCTAAAATTGCATTTTGACTAGGTTAGACATCTCAGTCTTGGGTTAAGAAGCCAAGAATGCCTTTTGTGCCTGTCCACTCAGCCCTGTCATGCCCACACAACACCATTTTAGTGTTTCTGTAATTTGCTTAAATCACAATTTCGTGTTACATCTAAAATTCTAAACCAAAAAACTGTGGTTTAACCTTGACTGGTTTCTTATCCACATCAGTCAGATGAGATTAAACCACATTTTTCCAGTGGATATTTAAAGGAAAACTGCAGTTTAAACAAATGATGATAAAAGTATCAGAGTTAGAGAGAAGAGTCAGAAGAGGCAAATGTTTAGTCATGATGTTTGCTCTTGGCTCAATAAATATAGTTTATTAACCAAAGATTGGTATGTTTGAAGCAGGTCTTTTTAACATTCATCTTAATTAGTCCTTTGAAAGTGAGGTTTCTAAACTGTTAACTGTTCTAGGATTAAGAAATTAAAATTACTGTTTTATATGGAGAAAAAGAATTTTATTTTTAGTTGCCAAAACTATAGAAACACAGATTGAAGCAATGTGTTTAGTCATTGGCCTCTGGGTAATTCAAAAATTTTGTCTGCTTTGAGCCCTCTGGGCTACTTGAATGTTACTCTTCTTCTGACATCTCCACATTGCTTTGTGGTATTGCTGTACTCTTTTCAATTGCTTTACTCTTTATTTGATCTCAAAAATAGGTACGGTATATAGAAATGGAATTGTTTTTCTCACTTTTTCACTATGAAGAATCTCAATCAATTCTTGAAAAATCTTCTCAGATTTATTTTTTCTGGAGGCAACTAATTTATTTAAGTGTATATATATTTATATGTAATAATTTCACTATTTATAGATTTGACTACTCCCAGAGTTATGTGCCCTTTTGTCTATTAATGTGCTTTATCCTAATGGACACTTTTCTCTTATAGGCAGTTAAATAATTTGAGTGACGTATCACTCGATGGATGTGCAGTGAGCCTAGCTGGTCAAGAAGAAGAAATCAGAAGAACATGTCCTAGAATCCTTTTTTTTTTTAAATTGTTCAATTAGATGGCACTAATTCTTAGTCATTCTTATTTTGGAATTCTCTCTTTATATAGTGCTGAATGCAGGTATTGTGTGAGCTTAGGAACTGTCTTACACCAAGTTAAACTGTTTATCCATCTAGTTTATGCTTGCAGTCTTATTTGTAAGCCCACAAAAATTATTAGGTTGTAGCTTGCTTGCAGACCCAAGAGAGTGGCAAATTCCTTACTCAGAAGTAAATATTGCTATAGTCATTGGGCTGTTCAACAGATAGGAATGCAGGAAAGACAATAGCAAGCACACATACTCCCATGTGGATGGGAGAGGATGTGCAGAGAGAGAAGGTGATACTGCTTAAGTAGTCCTTCATTCCTGAGGCACCCAGTCAGCCATAAGAAAAGAGCTTGTTTGAGCATATTGTTCCACTGCCAAGCTGCTACTTTTTGCTCCTACATTTTGGAGAGAACAGCTGGTAGTTCTGTTATTATTTTAATTGTTGATTTTCCTTCTCAACATCTTATACATCAGAAGTGTGCAGCTGTGGAAACTAGGGGGTGGCATTATCCCCCCAGGAGACCTTGGAGGAGTGCATCCTATGACAGCTGCAAAAATGGTGCTCTAGGGGGACATGGGGGCATTCTTACCATGTTTTGAGGCTTTCCTGGGATCCTAGATGGTATTCTGGGTCATTTTGAAATAAAAACTTTTTTTTCCCCGCAAAAATTCATTTAAACACCTGAGAAGGGGGTCCATGGGAGCTCCAAATGTGATGGAAGTGCCCTACATATCACCTATAGGAAATTTCAGGACATTTTAGAGCAAAAATGTTTTGCAAAAGAAATAATTTTGACCCTAGGAGCCCACAAAATTGGCCCTGGGGCACAGCATGTAGCTTCACTTTTGCCTACCTCTGTTCTACATTATGGAGGGAAATGGTCTAGTTAAAATCAGCTAGTTATGGACTAATCACTTAACTTTCTTTTCCAAATAAGGTTTAATGAGCTAATTCAACCTTCCCTGTGAGACAGTAGAAACAGGTGCATAAATTTACCAGTTAAAGCTAGTAACATTACTAGTTACACTAGTTACATTTATTTATATCCTAATGTGTTTCCTTCTTGCTCCAGAGAAGCTTAACATACAGCACTCATTTTTTCTGTGGTGTGAAAGAGATGAGGCTTTACCTCATTGTTGAGAATGAGTTTAAGAGGAAGAGGAGAAGGAGCACATGGTTTAGTACTGGGTTTAAGGAAGAAGTTTTATTACCCCCAGGAGGAATAGTGCAAAGGCTCTGGAGTTTCACACTTGCAGAGTGAGTGCAAGAGAGTTTGGAGAAAAGAGATGTTCATCTTTCAGTTGAACCTGACTGGCTTTTTTGTTCTGCTTCTGCCCATCCCTACTTGAAGTTCTTCATTAAATTAATTTCCCTGATCAACAGATTTTTAATGCAATGTCTCAAGTTCAGATGCTTGCTCTGTCAGTGTTTCAACTCCCAGCTGATGTGCTAGCATATGTAGTACATGCATGTGCGTTGCCTTTTGTACTCCTGAGTCCATTTGGCAGACTATGCTTACTGGAGAATGCTGTGTACTTCAGCAGTAGTTACTTTTGTCATCCATCCATCAATAATAGAGCATATTCAGAAGATCTAAGTGCCAATCCCTGACATTTCTAGGTAGGACAGAAAATAGTTGTGCCTGAAACCCTGCAGAACAGTGCTTCTCAGCCTTTTTACCTACTGATGCTTTGGACTTAATCCCTGGTTGTGTTGACTGGGGTTTCTGGGAGTTGAAGTCCAAAGCTTGAGATCACTGCTGGTCAAGGTAGACAAGGGAGAAAACTTCAGCCCTCCAGATATTTTGGACTACAATTGTCATAAACTTTGACAATTGGCCATACTGAGTGTGGCTGATTGGAGTTGAGGCAAGACATCTGAGGAGCTAAAGATTCTCCACTCTTAGGGCCTTTGAAGACTGCCAGAAATAGTGCAAATTGAGTCCACATAAGCTGTCCTGGCTCAGTGCTAGGGAATCATGGGAATTGTATTTTTTTCTGAGACATTGAGACTTCTCTGTCAGAGAGCTCTTGTGCCAAAATATACTACAATTCCCATGATTCCCTAGCACTGAGTCAGGGCAGTTAGTGGACTCAATTTGCACTATTTCTGGCAGTCTGCAAAGGCCCTTAATCAGACTAATAGTTTGATTCAGTATAAGGAAGGATTTTACATTCTGTATTCCTAATGAATAAATTTAATACAAAATTACTAAAAAATAATATTAAAACCACCTTAAAGCAGAAGCATACCAAAAGGTCAAAGCAGGAATTTATTCAGGAAGTAGAAGATGACTGCTAATAATCTGAACTAATTCTATATGGTCATCTAGCTGACCAAGATGGGAAGAGTAATATATTTAACTTACTATAGTACTTCTTAAAAAGTGAAAAGCTATGCTAATCCTAATTGCAATACGATGCAAGTTCCTATGTTTGAAGCTGAAGATTTCAAATTTGGATATAATTTATCTTAATAAACATGCACAGATATCAGACGGATAAATCTATCAAAAAATCTTTTGTCATTTTGGAAGGATGTGGTAGATATTGCTTGCCAGCTTGAACATCTAGAAATTCTTAACCTCAGGTATTTACAAATTACATAATGTGCAGGTTGGATCCAGGACACTTTTGAATAATTCACTGATTCATGAATTCACTATGCAATGAGCTGAGGGTGGGGCCAACAACTTACATAGTAAAAAATAACTTCTCCAGTCTAGGCTTTCCTTCAGTAGGATTGCCCACTGGAGCTCAGTCCCTCCTGCATTTCCCTTTATGGAAAGACAAACGGTTC
>CM034701.1:330152882-330163212 GCA_020142125.1 Phrynosoma platyrhinos
CCCCCCCCCCCGCCTCCTTGGGACAGATAACATCACTGTGTGGCCATGTCTTGACCTCATTGCATCCCTGGCTGAAGTGCCTGGTGGAACTTTACCCTGTTACTTAGCAGAGACCTAGTGCGCCTTTCTTTCTCCCCAAGACAAAGGTGCAAAGTGCTCTCACCTTCTGGTACTTACAGTAGCTACCTAAAGCCTGATTTTGGGACTTGGCCAGCTTCTGGAAGTGCCTGTAAAGAGTACAGTTGGTTTAATGTGCCCCTCGTCATCCAGATAGAGAAGGGAAAGAAATCCCTACTATCTCTGATTACTGATGAGATAGCAGGGAGTCCTCTCCCTGCCAGCCTTCAGGGAACAGAGCTTGCCTGAGAGTGTCTGCAGGCCAGATATGGAACATCCAAGGGCAGAGGTTCCCTTAACTTCTCAGGTAGAGTATCATCTTAATTATTTGGTTCTTTGTATGTTGATTTATTATATTTGAATATAGTATGCAGATGAACATCTGATGGGCCCTTGTGTTTTAGCAGGGAGCACCTTCATTAACTTAATTGTTCAAAGATTATAATATTACTGTATAAAAAGTATCTTGAAATTAATTGGATTCATTGGCTCCAAGCTGATAGTAGCTTGAAGCAATGTGAAGAACTTAATGTGGATTAATATCAAGAAAGTTGGGCTTTTTCTGAGCTCAGTGCTTTCTGGAATAGCTTGGGTTCATGAAGATAACATCCTAAACTGAGGTTATTTACATGAAATAGGAAATTTATGATTAAATCTTGCAGTGTTTCTTTTGTCAGGGCCTTTACAGACTGCCAGAAATAATGCAACTTGAGGCCACTTTAACTGTCCTGGCTCAGTGCTAAGGAATCATGGGAACTGTAGTTTATTGTGGCACCAGAGCTCTCTGACAGAGAAGGCTCAATGTCCCAGAAAAAATACAATTCCCATGATTCCCTAGCACCGAGCCAGGACAGTTAAAGTGGCCTCAAGCTGCATTATTTCTGGCAGTCTGTAAAGGCCCTTAGTTAAGTAGGTAGTAGTGAACTCTTTAAGAACATTACTACTGGAGGGGTAGACTGACTTCTAAGCAGGTGCAATGCATGGCACTCATGGTTGTTTTTGTAGTCCAAAAGGATGAACATAGTGGAAATGTTGATCAGGAAAATGGCACCTGGGAAGGGACTGACCCTGTCTTCTATGTATATGTGCTGTTGTTCAACCTGAAGTTGCCTGCAGAGTTTTTAACTAAAAATAGAAACACTGGAAGATAAATGTATGCATATCCTGTAGTTTGGCCCATAATTTAGGATTTTAACAGTAGACATGCCTTACAAATTTGTTGTCATTTAGCTATGGCTTAATATTTTTAACATTTGGCCATAAAAATATATTTGCAGAATGTTTGAGAATGAGAAAGGTCTCGTTTCAGTTTGAAATATCTCTAATATGAAACTAATACAAAATAATAATGTATAGAAATTTAACATAAGGATATAAAAGTGAAGTGAGGACTTAGGTATAAGCTATGAATCAGTGAATTAAAAAGAGGAGGAGGAGGAGCGCTAAGTATAAGCTTTAACCAATAGATAATGCGTGAAATTCATTCCATTCACCGAAAATGAGAAATCATTCTTCTGTTTTTTGCTGTAGTGAAAATAAAATGAAATTTCCATCTACTTCGCTGCCAGCCTCAAAAGGTTTTTGTAATCTGAGGGTGTTGGCACTTAACCAGACAGGAGTGACATGGACTGAGGTAATGCACTACCAATCTTTGAAATAACTTGTAGTTTATTTATTTTAGTTATGTCTATGACAGTGGTTCTCAAATGCGGGGGGGACGGGACTCCTGGGCAAGAGTATAACACTTGTAGTTCCTAATTCCTCCTCTCAAACTTTTTTTCTCCTGGATGGGAAGAGAAAGGCAAAGAGGGTGCTTGGAGCCTCTGCTTGAGGGAGGAGGAGGAGCAGCACTATTTCCTTACAAAATGCTAAAATATGAATATACGTGAATGTGTGAACAAAATACACATACTAAACAAACAAAATATTTTTATAAATATACTAGGCTGAAGGGGGAGAACTGATGTCGGCATAAAGGGGGTCACAAGAGTAAAAAGTTTGAGAACCATTGATTTATGACTTTATAATCATGATTTTACAATTCTAACAATATTCAAATTTGTATATGCTTGGATATGTTTAGATTGTTGGTTTAAACAGAATATTTTGTATAAACCTGCTATTTTTTAGTAAGAGAGCGAATTATATGACAGATTTTCCATCACTTCCATCTACACATAAAGAAAATTCTATCCTCCCATGGGATCCCATACAAAACAAAAAAGCTGTTATTCTGTGAGATCCCACCTGCGAAAACTCAAGGCAAGGATTGCTCGGAACAAAAATGGAACAGTATGTCTCAGAAATATAAACAATATAGAACAAGTGCAATGAGACTTCATACTTGGAAGATCTACTTTATTTTATTTTTTTGATGGAACCTCCAAGATCCATGAATTGGAGCCTGGAGCAAGATGCATATAATTAAAAGAATTGTGAGCATAGGAATTTATACTGAGTATCAAAATTGAATGGAGTTCTAAGTCCTTCCACAATTAGAAGCCATCTCTAGTTATCCCAAGCTTTCTTCATTTCAGAAGTATAATTTAGGGCATGAGTAAGGAGGATTAATTTTTGTTGCTGTTATTGTTAAAGGTAATGTCAGGATTCCTTTTCCTTTGATCTAAATCCAGTTGTGGGAGAAAGGTGGGATATAAATCCTTGAAATAAATAAATAATCATCCAGAAATTTACCAGATACACCTGCTTAAATCAGGGATAGTGAACTTTAATCTTGTGGGCCTACAGAGCCCCCCATAAGTCCTTCCTCTTTGCTCCACCCATCCCCTCTCCCATCATAGCAGGAGTTCCCAGTGTTTCATTCACTCCATGCCTTTCCCAGGTGCAAACTACAATTAAAAGTTATCTGTATTGTTTAAAAATTAAATGTACTTGTTTATTTATTGAAATGAGAGTGCATAGCCAACTCATATATATTTTTAAATGAAACATACAGAGCTTTAAACATTCTGTTTAGTTACATTGTGATATTTTACATGTTTCTCCTGTTAAATGAGTTTTTGTAAATTAAAGGGAAGTTTAAACCAATGTCTGGGATGCTATATGACAATAAAAAGAATGTAATTCAAAACCAGGAAGAAATAAAACAACATTGAAGGCAATACACAGAAGAATTATATAAGAGATGAGAAAATGAAACATACATGGAATGAAGAATTATATAAAGATGAACCCCAAGTTCTAAAAAGTGAAGTGAAGTCTGCAATAACAGAACTTGAGAAAAATAAATCACCAGGAACAGAAGATATTCTAATTGAACTGTTACAGTTCACACTGACAGAATCAACTCTAGTGCTAAGCAACATATGTCAATAAATGCAGAAAACCAAACAGTGCCAACAGACTGGAAACGTTCAATTTACATCCCGTTTGACAAAAAGGGAGACACGAAAGCAACCATAGAACCATAGCATTAATTTCCCATGCAAGCAAAATTATGCTCAAGATTCTGCAACACAGACTCATACCATACACAGAGGGAGAAATCCCAGAAAAGGAAGAGACACTAGGTGCACATTGCAAACATACATTAGCTAATGGAGTGCACCAAAGAATTCCAAAGGGAGATCAGCATGTGTTTTATAGATTATAGCAAAGCCTTCGACTGCATAGACCATGCAAAGCTATGGAATGCCCTTAAAGACATGGGAGTACCATTACATCTAATAGTCCTGATGAGAATTCTGTACTTAGGACAAGAGGCTACTGTTACAACAGAATATGGAGATACCAAATGGTTCCTAGTTAGCAAAGGTGTCAGACGAGGCTGCATTCTTTCATCCTGTCTGTTCAACTTGTATGCAGAAAATATCATACAAAGAGCAGGCTTGGATACAGAACGAGGAGGAATGAAGATAGGAGGAAGGAATATCAATAATCTGAGATATGCAGACAGCACCATACTACTAGCAGAAAATATAACGGACCTGGAACAACTACTAAGAAGGATCAAGGAAGAAAGTGCAAAGATAGGCTTACTGCTCAACATAAAGAATACAAAAATAATGACCACAGATCTATTCTACACAGATTCAACTTAGACAATGAGGAAATTGAAATAGTAAAAGAGTTCCTGTACTTTGGGTCAAACATTAATCAGAATAGGAAACAAGAAGACTAGGAATGGAGAGGGCAGCTATGAAAGGATTTAAAAAGATCCTAAAATGTAAAGATATACAACTGAACACGAAAGTTAGAATTGTACAGGCCATTGTTTTCTCTATTATCATGTACATTGTGAGAGCTGGGCAGTGGGGAAAGTGGGTAGGAGGAAAATCAATTCATCTCAATTGAGAGAAGAGTGCTGAGGATATCATGGACAGCCAAAAAGGCAAACAAATGGGTCCTTGAACAGATCAAGTCAGAAATCTCCCTGGAAGCTAAGATGATAAAGTTGAGGCTACAGTACTTTGGTCACATTATGAGAAAGAATGACTCATTGGAAAAGAGAATAATGCTAGGAAAAGTGGAGGAATGTAGAAAGAAAGGAAGACCGCATGCTAGATGGATGGTATTAAGGAGCTCATGGGCATGAATTTACAAGACTTAAGCAGAGCAGTGGAAAATAGGGAGCCTTGGAGACGTCTCATCCACAGGGTTGCCATGAGTTGGGTTCAATGTGAGGGTACTTAACAACAACAACAACAAAATCCATTTACAGTTTTCATCTAGGCAATAAACTATCTTTGGATTACTCATCTAATCTATTATTCTTGGAAGTAATTAATTTCCAGAGAAGTCACTGGAAGTCACTACCAACAAATAAGTTTAGGACTGAGGTATATGAATAACAACATCACTTCAAATGTTAAAGGTGATACAATTGAAATACGCAGGTCTTTGTTCAGGCTATCAGAGTGGAGCATGAGAAACATACCACTCACCTCCCTTTTAGGTTCCTAAATTCCTGAAGTTGGTTTGGTGAAGATTACAGGATACTGCTGAATGGCATGGACTGAATGGGAGAGAGGCATCTCTGAAAATTGCTGTGAGCAGGTTCACCACAACCCACACCATTCAGATTTATATTTGACCCCCAGGAAAGCTTTTGCAGAAAAAGGGTGGTTTATAAAGGGGAGATAGGGTGGGCAGGATAGTTTCTTCCAGAGTGTTGCACATGGATTTGCACTGGATTTAAACCTTTTCATTCTGCAAAAGTACTCTTCAGTCTTCATATTAGCAATCTTCTACAAATGAATTCAGCAATGTATAGCTTTTGGAGTCTAAAACAAATGTCTAATAAATACCCATAATGGAAATACTGTAATTGTTTTTTTAAATGGTTAAAGCATAATAGTTGTAGGCTTCATTGGCTATTAAACTTAGGAGATCTCATTCCTTTTAAGAATCCTCGCCTATTGTCTGCATATATGTGAGGCTACTAGCATCAGCTGAAGGTTTCTAAAGTCTGTCTGTTGCAAAGGGGTGATCTGGGATAGAAGAAACATTCCATATAAATAAAATTCTGTATAGCAGCAACTACTTAATTTGGAGAAGACTTAAAAATTGTATCTACCACCTAGGTAGGCAGGTAGACTATAGGTTAAAGAGAGAGAGAACCACACAAGCTGCAAGGAAAATCTTTTGCACCACATTGGGATGGGTTTTGCCACATATTGAGGCTGATGAGTTTTGCCACATATTTTAAACTATATATGTATTAAAACTCTTGTTCCTTAGCAATTTAATGTATAGTGGGCCCTCTGTATCTGCAAAGGATTCATTCAGGACCCCTCCCAATGGATACCAAAAAATGTGGATGCTCAAATAAAGGGACTACAGAATATAAAACTTAAGCACTCGATCTCTTTGGCCCCTGTGTGCCCACCAAAGGCAGGTGCTGCCACCACATGCACAAGAATCCCAACCTCCCTGCCACTCATTTTCCTCTCTTCTTCTCTTGCTCTCTGCCTCATGCACACACTGAAGGCAGCCACTGAAGGGCTGTTTAAGTAAAAAAAGCAGAGAAGGAGCAACCCTTGGAGTTCCATAGCCTCAGAGAAGCTGTTGAGAGCACTCTCTCCTCTGTGCTCAGGAGACTGGCCTATGAGGGTAGTGGGATATAGAGAAATCCCTCTCCTGAAGATTTTAAGACACAGTCAGGCTTGATGGGGATGTGTGGCCTTTCAGATAGCTTCAACCTCAGTTGTATAGTGCTATATGGGTAGAACCAATGCAAGAGATTCAGAATGGAGGAGAGATTCCTCAGTCGTTTGATTAAGACCTGGACTCGCTCTGATTATTCATGAATTTCTTGTTACTTTGTTTGAATGTGTGTTTACCAAGGCACGTGCAATGCAATTTTCGCACTAAGTTATTTTTCCCATTAGGTTCTTCTGTGTGCTCCTGGGTGGCCTGCTCTTGAAGAACTCTACCTAGCTTCCAATGATATTTCACTTTTAGAAAGGTATGAGGGTAATTGTAAATACTGTACTACAGCAAGTGTTCTGCATCTCTGGTATTGCTTATTAAGATACTGGATGTTATGCATAATGTTTTTTATCAGTCCTGTTGATAATTATGAAAGATACTTATTTGTGCATGTGAATATTAAATGTACATTTACCTGTTATTAAACTGATATCCCACTTTTCCACTACAATAATGCACCAAGTGGATAACAGTAAAACACACATAAAATAACACTATAATTAAAATTCATAAAATATCAAGTAAAAGAATATTTATATTTAAATCTTACTGATTTGCTTGTATAGGTATCTTACAAATAAAGAAAACCATTCCCACTTTTTCTTGGTGTTTAGCTGTCCACTAAAAATATACTCTATTGATAAAGGTTTGGTTCAGGTATAACTTTGTGAAGGAGCAGGGAGCAGCATCAGGCATGTGCATTCCTTTATTACTTGCACAAAGTGATGTCCCACTTCTAGCCTGGTTTGAGGTAGATTATGGCTTGCCTCAGACTAGATGAAAGCATTTAAATTGCCACTTCAGGGACCATAGATCCTCATGTAAAAGCATATATTTGCAATCAAGGAGGATTGCATCCTGCCTCTGGTGACAGAATCCAATAAGCTGTTCCGATGGGCAGAGAGAAATGTGAAATCCCTGTTGATGGTCTCTCTAAAAGGGACTTTGGATATAAAAATAGATTATCTGAGCAGAAACTGGATTCATCTGGGAGAGTGGAGCTTGTATCCACAAGTGTTCTGCTGAGTGAGAGATTTTCAAATAGACTTATTCGCCACTGGTGAGAATACAGAGTTAAGAAGATTTTTTCCTTTAAATTGAGGTGGAGGTGCAGAGGCAACCAATGTTCCGACAGTGTCATGGCTGAGAGATCTGCATTATGCATTTCTTCCAATAAATATAATTTAAAGAGTCCTTCAAAAACCCCAAATTGAAAAGGCAGCATTGCTGCTGATAGCACCATGGTGGCTAAGGAGACCATGGTTCCCATTGCTTTTGCAGATGTCAGTAATGTCTGCCCCATCACAAAGATCTTCTTAGCCAATGGCCAGCGTTACATCTCAGTTCAGGATAGCTATATCTGCATGCTTGGACTTCGAGCAGAGATATTTAAGGGCCTAGGGATAGTCCAGTCTGGTGGTTGGAATTATATTGGCTTCACAGCAGAATTCAACACAGAAAATGTATAACATGACTTAGAAAGTATTCCAGGATTGGTGCAGGATGAATTCATTGCAGATTGAGCTGGTGCAGGTGAAACACATATTGCAGTTTCTGTAGGATGAATTGCATAATGGTCTAAAGCAAATATGTTGAAAATACAGGTTTCACCCTGTCTACAGTATAAACATTTGAGGAAAAGTCACTTTCTGTTGACCCACATATAAAAATATTTTTGAGGGGAGCAATTTTAAAAACTATCCTTCAATTCTAAATTTCCTGATGTGAGATTTGACTCTCATACTGAATGTTTTAACCAGATCCCAATTTGAATCGTTAAGATCAGCTGTGTAAAGTTTATTGTCTTTCAGATTTGCAGTTTTGATATCAGTTACATCAGCTCAACGAGTTTTGGAGTTGGCAGCATTATTAGTAAATCCCAACTTGTGCAAGTTTGAGGATGACAGATTAGTGTTATTTTTGGATCCATCATTTCTACCATAGTGTCTATTTAAGAGAGGTGGTACAGAAGCTATTTGTTTACTAAACTTCTATCCACAACCGAAACATCAGTTGGAATGCTGGGGGCATACCTTGAATGTTAGAAAAGCAGTAAAGATATAGCTAAAGGGATCATTATCATTCAGGCATATGTGATCCATATTTGTATCTTTTAATCCCAGAATTTTGGGACAAAAGGCATCAAAAGTGGATTATGCACAACAGCATAATGTCTGACCAAGGCCTGCCAACAATATCTGGTGAATTGCTCCTCCTGCCATCCCAGAATGACAGTTCACAATGAGTACCAACTGCTCATTCTCAACTTATGGGAACCCTAAGGCAAAGCTATCAGGGTTTTCTGGGTCTGAGAGTGACTCGCCCAAGGTCACCCAGTGGCTTTCCATGGTCAAGTGGGGAATCGAACTGTGATCTCCAGAATTGTAGTCCAGCGCTGAAACCACTATAGCATGCTAACTAAACATGATGAAATAATGAGACCCTTTGGAACAGATAAACAGATATTGGGTAAAAATAATGTTTACAATTAGCTCTGTGTATATAACTGGTGATAACAGATTCATCAATTAAAGCCTATATAAACAGTACTGGAGTCACTGCCAGTAGAGTAGAGAGTACTGAGCTAGATGAACCAGTTGTATGATTTCGGAATGTGTGAAGCTACTTAGATTATTTCCTTGTGTCTTGGGGGGTATTCATTTCTGTCTCTTAAGGCCTTGTTTATACTGTAGAAATAAAGCAGTTTGACGCCACTTTAGCTGCCATGGCTCAATGCTGTGGAATTCTGGGACTTGTAGTCTTTTGAGATAATTAGTCTTCTCTGTTAGAGAGCTCTAGTGCCCCACCAAACTAAAAATCCCAGAATTCCATAACATTGAGCAATGGCAGTTAATGTGGTGTCAAACTGTATTATTTTTGCAGTACAGATGGAGCCTGAGAGCTGCTAAAGCTAGACAACCTTATGATCAAATGAATTAATGGAGACAATACTGTACATATTATATGTAATCATTTGTAAACCATTTGAACAGTACAAGGTGCCGGGGGAAAAATGAAATTTCCTTCCTTATATATTTATTGTAAATGCTTTGTAACACTTAAACAGTTTTTAAAGTATTCTTAAATGTGATATTTTCTCACACAGGCCTATTGATGTCTTACTTAACCTGAAATGGTTAGACCTTTCAGACAACCAATTAACTGATGAAAGTCAGCTTCATCTAATTGCAGATCTCCGCAGGTAGATGTTATGCACAACTACTCTTAATTTTTAGTCATAACTAATTGGTTAAGTAGAAGCATGTTGTGTTAGAATAGAATGACTAAGAGGTGGGCAGCATGCAAATCCTGCAGCCCCCCGCCCGACCCATCTCTTAATTGTAGAAGCAGTATAAGAGTTTTAGCTGTCTGCAAACCTGTACACACCAGTGCTACAAAGAACTGTTATGTTACTACTTAGTCATCCATGTGGCCTTCCTCTTTTCAGATATGTAATTTCTACATTTGCTATCCTGGATCTGTTTACCTAGTGTAAACCCTATTAATTTGGTAGGTTCCCCCACCTTAAAATTTAAAATTAGACAAGTATAAGACTGCACTATTATGCTGCCTTTTATCTTAATTCTGTACTATTGAAAGTAATATGGAGTAGTTCAATTAAGTTGTGCCGTGTTCTTAAACTATATTTGTTTATCCCAGGCAAAAATGCTCAATAAATATTGGCTATAGCTTACACCAGTGGTCCCCAACCCCCAGTCCGCAGCCCGGTACCGGTCCTTAGAACAAATGGTACTGGGCCGGCAGCCGAGAGGAGGAGGAGGAGGAGGAGGCAGAGACAGCCTCGGGAGCGTGTCTCCCATGCCCGCTTCCTCTGGCCGCCTCCGAGTGCCAGCCTGGGTGCTTTAGCTGTAGAGAGAGGGAGGCGGCCAAGGCAGGGGCCCCGACAGCCAATCCCCGCCAATAGGAGGCGGAGGAGAACACTTAGGCTTGGCCCTCTAGCTCACTCCCTTCTTCCCTCTCTTTCGCCCCCTCGCTCCCCTTCCCTTCCTCTCCTTCCCTCCTTTCCCCCTCTTTCACCTTC
>CM034701.1:330163312-330194895 GCA_020142125.1 Phrynosoma platyrhinos
TCAAACGTTGACCGGTCCACGGCAATAAAAAGGTTGGGGACCACTGGCTTACACAATACATACCTCTACTGCCATTCAGTATGAGGAAAAGTACTTTGCAGCACTTGCTGCTGAAGCAATTTTCTCAAGTAATGTCTTCCTCTCCCTGGTTCCTTGTCATGAGAAAGGGACACATACATTTTGTTGTGCCCTTTATTGAAGAGTCTTAGTTACCAGCATAGGCATTCACCATATTGCAGTGCCTGTTCTGATTAATTACTAATCACCAGCTGTTACATAGAAATCTAAATTATTAGCTCATGCTTAAAGAGTTGTACTCTTTAATTTCAGGTTAGAAACACTGATACTTTCAAACAATGGAATTTCTTCTATACACTTTCCTGATGCTGAATTTGGTATGTAAACAGAGTGCTGTTCCTCCCCCCCTCCCTATTTTTATTCTTCTCTATTACCTCACTAATTCCTTTTTCTTCTTTCTTTCTTTCTTTCTTTCTTTCTTTCTTTCTTTCTTTCTTTCTTTCTTTCTTTCTTTCTTTCTTTCTTTCTTTCTTTCTTTCTTTTTCTTTTGACAGGTTGCAAGACTAACTTGTTTCCTTCCCTAACACATCTTGGAGTAAATGGCAATAGAATCACAGATGTAAGTAAAACACAGTGTCATGTGTTGGATTGTAAACAAAACTCTCCTCTAGAATATCGACATTCATAATTAGAACATATTGGAATATTTATCTTTATTTTAAAAAAACCTACAAGTAATTGATAATGCTCATGAAAATTGATATCGGTTAATGAAAATTAATTAAGTCAAATTATTTGCTGATACATTTTTGTACAAGGACATGATTGGCATTGTCTCCTCTGCTTCAATTGATATTAGGTAGTATGAGCCCTTTATGTAGCCCATAGTGAATTATATCTTCAGACTCATGACCTCTAGTTTTTTTGAACATACTTAGCTTGTTTTGCTTTCCTTTTTTAAAATCAATAATAGATTAATTCCATACCTTTAATTTTGAAAAATGAACTAAGTACAGTAGACATATAGAAATTTTACATTGGAAGTTACATCCAGGCAAGCAAAAATAAACCCATCTTTGCTGCTTTCTTTCTTTCAAAAAGGTTTTGCTGTAAGACAAGTTAACCAAAATGTGTTTATCAAAAGAATGAACTGAGTTTTTTAGGGAAAGCACAGGAGAGAAATTCACCCTTACTACCAAGGGTAGTGTTACGAACAACACACAGACAAGCTATTTTGTAATAAGTAAAATATGCCAATGTAATGCTGAAAAGAATTTTATTCCCTTGGTTTTAGATCTTAGCATGGTTAGGATACAGTGAATAAAATGAATACAATTTTAATGAAAAATTGTGAAACTGTCATAATAAACTGTCATTACACTGGTGACACTGTTGGGCATCTCCTGTAGCAGTATATGCAATAGAGAAAATGCTTATTTCAGATTTTGGCCGTTCAGTGTTGCCATATTTTGCATTTTGTTGTTTCAGTGGTCAGTTATCAATGAACTTGATAAACTACAAAAGCTTCAGTCGTTGGATTGTCGGAATAATCCTTTGATGGACACAGACAAAAATGTGGAGACTGTGAAACAGCTGCTGATTGCCAAAATAGGCCAATTAAAATTTCTGAACAAGTCTCAGGTATTTTATTTATTTTCAAGTTTTCCTAAATACAAAAAATGTGAACACAAAGAACAAACGTGAACTGTTTGTGAACTAGTATCATTTTAAGAGTATCCTGTTCTTGAAGCGATGTGTCACTTCTTCCAGCTACAGAACAGTTTGAAGCAAAGTAGTAGCATTAGGCAGGTACAGCAAACTATACTAGAGGTTTTGATTGCAGAAATGTCTACAATTTTGCTTCAGTAGGTTCAGTGCTTATTTATATTCTGCCTTATTTTTATTCTGGGGATCAAGGCAGCTTATAGCTAAGACCATTTCTACTATGAAAGTTAAAGTAATTACATAAGCAATTCTATTAAAAACACTATTTTAAAAAAGTTTTTAAAAGACATTTCGAACATTATAATGAAGACCAAAGCACAGCACCCCTCAAACAAAACACCAAGACTAAAATAGACAATCAGAAACAAAACATCATAGAATTGGTTAGAAAATAGTGCGGAAGGAGGTGTTAAGTCATATTTGCTAATTTGAAATACAGTGGAAATAGTGGTTGAACTATTCCCAGTTGCTTAGATGAAAACTCCAGCAGCTATCATTGTCTAAGTTATAATCAGAAATGCTTCAAATCAAATACATTTTTAAAATCAAAATTGGTTTGATTAGCCATGGTGATGTTCTGTAGTAATGTGTTGTTTTGCCATAGATCTTTCCTGAGGAAAGGAGAGGAGCAGAACTTGACTATAGAAAAAAATATGGCATTGATTGGTTAAAGGCTGGTGGTAACCAGGATCCAAACAAAAACAACCCAAGTGAAGAATTTCTTGCTGCCCACCCCCGATTCCAAGTGCTCTGTGAGAGTAAGTACAGTTCCATTATGAAGGAAGACTGATTTCCCAGACTCTGGATTCTGTGTCAAGTTTTCAGTTGCTTGTTGACTTTACTGCAGTCCTTCCCCCATCCCACCCCAGATTCCCAAGCAGTATCAGGAAGGCTGTTCTTCCATCTTTTTGTTTTTTAGATGGATTTGTGTGTACTGTGTGTGCTAGTTAGGGAGCCAGCTGACTCGCCCACCATCTTTTCAAGAAGCTTTTCATTCCTCAGTAGCTGAATTAGAATGTTGGTCCTTACTTCACTTTGCAGTATGCCATGTCAGTTGCTGATGGTAGTCCTCTTTGCTCCCACTCATCTGCCACTCTCTTTGGGGATTTGTATGAAAGGAGTCTGGAGTTTGAGGCCCCCCTGACATCTTCCTCAAAATTCAGCACCACTGCTTATTTGTATGTTCCCATTCTTGAATGTGAAATGGGACATGTCTAGAAATAACATTCCCTCTTTCTGATGGCAAGGCCAGCTTGCTAGGAAATATAGAAATTGGGAAGCATGTATTTTGTTTCCCAGATTGTACCTGGCAATATATCCAACACACAACATTTCTGAAGAAAACACACAGGAGATAATGTTGAGGAACTATTCACATCTCAAAACTTGAGTTACATGGATCAGAAAAATGGATGGATTCCCCTTGTGCAGCCCTAGAATGCAATTTACAAATAAGAAAATGTTTTCTTCCCCACCTCCACTAGAACTTAGTATTTACATTTGGTTGGTATGGAAGCAGTGTTAGCCCTAGGGTAAATCTTATAATTCAGATTTCACAGAAAATGTAGGCACAATTCTGTCAAACTCTTGCAGCCAAGCAAAAATTGTCTCTTCTTGTAAAGGGCATTGTAAGTATGTAGTTGCCTTCTGTGGTTATATATGAAAAAGTGTATCCCTAGAACTGATGTGTCCAACAAGGAGCAAAGTGCTGTAATAGGTTAGTAACATGTGCAAGGAAGTAATTGGGAAATGATGGATTTCAGGGTTCTGCCTTCCCTGAAAGCTAAGGTAAAGGTAAAGGTATTCCCCATTGACAAGGCTGTCAAGTCATGCCTGGCCGTAGGGGGCGATGCTCATCTTGGTTACTAAGCTGAAGAGCCAGCATTGTCCGAGGACTACTCTGTGTTCATGTAGTCAGCATGACTGCACAGAATGCTGTTTACCTTCCCACCGGAGTGTTACCTATTTATCTACTTGCATTTGCATGCTTTCAAACTGCTAGGTTGGCAGAAGCTGGGACTAGTGATGGGAGCTCACCCCTTCATTCAGTACCAAGCCTCAGACTGCCAACTTGCTGATCTTGCAGTCAACAGAGTTAGCATCTTAACCACTTGAGCCACCATGTCCCTGAAAGCTACAATAAAAGAAAACCATAATCTTTCCAATCTGCCTTTTCCTATTCCCCAATAAAGTGGATTGGAAGAGAATATAACATCACCAAAAATCAGTGGAACTTCTTATTGGATCAATAAATGTTACAGCTTCTTATTTTTCCCCGTAACAGAATATGGTGCCCCTGAAGATGGAGAGCTGAAAAGAGAACAACCTTTCTCTCTAAAAAATCAGCTGCTAAGTAAGATATAAAACTGTATTAATGACTACAGCTGTGAATTATTTGTGTTTGTATCCACAGCAAGTAAAGGTTTCCAGGATAACTGAGCTATGATTTTGTGTATACCCTTAGCACATTGATGCTAAGTGACTTTTTTCCATAACTAAATCAGCAAGGATGTCAGGCAGGGTGTTGATGAACTTATGATTCACTTAATTTAAGGGTGTTTACACATTATGTTCAACAAAGTCTGTGTACACCCATTTCCCAGAGCACTCTTTCACTTAGAACACATGACAGTATCATAACATTTTTACTAGTTTTGCTGTATTCAGGTTCCTTGATGAATGATCGATAGAAATAAGGACCGTTTGATTGTTGTGTTAAATGAATGACTTTTTAAATGTAAACAACCAGTCACAAAGTACAGCTGTTGTCCTACACAAAAATAAGTCCTTGGCCTGAATCATGTTGACTCTCAACTATAGTAGGCCCACTGAATGAATGGATTTTATATAACTGTTGACATATTAAGCAGTTGATTCAGTGGACCTACTTTAGCTGGGACTACCAATAGGATTCAGCTCCTAATGCAGTATTATGCTTTCTGGGAAAGTTACTAGTTCCATTTAAGGAATTAAAAAGTTTTATCTACCTGAAAAAAACACAGTTCTGAAACTTTGAAAATGAAGTAAAAAGAAAGTCAAAAACATTTGCTGACAAAAAGAAAGCAAGAAGGAAACCACAGAAATGGATCACACATCTTTATCATTTATGTTTTGAAACCAAAAAAGAAAACAGGAAAAGAAGCCAAATAAATGAGTTTCCTCTCAGGCCTGCTTGCTTCTGCACAGCTCTGGGTTGGAGTATAGGTATAAACCACAGCCTATAATGCTCTGGCCTTACAGCTGTCATTAATTGGTGCACTTAAGGCTACTGACTGCAGTTTTCCCCTTGCCTTCTCTAGTTGGTGCTCAAATAGGATTATAGTGAGCATTTGAATCAAATTTATATACAGTGTGAACACACATTCAGTGCAACTTGTAACTGCCTCTTTTACTGTCTGTGATATTAGAGCCATCATTAGGGTCTGGTCTGAACTTTCCTTGTCAACCTGCTTATGATTCCTGCTAAGAAAAAAAATGTAGAAATACAGACATTTAAATATGGTAACTTGTAAGAAGAAGAAATTTTTAATGTATTATAGAACAGTCAACATTATGGCTTTGGCTGTCTTCATTACCCTTTAGCACAGGGGTAGGCAACCTTTCCCCTTTAAGGGCCGAGGGACTTCAGCTCCCAGAAGCCTCAGCCATGTTGGCCAATAGCTCCTGGGATTCTGGGAGCTGAAGTCCCTCGGCCCTTAAAGGGGATTGCCTACCCCTGCTTTAGCATAATGTAAACTGCACTTGTGCTAGGATAGGATGACCAAAGCCCATCAACCAACTGATGATAGTTCTTCTGTCCCCTGAAACTCTCAAGGTTTATTCTGAGCACGTCGTTGTAATGTCAACAGAAACAGTTGTCATAAAGAAATCTCTTTAAAACTCTCCACTCTTTACATTAGTTTTCAATGCCAGTACACTAAGATTTGAGTCATGTTTTCAACTTGTCTCAAAGTATATGTATTGTAGCTAGAGAATATTTGAATGTTTGCATTACAACAAATTAATCGGGGGTTTTTATTTCCCAAGCATTGACCTTCAAGTGCCCCAACAAACCTGACCAGCAGCCCATAGAGAAGAAACTACCAGGTAAGGTACAGGAGTCCATATTACATTTCTGCATGTCAGACTTACGTGAATCATGTCCACATGTAAAGAATGTCATTAAGGGCGACAAAATAAAGCAGAATGAAATATATCAATTAACAAACAGTAGCATGTGCTTAACAGAGAGAATTACGGATTTAAAACTACATGATCATATTTATAAAAAAGGCAATTTGATCATGCATTTGCATGTGTTGTCAGAATATACTGCACACTTCTCTTTATGGGTGGCTGAACCCCGTGAACATGAATACTCACTGGAAGAGTTTGCACCAATCAATTTCTGCTATCTGTTTTTGTGTGTATTCATGCGACATCCAAAGGCAGGTAAAACTGGTCTGCAATAATATCCTTTCATATTGGGAGAAAGATACATGTACTCTTTGGATTTAAAACCCATCATTTTCCATGGGAGTTTCTAGTCTCCCTTTTTATTCATTATGTACATTTAATACAACATATTATCCATGTAATCACACATTCTTAAGAATGAGTATTTTGAAAAGTATTTATTCTAAAATAAAAATCACATTTGTCACGTTGCATAAAATGATACAGCTTTTTCAAAAAGTTAATAGAAAAATATTTTCTAAATACATTTTGTGACAATAGAGGAGTAACTCACTATTGCTGTGCCTTCAGATAAAGCTTTAAATGAAACAGAGGGGAAATTACCCAGATAATTGTATTATTCAAATTTAGAATAGTGTTGTAAAACTAATGTTCTCTTTCAAATCTACAAAAATACACCTTCATGTTCATATGTATTGGTTCCTAATACAAGTGCATAAAGCTAGTGGTAATCTAGAGCTATTTAGTATATGCAGGTTTGGGACCTCATGATATGAAGTCCTAGAATGACATTCATTTTCTGCAGAGGGATGGACTTAACTCCTAGTGTGAAAATACAAAAGAGCAAATGTATTAAACTATGTTTTGAAGGTCACTTAGGTCAGTCAGTCTGTTATATATTCATAAAATGTAAATCTCCAATTTGGTTTATAGGTCATTATTTAATATATTACTATCTTAACGACAAATTGAGATGGTACTAGCAGTTGCATCTTCAGCTGTGTAAGATCTGACAAATCTTCAATTATCAGTGTTTGGATGAACATAAGTGGTGATAAAAATGCACCAGATGCTAATTATTGGGAGTTGAACTATTTTCTTTTTCCCGAACAGATTCTATGACAGTTCAGAAGGTCAAAGGATTGCTATATCGACTACTTAAAATCCCAGGTTCAGAACTGAAACTATCCTATGAAAGTTCTAAAGTAAGTTCAAGCTCAGTAATGCAACAATTTATGAGTTCATATTTAATCCAGAGTAATAAAACATATGACACCCTTAAAGTCAATGCTGTATTCAACACTATTTGAATGCATTGATTTCTTTAAAGGAAAACAATTGTACCATAATTTGGGATGCTTGTCAGTTTCCTTTGAGTAGAGGTGACTTGAACTTAATCTGTATTTCCTTTCTAAATAAGATATCGAAGACTGAAATGTGTGAAACTAATGTCTGAATCTTTTCTGATCCTAGATGAAAGGCAAAGAATTTGAACTGGACAATGACTTAAAGCCTTTGCAGTTTTACTCTATTGAAAATGAAGATTGCATTCTAGTACGATGGTAACAGCTGCCTTTAATGATTCTTTTGGAGAGTAGTTGTATGCTGCTAGCAGGACCTCTACAATTAAGTTTAAAAGATTATTTGGAAGAACCTTGATATCAAAAAGATGGAGAGCTATTTGCCTGACAAACCACTAGATTCTGCACTTTGCATTATTAAATGTTCTCTTTAGAAACAGTGCCATGCCTCATTTTTGAGAACAGAAAGCTTTAACCAAGTTAATTAAAAGTAAGTTTAATCCATGGTTTGTGCTACACTGGTAACTTGCAGAAGTCAGGGAAACTCCCAACAGGGAAACTGTTCTATTTCTCATTATACAGATAATCACAACACAATCTACATAATTAAAAGCTGAGGTATTCTCATTGCCACCCATCCCTAGCAGGCAAAAATTGATTCAGTAAGATAAAAATGCTTATTTAGTGTTCTGCATCCCTTCTACTCCATCCTTCACCTTCCATCTGTAGCACTCAACATCTCTGTTTACAGTTAGTTATATGCTCTTGCCTCTTGATGGAAATTATTGTTGTGTGCCTTCAAGTTGATTCCAACTTACAGTGATCCTAAGGCATACCTGTCACTGGGTTTCTTGGCAAGATTGATCAGAGGGTGTTTGCCATTCCCTTCCTCTGAGTCTGAGAGAGTGTGACTTGCTTAACAGCACCCAGCAAGTTTCTGTGGCAAAGTAAGGATTCAAACCCTGGTCTCCAGCGTCATACTCCTAGTGTAATATTTCTTTCTACTCTCTTTACAGCATTTGGAACACAGACTTAAATTAAGCTCTTGCTTCTGATGATAATATAACCTGATTTCACACGACTAAGCAGCCACCACATATGGGAGATCTGCCTTAATTAATGAATCCTTCGCTCAAGGCCTAATTACATTTTGTTTTACAGTAGCATACCTGCATCAGATCCTTAAATTCTGGCCTCTTATACGTTTTAGTGTACAAAAAATTGCTTCACATTCATATTTGGCTTTATCGGTCTATGTAGAATGTATTCAAAGTGGAAAGTATGCCTTGACTAAAAAGAAGGGGGACGGATTGTGCAAACACTGCTCTAAGGGACCACTTCATAGAAGACAAATTACCCACATAAAGCTCTTCTGTGAAGAAAGTTGCAGTCCTATGTGTAGTTTGCAACCCATAATGAATGCATGTAAGAGATGAATTAGGAGTGTACACAGTTACCAGTGAGGCACTGATACATTTGTCACAAGTGACAAACTGACAAGCCTTCATCTTTCTTCACATTTGCAGGGATCTCCACAACGTTCCTTTATTATCCAGAGTTCATTAAGTTCTTCTGGTGAATACTGAGGAGATGATAGCATACCACTCTCACATGTCTTCTCACACAACCAGAGATTGTCCTGTTTGAGAATTATTTGAGTCATTCTTAAAAGTGAGAACAAAATGTTGCAGATATTGATAAAAGGCGAGGGCCTAGTAAGACATAATTTCAAAAGAAAGTTTCACAGCCCAATGTTTAAAGAAATGTTCTCTTACAATATTTGATTCTGAAGCACAAGTAAACAGTTGGTACTGGCACCTGCTTTTAAATTTACACTGACAAATATGAATCTAGTTTGGGACTGAAGTGGTGTCAAAAACTGGTTTTAAGGTGGGCAGAAATGTATTACTCAAAACTGGTTTTTCATCATCCTTTCATCTAAATTAAAGAATAAAGTGAAACTAATAGAAAATGAACTTATGGTATAGGCTATATACTGAGATGAAATATACTAAGCTTTAGTGAATGATTCCAGCAGAGAGAGTATTTTACCTGCTGCCACCTGAAAACTAGCTAACTTTTCTAACAACCAGCTAACATTTCTTCCAAGTGCTAAGTACAATTGTCACCCTTAAACCACTGCAACTACACTTGTCCCTCCACATCTTCAGCTTTGACTTTTGCGAATTTGATTATTCACAAATTTTATTAATATGTTCTCTCTAGAAATATCTAGGTCCTCCAGTGCAACTCTATGGTCAACGTTAACCAAAAGTCTCACTGAAGGACCTAGAGATTCTTAGAGAGAACACTGCATTAGGCTCCTCCAGTGCAATACTATGGTCAATGTCTGGCAGATGTTGACCACAGAGTTGCACTGGAGGACCTAGAGATTCCTAGAGAGGTGTTCTCTCAGATATAAAATAGTGTTTTTGTTATTTGCAGTTTTTCCACATTCACAGGAGTCCTATGCCCCTAACCTCAGCAAATGTGGAGGGACGAGTGTAATGGATTTCCCATCCTGACCAAAGGAAACATGGGGAAAGCAAGGCTTGCACATACTCCTGTACCTTGACCTAGCCACAAGGCATGATGTCCCAGAGAATTCTGTTTGAAATGCAGCCTGGTGTACATCAATTGCAACAAATCAGAAAAGGGTTTTGTTACCACAAGGGCAATCTCTATGATTAGCATTCCACAAAGTAGGCACTACCACTGAAAAAGCCCTGCTTCAAACCCTTCTTCACATGAACTAGATTTGCTTATAGCAATGAAATCTGTCCCTCCTCCTCCATGGAACTGGTGTGAATGAGTTTAATAGTGCAAATATGCAATCCACCACACTTGCATTTCTCTAGTATCTACTTTTGGGGTAAGAAATGAGTGAGGCCTTTAGTGTTTTTTTGTTTTTTTGGGGTTTTTTGGTATGAATGTGCCTAAAAACTACCAAAAAATTTAAAAATAAATCAATTTGCACAAACCCATTTTCCCACCCAGAACAAAAAAAGCTGTTCCTGAGGATGAACAGCTCTCCAGAATACCACCTGATGCAGCATGGCTGCTATAAAAGTGGGGAGCCTGCGGAAAGGAAGTACCTTCTCTTCACATGAGCACTTCTTCAGATAGATGCTATGAGCTAAGATTTTCCATATTTTTGACATCAGCCTACTTACACTGCATGAACACGTTGCTTACTTGTAACTTTGAGTGGTCATCTGTGCCCTTACACGAATGGGGTTTGTGCCTGCATAGAGACCTGATTAGAACACTTCTATTGCTGGTTAGATTGGCAGGAGCCTCTCCCTCTCCTGTGTACCATGCATGTTTCAGTCTGCCAAGCTACTGTTCACAGTGTTTTGAAGTTCACAGTGAAATCTACAGGGACCTGAAAAGGGGGAGGTAGGATGGATTTGGGTGGGCATAGAAGACCACTTGAAGAACCACAGTTGGAGGTAAGCAACCTCTTAGTGGTCTCTGTGCCTTACACAAATGAGTGACTATGAAGCCTACCATGGGACAGTGGATCAGGTCACCGAAGAACAGAAGACAGCATGTCCAGGATGGCTGCAGCCAAGTAATGGATTTGCACAACTAAGATAGAAGAACATCATAGAGCAGCTGATGATGCTCTGGTAGAATGCCTTCAAGTCATCCAGCACAGGCTGTTAAGCAAACCTAACTCACTGAACAACCGACTTGGAGAATTGTAAAAACACATGATGCTCCTTCCTAGGACCACCATAACAAACAGTCTATTAGACTGATGAAAGGTTGCCATGTGCTGAATACCACAAGCAAGCACCTTGTGCATATCAAGGCAATAGAGGGACCGTTTTGTAGGAAGGATGGTATCTTCATTCAGATGGAATTATGAATCAACTTTTGGAAGAAATGCAACGTCCAGTTGTAAGACCACCTAACCCCAATGGAACACCAGATATGGTTTGTCATAATGTAAAGCTGTGAGTTCATTTGTTTGCCCTGTGGAGGTGACAACAACGAGGGATATAATTTTCAAGGTAAGTAGGTATTCATCAATGGTATCAAGTGGTTCAAAGGACTTGCGTGCAAGCTGTGAGAGCAGCAAGGACAATGACCATGGAGGTGTAGGAGTCATAAGTAGATACAGATGTGCCAAGCTCTTGAGAAATAATTTAACCATTGAGAGGAAAACACCAGTCCTTGCTCACATAAATATAATTCTAGCCTGAATAACTTGCCTCTCAATTTCCTTTTGAAGGCTCAGTAAGCTTTTATTACTGCAAGAAATTCTAAGGCATTGATGTGAAGTGTGGAATCTTAGGTTGACCAATGCCCTGAACTGTGACATCGCCTCAATGATTGCCCCAGCCAGTCATGGAGGTATCTGTGGTCACTATGCATGCTGGATCTGAGATGTGAAAGAGCATGCCTGAGAGAGGTATGATCATACCAGAGATGACAGGATATCAGCAGGAATTATCAACTTCAAACACAGGATCTCAGAGAGTCAAAATGTTGTATAAACCAATTCTGAAGTGGTCTGAACCAGAGATGTGCCAGGTAAGTAACTGCTGTTGTGGCAGCCATCAGACCCAACAGTTGCAGAACAATATTTGCAATACAACAAGGCTGAGAGAGCATCACTGGGACCTTGCTTCTGAGCATCTCCACCCTGCTCTGAAGTGGAATGTAAGCTTGCCCCATTCTGGATTCCAATGTGAATCATTGATTATCCTCATCAGCAATAGGACAGACTACCTCGGGTTGATTTTGAGCCCAAGATCTTGTAACAAATACAAACTGAGGTGAATATCCCAGAATAATGTGCTCTGGGAGGATGATACCAGTAGCCAATTGTCCAATATTTAGAATATTTGGACACACTGAATTCTGAGGAATTAGATCACTACTGCCATGCATTTTGTTAAGAGTAGGCACTGTCAAGAACATGATTTTGTATTGACAGAGATCCTCCTCTATGGTGAACCTGAGGAATTTCCCATCCCAATGTGAAAATAAGCCTCGCAAAGATGTTGATGCCATGAAGGGCCAGGATTGACCACAGTCCCCCCTGTCTCTTTAGGGAACCATAAAATACCAGACATATATATCTTGTCTGCAGCATCCTTCTCTAGGAAGGCTGGGATCTCCTCCAATAAGGATATTGGAGGAGGTGGAATACTTGAGAACTCTGTGACTTAGCCCAGACAGTCAACAGGTGGAATACCTGTAACCAAAATTGTTTTATAAGGTCTTGAAAGGCAGGTAAGAGTGGGATGTTTGCTGGAGAGGGTGCTTGGGAATTCAGTGTTTGGAAAACTGGGTCTTCAGTCGTGGCTGGAGGAGGTGTGACATTCAAACTAATAGATTTGGCCATTCTTAGGACAATAACAGAAATCATCATGATGTCTTTAGTTAATAATGTTGGTGTTGTATCCTCCACATTTCCAGAAGGTGATGATGTCTGTGGAGATGGAGAATATGATGAGGAGGAATCATATTCTCCATCCAACAAATCTGGGGATACCTGATGTTAAACCAGAAGAGAAGTCAAGGCAATAGTGGCAGGAGCAGTCATAGCAGAGGTAATTGTAGAAATGGATGGAGGAAACATCTGAGAAAATAAGAGTAAAACTGGAGACAGAGGGACATGAAATAAGGCTCAGAACTTTAGCTGCACAGATTGCCAATATTAAGGTTAATGCAGAAGACGGTACTGGAACCAAAGGCAGGTAAGATAGACACACAATACTCATCAGAGGAGGTGGTGGTCAAGGTACTAGAGACAAAGATGAAGGTCAGTGCCAAAGAGATGCGTGATCATCTTGATGGACTGAGAGGAGATTGGTATTGTGGTGAAACAGAAGGAAGACAAGCTGAAGACAACCTGGAATAACTCCAATATCGGTACTGAAGAGAACAATGGTAATGTGGGTAGTCATAGTAATAATATCTATCTTTGGTAGGAAGGTAAATATGAATGCTATGAGCTCAGATGCTCTCTCCACAAACATTCATGCCTGTAGTCATCAATGTAAGACACCAACTTATACAGCGAATCTTCCTGATACCCAATGCACTCTCTCTCTCTCACTCTCTCTCTCTCTCTCTGATGATCTGGTAGAAACATAAAAGTGTTCTCTATGAAAAGGAGACCTCTCACACTAAGACAATAGAGGCAGCAGGCATCAGCTACGTGAAACCCAATAGTAGCCACAGGTTCCAGAGCAGAGAATTCTACATCTGTGATCGAGGACAACATCGGAGCATCCATTGGTACCAAAGGGGTTAAAGACAGATCAGCAACCACTAATACGGTGGAGACTGCAGATATTGTTGACAGTACAACCAATGTTAAAACTAGTTTATTCTTGGAATGTTGCAACCATTTCTTCAGTCCTGCGCCACTGTGCTCCATTGGGACTGAGCACTCTTGGAACAGCTGGATGTTTTTGGCTGGATTTTGAAGGGGCCAACTTGCCATCCTTATCCTTAGGTCTCAATACTGAAACCTTCCACCAGAGACACAGCAGTTGCTCGGGTCAATAAAGGGGACAAACCAGGCGATACCACTGATACCAATGGAAAGGTCAGTACCAAAGCTGCAGATCAGACAGCTGAAGAAGTCAATGTCGACATCAGGGCTGTCAATACTGAAGTAGTCTTAGTTTTATGCAGCTTAGAAATCAATTGAATGGACTTCTCCCCAACAGTAAATTTTCAAACAAGAAGCCTCTACAAATGGGGCCTTTCTCTACATAACGTACACTGAAAGTGCCCATGGGAGAGTGAAATCTTTCAATTACAGCAGACATAGTATTTGAAAAGGGAGGTAGAGGAACAAGAAATAGGAAAAGGGGGGTGGGTGGGAAGGAGGGTTGTGGGGTAAAATGAAAGATTATTATTATTATTATTATTTTACAGTAAGAGATAAGAAAAGGGGATAAAAGAATGGAATCAGGAAGCATGAAACAGAAGTAAAGTGAAAGAAAGGAGGGTCTGCTCGGCCAAAAGAGAACCAAATGATGTCACTCTGCCAGAAAACTGAGAGAAAGTGGGGACACTAGCTTGGTGAGCTGGGACATTTGCAGTACGCTGGAGGGGGCAGAACTCCCACTAAGCTACTCATCTCTAGACGGTTCTGAATTGGGTTTCTGCACAGGCATAAAACTCATTTGTGTGAGGCACAGAGATTATGAAGGAGAGCCATAGTTACCTAACTGATTGTACAATGGGTGCCACAGCTCTATTCTACACATGGCCAATTAGCTGCCTGCCCACCCACGAAGACAGAAGTGACAGAGAAGGCTGTATCTTTGTAAGCAGAAAAATTGGCTATAATAAACACAGCAGTTACTTAACCTCTATTTACATAACTATTTTTGTAAGAAAGCACAACCATTTACATAACTATGTTTATGCTAATGTGGTTCCTGAACAGGATTCCAGTCATAATCTGTGTAACGAACCAGTGGCTATAATCCTGTTGGTGGCTTAACTGGTCAGTTATGAAGATAGTTGGACTTTCTACTTGCTTGCATAAGGAGATCTCCAAAATCTTCTTACACAGACCCCTACCACCAAGCAGATGGGTTTGGGATTCCTTGTTAGCATTATTGTCAAATGTTAACAGCTGTTCAATGTTAAAGAAAGTCAGTTTTTATTAGTGACTGATATTTTTGTACTGAGATGGGGAAAGGATTCAAAGTTTTAGAATGGATGATAAGGAGTGACTTTTCCTCTATTGCTAATCTCTTTTTACAGTCCTCACTTTTTGCAGAAGAGATGGGTCACACTTGCTAAGGCTTATTTGATTTGTTTGCTTCTGCACTGTATAACCTTGGGAGTCCATCTTCCATTGGCCTCACCTAGGGGGGGTGCATACAGAATGGAAAGCAGATCTGCTGGACACCACCACTGAAAAGCCTAGAATGTTTGTCTGCTATATGCCACATGCTGCATCACTTACACCAATAAAACCTATTTTGCAGTAGTAATGTGTGTCAGTGTTCAGCAGCAAATAAAAGTGTTGTGGAAGCCTGAAACTACCCCCAGATACAGAATACTCTAGATTGTGCAACTGTTTGTGGTGCTCCTGAAAGGACGTTCCCACCCCTGGCCTGGGTGCTTCCATTCCCTTGCAGTAATACAGTTACGCCAGTGTGGCATTGTGCTGTAGCATCAGCAACTGACAGGATGTTGACTTATATGGCCAAGTTGGAGACTGCCTCTGGAAGCAAAGCCTTGGACAGCTAACAGTATGAAGGAAGAATCTTAGACAATGAAAAACACGTTCAGTTAGAACAAAGAGATCTACTACTTCTAAATTGCAGGCCAGGGTACGTCAATTCCCTGAAATTCCCAAGGAGCACTTATTCACTACTTCTTTATATTGTAATCTTATACTAGTTATGGCCTACATATTGGGCTACATAAAAATTCCATTAGCTTAAGTAGAGTTTACACTGAAGTAAATATCAACAGGACTGCAGTCTCAAGTTACTAGACAGTCCTATGCAGACATACCTGATATCGTTTTGGCCCAATGGCTGCCATCCAAATACCCATACTCACATCTTCTCCCTTAGTGTACAATTTAAATCAAAATAAAAAACAAGGAAAGCATTACTGTGTGTGCATATGTAATCCAAGTTATTCTTCAAGTCAGTGTGAACAAAGTCCAGCCTTCAAAATGTTGCTGGACTGGAGCTCTCAACATTCCTCATCTGCTATGATGTCTCATGGGAATTTCATCTGACAAAACGGAGGTGGGAGGAAGGATGTTTTACCCAGCCCTTCCTCAAATAGATATCCTCATTTCCCTCCAGCCCATTTTCTCCCTTCCCATCAAATACTTACCTGATATATCTTCAGTCTATCTGAGTTGCTTGCAAGCCATTCTACAATGTCTTTGGAAATAACATAACCAGACCCACAAGCAAAGGCTGGATAGGCAGGGCTTGGATACTCCAGCTCTTGCCATTTCCCAGTCCGATCAACTGCCCAATTTAGTCTGAAACTTAAGATCAAAACAATCAGGTTTTTTCCATAGGATATTAGCAAGTAATTCTTTAACTCATCAGTACAACCAAGGATTCTTACACATATCCTCTTCAGGACAGGACAACCCAGGAGCAGCACTGCAGGGTTCAAGAAGGTTACTGAACCCTTTCACCCTATACAGTATGGCCAATTAAAATTACTTATCCTAAAACTATTTACTATTGTATTTGTTTTCCATCAAAAAGTCTGCACAAAGGTTGGAATATCTGGTTAATCCCATTAGAAATATATCATGTTAAGAATAAAAGTCCAGATGATGGTATATCTCAGTGATGGTGAGCTTTTAGGGGCCGAGTGCCCAAACTAAAAGGCCTTTTGGCATCAGATGTTACCCAGTGCTGGGGGCAGGACTTCTTTCCCCACCCTCCCGGGCCTTCAGCTGCCTCTCCAGAGACAGTTGCAGGCCCAGGGGGGCAAGGGGGGAAGAAGAGGAACAGGTGCACACCTGTTCTTCCTCCTCCTCTCACGCTGCCCCTGGCCTTCCGCATGCTAGGGAAAATGACTTCAAGTGCCACCTCTGGCACACATGCCATAGGTTTGCCATCATGGGTATATCTAGTCATAACCTTTGGAAAGCACATTATAAAAAAAGGAGCTTATTTTCCAATTGAGTAATGTCCTTTATTAGCCTTTATATTATCAATATATATGTACACCTGGCATATTAGAAAAAAGTGGAGGGTTAAACACAGAATTAAAACCTACTGGACAAATAGGGCAGAAATTGGATGTCTAGAAAGTGAACATGTCAGTAATGAAATGATCCATTTTTCAACACAGGAAAAAGAAGTCCAAGACCCAAGAAAGCCCAGCCTAACATTTAACAGCCCAAAAGTCTATAAGAAGAAACCTTGAGATACCCTCCATTCTCCAAAATACAGTTTCCTTAGTTATAAGTTCAAATTGTCTGCCACCAGGAGCAAGAGAATGTAAAAGAACTGCAAATGCATTCACATAAATTCCCCAAACTTGATAAATATGTGGGTGCCCATGAAATCCTGTGCAGCACCACACATACTGATGGTTCAAACAATGCCAACACTTACTGAGAAAAAAAAAAAAGATACTCACTTTCCCCACCAAGTATTTGGTCTGCCCAAGTTTTTAAGCCTTATTCTTTTGAACACTGCCTCCAGATCTATGTAGCAGTCATCATCTGTTTTCAGCAGCACATCAAAACTTGCTGCTTCAACTGTCCTGTAGCCAAAAGTGGAAAAAATGACAATGTATTATAAAAGTATCCCTCAACCTATATAAGAATTGCTGTAAAGTCTCTTATGAAAAATGGCCAAGGCAGTGACAATTAATATTTTATGGCTAGGGTTCTATACTTTTAATAACTGCATAGATAAGGAATATTAGCCCATTTAGATTTCCAGTTCCTTGGGCATCATGGTACATCTGAAACTCACTTTTTGACACAATTGCTAAGTCCTATGTTTTTTTTTTTAAAAAAACAAAAACACCTGGTAACATAAGGCTAATAAGAAAAGCTGATTATTTTCCATGTTCTTTTTTTAGCCCTGGGATGTCACTACCCACCCTAATCAAGGTCTTGGGTATCTAAACTGACAAAAGGAAGCTTCCATTGTATTGGATCCCCACAAGACATAAACTGTGCAATATCTCATCCTTATCCTGTGAAGTAGAAAATGGGAGTCTTGTTGCAAATAGCCAAAAGGTGACTAGGAATGATGCAGTGTGGCCAAAATGGCAGCTGCGGCTGTGGTCTTACAGGCTCTGAAGTAACCATAACCATCCCTGCCCTAATATCACTGAGAAGGAACTCTTAAAACTATTTTTAATAATCCTGAAATAATCTTCCTTGGATGGAAGAAGAAGTGAGAAGGGGAAAAGAAATTTCTAGACGTGCACTCAAGCACTGAACTTACATAGGAGAGACTGCACATCTATGGACAAAAAACCCAGGAAGAGCAGAATTAAAATGAGTGTTCGCATAGTAGTAGAAAAGTGTAAAGGAAAGCTTTTAAACTGTAAGCTGCTTTGAGTCCCAATTTTGGCGAAAAAGCAGGATACAACTAATAATAATAATAATAATAATAATAATAATAATAATAATAATAATGATGATGATGATGATGATGATGATGATGATGATGTGGGAAGTATAGAAGCTGCACTGCTTGTTGATCATGATGTTACAGAAAAACGGATGCCTATGATGTACAACCACACATGGCATGGCAGTAATAACATAAATGCAGCAGTTTTGGAGGAGGCATCTCATTTTAGCGTAATATGCATCCGTTAATGGGAAATGAGTAGGGCCTAACAAGGACATCATGAAAATGAACAGCAAGGATTAGTATTTGAACTATGCAAAGAAAAGGAGAGAAAAAATGCATAATGTTGTATCAAAAATCAGCTGTGCATAAAAGCAAACAATCACTTCAAGTTACATTTCATCTATTTCTCATATACCCAGAATATCCACATCAAGGCACTGATTTTTGTGCATAAAATACAAACATACCATCGATAAAAATTTAGTAATTTGGCTGGAACATTTCTGTAGGTATCAACAACATCAACAAAAACAATATCATCATAAGTGTTGCTTTCTTCTTTCAATAAGGCATCTTCCTCTTCAAGTTTATTTATATGATGTACAAATCTCTCTGCACGACTCTGGAGGCTTTGTAAAAGTACCTCTCCTTCTGAAAGGGAGGCAGAAGGAGCTTTAGCATTCACATGACAGTAATACAAAATCCTTATCTTCCATATAATATATAATCCTTATTTTCCAAGACAGCCATCCCCAATCTGGCACCCCCAGGATGTGTTTGGACTACAATACCCACAATCTTCAAGCCTGCACAACAGGAATGGCTGGGGAATTCTCAAAGCAATAATCTAGAACATTTGGAAGAGAATCCAAATATACTGTATATTCAGTATATTAGCAAATACCGTAATTGATTCAGGAAGGGCTGGTGTACTTTCAAATGGGTTATGTGAAAGTGAATGCACTATGTTGCTATATTGAATTTGCACATGTGCTATGGTCAGCATTATTTTAAATTGCTTTAAATGACTTCAGATCATCTTATTTTAAGTGATAAATGATTTAATACATTTTTAGACTTTTAAAAGTCTTAGGGATCTGGGTATGTTTAGCCTGGAGAAGAGAAGATTAGGAGGTGACATGTTAGCTATGTTTAAATATTTGAAGGAATGTCATAGTGTAGATGAAACAAGTTTGTTTTCTGCTTCTCCAGAGACTGGGACACAGAGCAGTAGATTCAAACTATAGGAAAAGTGATTCCACCTAAATGTTAGGAAGATCTTCCAGACCAGGGGTAGGCAACCTTTCCCCTTTAAGGGCCAAGGGACTTCAGCTCCCAGAATCCCAGGAGCTATTGGCCAACATGGGACTATTGGCCAACATGGCTGAGGCTTCTGGGAGCTGAAGTCCCTTGGCCCTTAAAGGGGAAAGGTTGCCTACCCCTGTTCCAGACAGTAAGATGTGTTCAACAGTGGAATACACTGCCTTGGAGGTTTTAAAACAAACACTGGATAGCCATCTGTTAGAAATGCTTTGACTGTATATTCCTGCACAGTAAGGGGTTGGACTGGATGGCCCTTGTGGGCTCTTCCAATTCTATGACTCTATGACTAATGTCTTTCTAGATAACTGCATTGTGTGCCTTCAGAATGAATTAAGTTTAGAAACAACTGTAGCAGGTTTCTGCAGTACACAGGGGTTGCAGTAGGGAATTTCAGAATGCTGATTCTGACAGATGCAGGAGTGGAAATACACCATTGAATCCTGCCTTGTTTTCTTTAATCTTTTGCAGCAAAAACAAGAGTCTTGTTGCACCTTAAAGACTGATATCTTGAGTTTGCTGAGGTTTATTTATTTTTTTACTGAGACCTTTGGATATAAGGCAGGACAGAAAGATTAAATAAATAAGGCAGCAGCCAAGCATCTGGCCACATTGGAAATTCATAATGAAATGTAATTAACATGCAAGTGGACATCTTCTTGAGTAATGGATTTTCCCATGTAGTACCTGCCAAATGAGTTTCTACAGCTGCATTTGCACTGCAGAAATAATCCAGGTTGATACCACTTTAACTGTCATTGCTCAAGACTATAGAGCAGGGGTAGGCAACCTTTCCCCTTTAAGGGCCAAGAGACTTCAGCTCCCAGAAGCCTCAGCCATGTTGGCCAATAGTCCCATGTTGGCCAATAGCTCCTGGGATTCTGGGAGCTGAAGTCCCTTGGCCCTTAAAGGGGAAAGGTTGCCTACCCCTGCTATAGAGTTATGGGAACTGGAGTTTGTTGTGGCACCAGAGTTCTCTGACAGAGAAGACTAAATGTTTCATAAAACTACTATTCGCATAATTCCATAGCAATTGAGCTATGGCAGTTAAAGTGGTGTCAACCTGAATGTTTCTCCAGTGCAGGTCGCAGCCTATGAAATACTGACTCAGGGGATGAATATTTTTTGCAACCAATAAATTTTAATGTGTTTTTATTCACTTAACTTATTTCAGGGGTAGGCAACCTTTCCCCTTTAAGGGCCGAGGGACTTCAGCTCCCAGAATCCCAGGAGCTATTGGCCAACATGGGACTATTGGCCAACATGGCTGAGGCTTCTGGGAGCTGAAGTCCCTTGGCCCTTAAAGGGGAAAGGTTGCCTACCCCTGACTTATTTGGCACCAAAATAGTAATAGTAATAGTAATAGTAATAGTAATAGTAATAGTAATAATAATAATAATTTTGCCCCTTCACAGTATTCACTATTTTAACTATATCAATAGGAAACAATGTAAATTAAGACAATTAAATTTCCAGGTTAGTGACCTCTGACCTTCTAAGTGTTTTGGATTACTCCCACAATACTTTACTATTCTACATGCTTGTATGCTGGTATATTACTGGACACACTGGGATTTGTGGGCAAAAACACCTGATGGGCCAAATCCCCTGCTGTAACAGCTTAGGTATAGTAACATTGTGACTCAGGTGTGATCCCCTTGCTTGTCTGTGCAGCCTTCAGGTTCTCCTGATCTCCTCCTATCCCTACCACCAGAAGAAATGATCCAGGAAGTAAAATTCTTTTGTAAAACACTGACTTCCTTAATATAATGTGTGTTTTGGTTTCTTTATTTAATTCAGGGGTAGGCAACCTTTCCCCTTTAAGGGCCAAGGGACTTCAGTTCCCAGAATCCCAGGAGCTATTGGCCAACATGGGACTATTGGCCAACATGGCTGAGGCTTCTGGGAGCTGAAGTCCCTCGGCCCTTAAAGGGGAAAGGTTGCCTACCCCTGATTTAATTGGAAGAAAATTTCTGTCAAAGTTGCCCACTTCTGCACTAGAAGAAGCACAGCAAAGTCATAACTTTATTATACCTTCTGAGACTTAAGCTAGTCTTTATATACTTACCTTGAATTGTGTAAATAAAGCCTCCTGCGATCCCTTCCACACCCTGTGTAAATTCATGAGGCAAAGACCCTTCTCCTGCCTATTGCACAGTGATTAAAAAGAAGGGAATCAGACACACTTTTACTACAGTTACATCTATTCTCCAAAATTAAAATGGGTTCAAATCTGTTTATTGCAATTATGGTTTCTTCCAAAGAACACTGACACATTTCTCAGTGCTGGGAGAATCCTGGGCTTCCAACCACCTCTCAGTATTCCTTGCCTAAGAAAACCCAATGAAATTCACAGGGTTGCAATAAGTCAATGGGCGACTTGAAGGCGCAAGCACACGCACACAACAACCCCTTGTCCCTTGTCAGCTAAGTTCCCAGGTTCCTTGTTAGGGAACCATACTGTGCAGTAGAGACAGCTATATACATTTGGTTGGGCCAACAGATGCCTTTTGCAGCAGAAAGGCATTTCCTGTAAAACAAGTGAAAAACAACTTTTACCAACACCCACACACATTCTCAGTCCACTATTCCTAAACTGACTTCTCTAATGATACTATAAGTCAGGGGTAGGCAACCTTTCCCCATTAAGGGCCAAGGGACTTCAGCTCCCAGAAGCCTTAGCCATGTTGGCCAATAGTCCCATGTTGGCCAATAGCTCCTGGGATTCTGGGAGCTGAAGTCCCTCGGCCCTTAAAGGGGAAAGGTTGCCTACCCCTGCTATAAGTTTTCAAATTCTCATGGATCCTTCAAACAGATACAGTAAACCTTTAGCCTTTCTGCTTCCCCATTTATATGCAGATACCCTGGGTTTACATAGTTTGCCAAGCACAATCCAAGCAGCTCATTACCACCTGGACTGCCACCCATTTTATCCAAATGACTGTGGTAACCCAATTAAGGAAATTATAATTGATTAATCATGCAAATCATTAACACTCCAAAAGGAGAGATGTAATAGCAATAAGTGAGAAGAGATGGTTAAGAGATGATATGATAGCCCTGTTTAAATATTTGAAGGGATATCATATTGAGGAGGAAGCAAGCTTGTTTTCTGCTGATCCAGAGATTAGGACATAGAGTACTGGGTGTAAAATACAGGAAAAGAGATTCCACCTCAACATTAGGAGGAACTTCCTGACAGTGAGAGCTGTTCGGTAGTGGAACACACTCCCTCGGACAGTGGTGGAGTCTGCTTCTTTGGAGATTTTTAAACAGAGGGTGGACAGCCATCTGTCGGGGGTGCCTTGATTGAGAATTCCTGCATGACAGGGGGGTTGGACTGGATGGCCCTTGTGGTCTCTTCCAACTCTAAGATTCTATGAAATCCTCCATCTGCTATGGTGCACCAGACAGGAGGTGGGTGCCACATTTGCCCTCTTTGACAAAAACATGAGAATGATGGTGGAGACTTACATTCCTCCAGCTTGCTTGTTAGATTCAGGAGCGAATGTGCTGTTACTGCTCTCAGTTAGAACAGTTGTTGCAGATGTAGCTGCTACCTCTTTTTCTGGATAATCTAACCGAAATCATCACATCTAGATCTGTTACTGTGCTCCTCAAAAATGTCTCTCACTGACCAGCAGATGCTTAGTACAGTTAGCCATCCACATTTGCAGGGGTTAGGGGGGAAAAGACCCCCGCAAATGTGGAAAAACTGTGAATAACCCTCTCCCCCACGCAGCAGTCACATCCAGGGTGAGAGGGGCTCGGGAGAGTGGAGAGCTCCTTTCCTCTCTCCCTCCCATCCTCGGAGATGTTGGATTTAACATTTGCAAATAAGCAAAACTGCGAATGTCAAACCCGCGAATGTGTAGGGCCCACTGTATTGTAATTGGAGTACCCAACTGCCTTTTAGAGAGAAGCCATGTGTTTTAACAAAATGACTACTTTGGCTTCAAGGTGAATCTGAATAACATTGATCTTACTTCTACATGTGGAAGCTAAAGAGCTAAATTGCTTAAAGAGAGCCATGTTCTATACTAGTGGGAGAAATCCTCTCTAAATATTTACATATACCTTTTACCCAAAAAGTGCAAAGATTAGTTCCATATTTTGTCAACAACTCAACATTTTAGAAATCTGTACCTAATTCTTCTGACTCCACTCTGAAAAAAATGTATGTGATAATCTGTTACATCCCTATGCAGCTTTTTCACTGGACTTGGCATTCAATATGTAGGTACAATATTTATTTGTACAAAGGAATTATGATATTTTGTTGTCTTACTCCATGCCTAGCATTTTCTAATCTTTTCATAATTATTTTTGTAAATTGTTTAATGCTAAATGTTCCCAGCTCACAAGCTAATCAATTACTTCACAAAGTGGCTTTAAAATAAAATTTTTAGTAAGAAGCTCCAAGGGGCCATGAATGTTAGCATTTTAACTCTGAAGACATTATTTACATTGTGAATTGATATAGCTACATAACAGTAGAATATTCTACACAAAATTGTTAGAAGACAAGAGATGAACAACTGAAAACCAACATTTTAATTTCTAGTAAAACAGTAAGAGAAAATGGTTGTCAGCTAAGAAACCTGAGCCGCTGGCAGAGTCATTTTTGGACTACACCTCCCAGAATCCCCTAACTACCGTGGTTAGGGATACTGGGAGCTGTGGTCCAAATTTTTCCAGGTTTTGAATCTGTCATGCATAAAAGTTTACCAAAGCACTATTCTGTTATAAAGATTACATTCAGGTATAAAGGACTGACCGTAGTGATTCTGAAGACACCTCCACCATCATTCACCATCACTTTATGAAGATTTCTAGAAACAAGGCCTTGTAGGTCCTGGCTTTCCCATATGATCGTGCCTTCAAAACTCTGTCAAAACAATCACTACTTATGAGAATTGTATCTGTATGTGTATATACTACACAAATGGATGTTTCAAATTGTAAGACTCCCTGGAGATTAAAATGACATTTAAACATTATGGTTTAATTTTAATGTACTGTATATACTCGGCTATAAGTCGACCTCATGTATAAGTCAAGGGGAGGTTTTGAGGCCAAAATTATGGATTTTGCCATGGCCCATGGATAAGTCGATGGTAAAACTTGGCGGTTCCTTCAGTGTGTGTATGTGTGCACTCAGCAAGAGAGACGCTAACTGAGGCTTTTTGCTTCAATTTGCATTTCAATTTTTGCATTTCAACTTTTGTTTCAACCTTCACTCCCGAGATAGCAGGGGCTGGTAGACAGGAGAGGACTCTGTTTGTTTACTTAACAGCAAGCGATCATCCAGGGCTCTTTCTGCTTGGCTTCAGAGAGAAATAAACTCCTCTTCACACTGCATGGGGAAATCTGAAAGAACTGCTATCACATTACCATACTGACTCATAAATAAGTCGACTTGGGATTTTGGGGTCAATTTTTGGGCTTATTTTTTTATATTTATAGATGAGTATATACGGTATATTTTCTTTTCTAAATCAACATCTGTTTGACATATTAACACTATATTTGAAGTAGAGTACCAGAAAATCAGAAATAAGATAAAATTTAGCATCAGACCATTTAATGTTTTTAACCTAACTTGTTCCTCACCAGCTTAATAGTTTTAATGTAATTCTCACCTAAAGTTTTTTATGTGAAGACTTTTAGTAAAGACAACAACAACCCCATTATATACAAGAAAATAAGTACTGAATGCTTGAGTTCTTTTATATGTCTGTCACAGCTATAGACACTTTAGCTGACATACTGCATTGTCAGACATAATGATTACTACAGAGCTCCACTGGCATAGCTACATTTGATGATGCTTACTTCCAAAAAAAAAAAAACTTGTCTTTTCAGCCTGACAGTGCCTCAACCAAAGGATTTCCAAGTTGCTGAACATCGGATAGCTAGGAATTGATGTCCGCAGCTCTCTGCCAGTTGTGAAACACAGAGAACAGGCAGCTGGAGAGATCCCTCAGGGTCTCTGCTCCTCTCAACACATCTTGCAACAGGGAAAGTGCTGAAGATATTATTTCCCAGCTTCCCAATCTGCTGCGCCTTGGAAAACCTTCAGTTTAGGCACTGCTTGGCTGAAAAGATAAGATTTGGGGGGTTATGTTCAGTCACTAACCATCATAAACATGAATCCCAAGATCCTAAATCCAATGTTGTAACTACTGAACATGGTGCTAGCCAGATAGCTTTTGTTCCTGAAATACATTCACCATTGATGATCAAGAAGAACCCACAGATCTTTTAGGCCACTAGTGTGCAGAGATCCCAAAAGGATTTTCTGGATTCAGTGCCATTTATAAGGATTGCACCGATTGCCTCGCCTGTGATGTACTGGCAAGATACCATATCTGTTGCCATATGATATCTGAAATAAGCTATGCTCGGGCTGCAATCTGGTTTCCACTTTTCTGGGAGTAAAACCCACTGAACACAAGGCACTTATTTCCTATATAAACATACACAGAGAGTAATATATTAGATTGTCATCTAAAAGCGGTTCTTCCCCTTCAGTCAGCTACTTATTATAGTGCATAGGCATAAGAATACGGCTTCATCCAGTGTGGTAATCTGATCTGGGGGGTAGGGCTGCAGAAGATTTTCATTGCTATGAATCACAAATATTAGGGAATATCGCCTTCTTTAGTGAAGAATATAGAGAGAAATAAAATGGACAACCCCACCTTTCACTATGCCCACACACAAGCAATGCATGACACATCGATTAGCTAGTTGTTAAAGATGGTGACTAATCTTCATTAAACATGTAAGCCACCCACCCCCATCCCTCAAGCCAACTGCTAGTCATGGTTACCCAGAGAACAGATGTTCTCTCTTCATTTCAACTAACTGGGAGCCCAACTGCCCTTCTTCATTTCCCTGTATGGAGGGAATATTATTCACTTCTGTTGCAATAAAACAAAACTTCTGTGTTCTGTGGTATGTTAAAGATTAAAAAAATATTATGAAATAAGATTGTGTGGACTTTAGTCCACACCATAATATACATACAGTATTATTCCCACTTCCATGTATATACATATAACCCTGTGTATGTGTGTATTTGTTAAGGTGGAGCGAAGGGTAGTGAGGTAAGAAAGGAATGAACTTCAAGAAGTACAGATATTATCAGTTCAATTAGAATTGATATAAGTAAAATATAGGTAAAACAAGCACTATTTATTGAATACAGTCCACCCTTCGTATAAGTGGGGGATCCGTTCTAGACTCTCCTGTGGATAAGGGAAAACGTGGGACCTTGAGTCCCACCGTCTTCAGTCGTGGCCGCAACACAGATGTGGCCTCTAATGCGGTCATGTGTACGCACCCCCACTGAAAGCAACGAGGATGCTTAAGTCTGTAGATGGCAAGTCCATGGATATCGAGAGTACTCTGTATAGGTAAAGTAAGCACCATTTATAAAAGGAGTGATAGGTAACACAATAATCTAACTAGGGGTAGCATATTTACTCAAAAGTCCCACTGTATTCAATGTGGCTTACTCCCAGTGTAGTGAGCAAAGTCATGGTGAGAAGATGGTTTCCCTTCCTAGTAAGAAGGACAAGAAAGCCAGCAAAATATAGTAACAACAGGTCAGTGACCAGGAGACCTTCTGGAAATCAAGGCCTAGCGAAACACCCTTTGATAGCTAGCCTACCAGTAAATTTTGTACACATGGTAGTTGAGGTTCTGTTCTCTTTTTAAGCTCTTTCAGCTCACTTTATATTAAAACTATTATGACAAGAGATTTTAAGGAACAAGCTATATAGCTATTTCCAGGGAAACGGTCATCTTTGTTTCTAACCCCACTCTTAGAAAGTTACATATAGCTTAAGTTGCTTTTTAAGAAATTACACAAGCACATGATAAGGTTGCAAACAAGAAAGCTACTGTTCAAAATATATGGAACACTACCAGCTGATGTTCTAAAGAGTATAACTAGACACAACTAGCTACAAGGGAAACACTGGGCTACAAAAACCCTGTTTCACTTCAATCCCTAATTAAGGGGTTGGAGGCCAGGGAGAGATTTGCAGCAGGGAATCATTAAGCAAGATGGCATACCTTATCCTTCCCCTGAACTGTATTCTTCCCTGGAAGTGTCCCCTTCAATTCCTTGGTCGTGTACCCTTCTGTCCTCATATTTCCCAGTATCTCCAGAAATAGGATTGGTATTTCATATTTGCCAAAGCAGTGTTTTTGTTCTACCCTTTAAAGTGGAGTGAAACTGATGTAATAGTTGAAATAACTCAGTAACTCTATTAGAAATTTGATTAATAATTTTAATGGTCTCTTCCACATAAATTCCAAAGCAGATTGCAGTGTTTCATATAAACTAACGCTCCTCCACATTTTGATAGCTGCTTAGGAAAACAGGCAGTCCATGTATGCCCAGTCTGCAAGCTTACCAGCATGCTTCTCATGAACCACCTCTCACACCTCATTTTAGTAACTTTCCATTTAGCACTTAACCAATTTACTCACTAACCCTCAGAGAAAAATAGAAATTGGTTCCCCTTTACAACCTAAATTGGAATCCCCCTTCAAAATGTATTTTGGTGGAATTTGGGAGAGTGCAGATAGAACACATATGCAACTTTTTCTCTTTGCATGAAGTTACCAAAGGGGAAAATCCACAAGACATTTTCCAGGATTCTTGCTAGTGGGAAAGGCAGTTCCAACAATGTTGATTTTTTTTCACAGGTGTTGCCATCTCGAGCACATTTTCTCTTTTCCCTGATATCACAATGTATTTGTTTCTGTGTATTTACATCCAGTTTACAGTTTTATCTTGTCTCCTTAAGAAATATATGCTTTTTAAAACAGAAAAATTCTTAATGACTGGAAGATTCCTCTATGGAGGTGTAACAAAATCTGCTGATTTGGAATTGCTGTGTCTCACTGAATGATGCCTACTGAGGTAGCAACATTAAAAAAAAAAAAAGATCCTAGACTATTTGAGATTTCCATCAATTCTTTGTGTCCCTATTGCTTTTAAAAAACTGCACAGCTTGGGACTGGATCCAGTATGCAAGGTTCCAACACAGAAAATCTATTGATTCTATTAATGTAACTACACAATCATTTCTATTACTTGATTCCAGTTCTTCCTTTATTTATATGTGAAGTGCAGAGAGGAAGAGAAATGTCACTGTAACAAAATCAGATTATTATTTCTTTTGTAACACCTGGTGAATTTGTTTATATATACACTGCACATAGGCAAGTCTGCCTTTCTCATCAAAAAATGGAAAGCTATCTTATCAATGACACTGGACTATAAATTGCTCTACAAAAGCCTGACACCTTACATAGCTGAAAGAGAAATGGTGGCATACACAAAACAAAGTTTTGTGTAATACTGCAGTTCCTTTTGGAAAACTCCAGCACGGTGATGTCTTCTTATTGTTCTTACTATTATTCATTTATAAACACACCATAACAAAATAAACACAACTTGAGTCAAGGATAAAATCAATGCTGCTTTAAGCTGTTCTCCTACAAACTATTCAGCTATTTATTTATTCTGGCCATAGGCACTCTTATCCTTAATCAGTCTGATGCTTTCAGAAACAAAATCAATCCAGCCAGAAAGCTAAGTGGTCTGAAGCTCCCTTCCTCTCTCTGTCATTCTTCTTAAGAGCAGCAAAAAGTTGTGCTTCAACCCAGTAGATAGATAAGCTTCACTTGGCAGATGGTTAAGCTTCACCCCCTACCCACCACCAAACCAACTGCATTTGATCTATTTATTTTAGTTTACTTTCCTTTTTTTAAAAAGTATTTTATTAGAGATTGCATAGATACATTAAAATAAAAGAAGAAAAACACAAAACAAGGCATAAAGAATAAAAATTAGAGAACAAAGGAAAATTACTTCTATTTTTCCTTTCAGTAGTTATATAACAATACAGGCATCCCTCAACTTTCTATGCCCCACTATTTCAATGGATCTAAATTATAGCCATGTGCTATAATTTTGATCCCTAGTCCACTCTGTCAACCACACACTACCCACCCACCCCCCAGCGACTTGCTGTTTTGGTGCCATCTCCTTTGCAATCTTGTATTTGCAATTTAAACAAAAAATTGGGTTCTGCTTTTTAAATAATTTCACTTTTTGACAGTCTTCCTGTCCCTAACCCATCAGATAAGCAGAGATTTCCTATATGGTTACTGCAGACATCTCTAAAATAAGTTCATGTCTTTGCATACCTTATTTCATTATCCCTCAAAACCAAAAGTAATTCCTTTCTTCTCAATAATAGCATAACTAACATTAAAATATCACTATTTTTTTATAATCCTATTAAAGAATTGTCATGACATCATGTTAAGCAATATTAAGATTATATAACATCAGTCCTCCCAATTAAAATTTTAAGTCTATTTCATATAATGAAGTAACTCTCTATCCCATCCATCTATATTTCTATCAGGTTTTTTTTATTTTAAAAGGTATTCCACATCCAAATCTCAATGCCATTTTATCCTGTAAACAGATTTCTTAACCCAGCTTCAACCAGACCTATCCCCTCAATTTCATCTTAAATCTAACATGAGCTTTTTTCTTCAGCTGTATAAACCATGATCTCATCCCCTTCCAAGCCATCCGCCTCCCTTCCACACATCTTGTTATTATTCCCATATCACTTAAAATAGGAGTCCTGGGGATCATGTGTTCTAGTTCCTCACCCCCCTTTTCAACCCTAAACCTCTTTTTCTCATTTTACCAGCTAATCCCCCCATAGTTTTGGAGGGTAATGCGGCCACTGAATCCATTTTAATTTGTTCTTCCCAATATGTATCTCTCATAGACACTACTTCCAGATTAGTTTCATCCTGCTCCCCAACTTGATCTGTCATTTTCATGTTCAAATCCACTGTTTCCATTTCATCCTGCGTTGCATCCCCCTCCCAGTTGTCATCACATTTTTAATTTCCCCACTAGCCTGTCTCAAATCCTTTATCATATCTTCTTTCAGTCACTTCAACATGTGTGAGATTTCTTGATCCTTCAGCAGATTAATCTCTGCTAGCAGCTCTTGCAGAAAATCTTGACAGAACTCCATCTTCCTTCCTTCCCTCTGGCAATCATGCAGTTAAAAGTCTGAATCCGAAGCTTCCACAGTTTCCCCACCGCTGTCTGATTAAAGTCTGATTACAGTCACTCTTATCAACTTCAAGACAATAAGGTCTCCACTTTCTCACATTGTAATTTCCTTCTTAATGAATTTTGTTCAATTCAGTCTTGTAATTAATAAAATCCAATCCATCCATAAAGTTATGTAAGTCTTTTGTTATATTCTTTTAAACACATCAACCACCAATCTTTTCAATTTAAATCCTGATCTGAAAGGATAGATTTCACTTACTCAGCTCTTGTTTCACAAAGAAGGCTGCTTAATGAGGTTTCCAGCAACCACTACAATCAGAAGGATTCCTCATGTTTATAATTCCTAGATTTTATCAGTCTTTTCAAAGACAGGGAGAAAGAAGAAATTCCTCAAGATATGCTGACTCTGGGTTTCTAAAATCCAGAATTTATAGGTAGAAGTCAACTTCTCTAGCTTCAATAGGAATTTTACAGATTTCCACCACCACCCCATGTAAAGAGGCTGGCCATTGCATTCTGTACCTTCCAAACAGCTCCATTAAGCCTTCACAGATGTTGCTAGAGCAACAATGACTACTACCAGCTCCCCTGTCCTCAGAAAAGGAGCTCAAATTATTTCTCAGATTAACTCTAGTGACTACAAGACTACTTTAGACACTGTGGAAGCACGTGCATTCACCATCAGGCATATATGTGAAAAGGAAGCACAGCCAACCTGTTGCTCAACCTATGCACTTGCTGCATATAAACACTGACGTTTAAAAGAAATATACAAAAATATTGTGCGTAAAAATATGTGTGAAGCAACTTTAAGCAGATTAACTATGGGCCTTTACA
>CM034701.1:330245883-330276331 GCA_020142125.1 Phrynosoma platyrhinos
GTCTAATCTTAAAAGTTAAGTAGGGTCAGCCCTGGTTACATTTGGATGGGAGATTGCCAACAAATACCAGGTGCTGTAAGCTACATTTCAGAGGAAGAAACTGGTAAAACTTGAGTATTCCTTGCCTAAGAAACCCCTATGAAATTTGTGAGGTTGCCATAATTCGACAGGTAATTTATAGGCCCACACACACATGCACAATTGCTTTATTGATGTTTTAAGTTTTTTTTTTAAAACAAATCAATTCAAAATAAATACATGTAGCTTCACTTTTAGAATGTGGTGGCAGCACAGGAGTGGGACAATACCAAGGTCACACTATGAAATAACCCAGTTGTTCAGACTTGCACCGATTGTACTCGGTGCGGGGAGGGGGGGGGAGCAACCGAAAAGCCCATTTAAACTGATGCATTTGGCACCAGATCCTTTAGTGGTTCTTTTTTAAAGAACCGCAACAATCCGCATCTCTGATAGTGTGAGTAAGCTATTGGATCGATTCAGATCATGCTTCAGGAAATGAAGACACCTCCACTCTGATCTGGAATTGTGGCAAATGGGAACTTCAGATCAAATATTAAATGCCATGGAGAAATTTGCTGCCTCAAAACATAGTGGAAACAGTGAATCGATTTTGAATCGATTCATAGATGCGAATCTCTCCATGCAAAAAATGTTAAGTATGACTGGTCCCTGACTGAACCCTGCAAATCCCTGTATTTCATACTGTAGGAGCAGCCCTGCTGGATCAGACTAAAGCCCTGTCCAGCAAAATGTTTCCTACATTGGTCAACCAGGTGCTCAGAGGAAAAACCCCCAAAGGATATGCAAACAACAACGCTCTCAGTTGTTCTTCAACAACTAATATTCAGAGGGCATATTCTCTCTAATCCAGAGAAAGTATGCAGTCATCACAATTAATACTGGGAGCAGCCATGCACCAATGTCTCTAAATGCCCTTTAAAGTTATTTAAGTTGGTGATAGTCACCACATCTTGCAACAGTGAATTCCACTGGTTAGCTATGCATTGCAGGCAAAGAGTACCTGCTTATGACTATTCTGAATCTCCCCAATTCAGTTTCTTTGAATGTGACAAGTTTCTTGAGGGAGATGGGGGTAATCTTCTGTCCATGTTCTCACCATTTTACAAACTATGACCATGTTCCACACCCTTATTGCCTTCTGTTCTTCCCATTCCTCTAAATTATGCTTTTGCTGGGACTATTCTGCCCTGCTCATCTCACGCAGGACATTATGATACCTATGCAATGCAAGCATGTGTTTGCACAACAGGGGTACTATCAGGCTGCCTGTCAGTTCAAAATATCCAGGCTTATTTGAACATAATGCAAGTCAAACAAAAAAGATCTGCTAAAATTAATTTATTCGAATTTATCTAGATGAGCATTCTCACATACTGAACACCCCTGAAGATTTCTGGAAAAGGCATATCAAAACTGGTTTATTGACTTTATGGCTGCATCTGTTATTTCTACAGTCTGTATGTTAATAAGCTGGAAATTCTTCAAACCATTTTACATAATAACTCTCTCCAGCCATTGATTACCATTTTACCTGGAATCCAAAGTTTTTCCTAATGATCTTAGTAGAAGAGAGAGCTGTTCTTAGAACAGGCATGGCTGCAGGTTACCTCTGCTGAACATCATAGTACTAAACATATTAGTTCTCACTACCAGACTAACAAAAGCAGAAAGTGCTGGAGAGTTCAAGGCATTTGGTGATTCAGGCCAGCAAATTGTACAGAGTCCATTAATATCCAACACTGACATACTTTCTTATAGGGACATAGAAACCTTTACTTTCTCTCTCCTATCTTTTGTAACCTGAAGAACACTAAGGAATTCATTTCAGTCAGCCTCTTTAATTTAAAGAGTGAGAGTGGTGGAGTCTCCTTCTTTGAAGGGTTTTAAACAGAGGCTGGATGAACATCTGCCGAGGGTGCTTTGATTGTGAGTTCCTGCATGGCAGGGGGGTTAAATTGGATGGCCCTTGGGGTCTCTTCCAAATCTATGATCCTGTGATTCTTTTAATTCTGGGATCTAAATCAATCTCAGGTGCATGTGGCTAATAGAAGAGCATGTTTCTGAGTGTGCATGGAGTACACTCCATAGAATAACCACAACCCATGTACCAGGGAAGTGAATTTCATGATCAGGCAGACAGACGTATACCCCACTGTCTCTTTTTTCTTGCCCTGACAACCTGCCTGCTCCCTTTCAAGCTGCCATGACACTCGAGACCATCACTGCTTACAGGCTAGCCTTTTATGTATGATCACAACAGAAATTTATTTGGGAATGGTGATGATGTTCAGACAATATAGTCTTCAATTTGTAACCCTCCTGCATTCTCCTATAGCCTTTTCCATCTTTTTGCCTGCCATGAAAGTCACTTCCAAACAGGGGTCTCCTTCCGCCCACAGGTCAAAGGCCCTCCAACGCCATTCCACTGTTTTTCCTTCATGGGTTTTCTCTGAAGACAGAATCAGTAGTGGAAGTGCACAGGGGAGCTAATAATGCTGGGGAAGGGGGAGGGAAGTAGAAAGACAGGAAGGGGTAGGCAACCTTTCCCCTTTAAGGGCCAAGGGACTTCAGCTCCCAGAAGCCTCAGCCATGTTGGCCAATAGTCCCATGTTGGCCAAGAGCTCCTGGGATTCTGGGAACTGAAGTCCCTCGGCCCTTAAAGGGGAAAGGTTGCCTACTCCTGATAGATGGATGGACTCTCTTAAGGAGGTCATGGGTATTAAGGGGTTGCAGGATTTAAGCAAAGCAATGGAGGACAGAGGGTCTTGGAGATCTCTCATCCATATAGGATCACCATGAGTCAAGATCGACTGGAGGGCAGTTAACAACAACAGCAGGAGAGCTACATCTGGGCCTCCTGTAAATGTCCACAGATGAGGCAGTTTGAAGGCAAAATGAGGCAGTAAGGTTAAGATGCATCTACTCTGTAAAAATAATGCAGTTTGGCACCACTTTCACTGCTGTTGTTCCATCCTATGAAATCCTGGGATGTGTGGTTTTACAAGATCTTTAGCCTTCTCTGTCAGAGAGTGTTGGTGCCTCACAAAGCTACAAATCCCTAGATTCTGTAGGATGGAACCATGGCAATTAAAGTGGTGTCAAACTGCATTATTTCTACAGTGCAGATACATCAAAACACACATACCCCTCCAAAGTAAAACAACATTAAGAAGGGAAAGAAGGGATAAGTTGCACGATCCTCTTGGCTGGTAACACTAGAAGAGAAAGAGGAGAGAAAGAGAGAGAGAACTGGAGGCCCCTTTTCCTTCTGGCATGACTGCCACTTCTCCTCCTCCTCCTCCTCTTTGGATCAAGGGCTGTTTCCTAAGTTGCAGCATGGGCAGAGAAGCCTCCTTTTCCCTCAGGTCTCTTCCTTTCAGGAACACATGCAAAGTCCCTCATGATGGCTACATCCACACTGCAGAAATAGTCCAGTTTGACATCGCTTTAACTGCCCTGGCTGGAGGCTATGGAATTCTGGGAAGGGTAGCTTGTTGTGGCACCAGAGTGGAGTCTACAGAGATAATCCAGTCTGACACCCCTTTAACTTTGGCTGCACCCATACGGCAGAAATAATCCGGTTTGACACCACCTTAACTGCCATGGCTCAATGCTTTGGAATTCTGGGAGTGGTAGTTTCGTGAGACATTTCCCCTTCTCTGTCAGAGAGCTCTGGTGCCACAACAAACAACCATTCCCAGAATCCCATAGCCTCGAACCAGGGCGGCTAAAGTGGGGTCAAAGCGGATTATTTCTGCAGTGAGGATGCATCCAAAGTGGCGCCAGAGCGGATTATTTCTGCAGTGAGGATGCAGCCAAAGCTAAAGGAGGTGTCAAACCGGATTATTTGTGCATGCAGCCTCCTCCCAGGACCCAACCCAGCCGCCCCTCAGCCTTGTGTGTGTGTGTGTGTGTGTGTGTGTGTGTGAAGGGGCTTTCCCTTTGCAACCTCCCACCCCACATTTTGTGTGCAAACATCATCATCAACAACAACAACAACAACTCACCCCTCCTTGGAGAGTGCAACGGGGGCTCCACTCCACAGCAGCAACCGAAGAGAGAGAGAAATAGATGGATGGATGGATAGAGAGAGAAAGAGAGAGACTGGAGCCCAAGCACGGCCAGGAGGGGAGGCTCACAGCCAGGAGACCAGGGAAAGGTTGCACATCTCTCTCTTTCTCTCTGGGGTGTGTGTGTGTGTGTGTGTGCAATGGGGGGGGGAGTCCCTTCCCGACTGCCCACCACGCCTCCTCCTCCTCCTCCTCCTCCTCCTCTTCTTCCTCCTAGGAATGGGCGCGAGCTCCCAGGTCCTCCCAGCCCGCCACGCGCGCCCCTTCCCGGCCGAAGAGGAATCCCAGCCCGTGACGTCAAAGGAGGGGAGCGCGCGCGCCTTTGGAACCTCCAAAGAGGAGGAGGAGGAGGAGGAGGAGAGCGAGACGTCATAAAAGAAAAAGGGTGTGTGTGTGTGTGTGTGTGTGTGTGTGAGAATTCATCTCCCTGTTTAGGACTGCAGGCATATTCCAGTCCCCTCAAATCCGGGCCTATCTTTTTGTAGACCATGCCAATGATGGCAATTATAATGCATATTCAATAATTGTGCATTCGGATTATACAAAGTCAACCACATCAGTCAGTTAGCTTGCACACATTTTTGTTCAACCGCTTGGTTGTTCTTGTTGTTGTTAACTGCCTTTGCACAGGTCTTGACCCATGGCGACCCTATGGGTGAGAGACATCTCCAGCCCCCCCTGTCCTCTGCTGCTCTGTCCAGCTCCTGCAAACTCATATTAGTGGTCTCTTTAATAAAGTCCATCCATCAACAGGGATAGGCAACCTTTCCCCTTTAAGGGCTGAGGGACTTCAGCTCCCAGGATCCCAGGAGCTATTGGCCAACATGGGACTATTGGCCAACATGGCTGAGGCTTCTGGGAGCTGAAGTCCCTCGGCCCTTAAAGGGGAAAGGTTGCCTACCCCTGATCTAGCATGTGGCCTTCCTCTCTTTCTCCTTCCCTCCACCTTTCCTAACATTATTGTCTTTTCTAACGATTGATGCCTTCTCATGATGTGTCCTATCACACAGGGTCTAAAGCAGACAGAATCCACACTAAATCCCGTCCTATTGCACTTTATTTTTCCATGTGTTCACACGACATCACACAGAACCCCGTCACAACCCGTCCCAATGCGGCATCATCCCCGTTCCTTTTAATGCCGGTTTCTTGGGGAATTGCTATTGCGCGATCGGAATGATAGCGCAATCATTGCGCTTTCACCGTATGTCTGATCACCAAATACGTATGTGCAAGAACATCCTTGCTGGGTTCTGTACGGGATCTTCTCACTTGTGTGTGAACAGCAAATACGGTTCCCGGGGGCGCTTCATTGCGCTTTTGTTAATTGCGTGATGATGATAGTTGTGTCTGATAGCCATTTCCGTATTGTGGGGTTTCTACCGGTATAGTTCTGGAATGATTCTTATATCTCTTTCTTGCTGCTTTGAGCCCCACGTGTGATAAGGTCCTAAGTCTTGTCATCTTGGTTTTTAGGGATATCTCTGACTTGACCTGCCCTAGGGCCCACTTATTTGTCTTTTTGGCTATCTATGGAATCCTTAGCACTCTTCTCCAGCACCACATTATCTCAAATGAGTTGATTTTCCTCCTATCTTCTTTCTTGACTGTCCAACTCTCACATCCATCCTTGGTAATAGGGAGTACAATGGCTTGTATGATTCTGACTTTTGTGCTGAGTTGTATATCTTTGCATTTTAGGATCTTTCCTAGTTCTTTCATAGCCATCCTCCCCATTCTTAGTCTTCTTCTGATTTCCTGACTGCAGTCCCCATTTCTATCAATGTTTGATCCCAGGTATGGGAACTCTTTTACTATTTCAATTTCTTCATTGTCTAGGTTGAACTTGTGAAGGTCCTCAGTGGACCTTATTTTTGTTTTCTTGATGTTCAAGCTTAGGGAGTGCTTAAGTGCTCTGATAAGGGGTATAGAAATGCACTTGCTATTGCTATAATTATTGTTGGCTGGGGATTTTTTTCTTTAGTCCCTTCAATCCAGGATTTTCTGGGTTTTCTGGGGACAGATGGCAACCCTAACCCATTCACCCACCCCTGGCACCCCTTTCCAGGATGAGCAGATGTGCTTACCGCAAAGGAGGAGAGGGCACCAGAAAATTGTAGGACACCCAAGACAAAAAACAAACAGAAACAAATGGAGGACAAGGGGTCATAGGATGTTATCACACGGGAAATCCTCAAAAATCCCGAAAATGAAAAGATCAGGTTTGCGTTCGAATTAACCCCCTTTTAAATTTGAATTTAGTTATCAGACGAGGAGGAACAGGACAAATCCCGTAAATCAAAGACTTCCGCTCGTCTGGTTTATTTCCACTTTCTCCCTGCGACTCCCCGTGTGATAACGTCCTTGGAGATGTCTCATCCACAGGGTCTCCATGAGTTACAGTCAACTCAAGGGCACGTAACAACAACACAAAAGGAGACTGAGAAGACTGGGTCCAATAATTATGGACATGTTCAGGAAGAAGGGCAGTCCAAAATATAGAGACTCCAATTTTGAAAGGTAAAAATCAAAATGCCACTGTTACAAATATTAACTGGGCTCTCAAAAAGGAAGTTCCCTTTTGCACAGGAATTCACCCAAGCACAGTCTATAATTCAACATGACAAGTGAGGGGTGAGTAAGAGCTGCTTCACACTTTGGGTAGGAATCATGTTTGCCAGAACTCTGCAGATGGTTCCCATATTGAAGACAAGAAAAGTGCGAAGGACAAGTGTTCCTGAACACTTTACAGTGGTATGCCAAGCCCAGGGGGCCCTGGCACATATTTAACATCATGCGTCAGGAATGGTCCTATTGTTTGGGCAGATGTGGTGCTGCTCACCTAATCCCTATTCCAGTCTATTCAACTGTTGTATGACTACAAGGTATGCCTAGAGTTTGCAAGGAAGGAGATTGGAAGGAGCAGCACCTGAATAACTCCTTGTGGATCCATTTTGTGCTTCATATCTGTCGCTCGGAAGCATCGCCTTCATAATGCTTACCAGTGAAGTGGAGAGCAGGACAGCCAGAATTAGAAGTAAGCTGCCTTGAGTCCCCATTATTGTGAAAAGGTGGGATATAAATGAAAATTTCATCATTATCATCAAGGATTTTCTGAAATCCCACTAACTCTTCTCTTTCATACAACAGAAAGGGGAAACAAGGGCACATGAACTTTTAAAATCATTAGTCAAAATCATCATTGTGGGATCCACACATCCATGATAAAACCATCCTTTAGAACAACATTCGCTTTGTGCAATAAAACTCCCTATGAACGGAGAATCACATTACATTAAGTAGTGGAAGCTGGTGGCTCTGAGTTTTGTGGAAGAGGGTTACATCTGCTCTGGGTTGTCATCTGAATCTTTAAAGGAGCTTTAAAGGAGTTGAATGGCAAAGCATTGCCACTCAACTACAGGGCAACCCACAGATTAACATGTAAATCACTTCCAACCAAGGATCACACAAGTATATACACCCCACATACTTCCATGCCATCACCCTCTGAAGATGCCAGACACCGATGCAGGTGAAACGTCAGGAATAAACTCTTCCAGAATGCGGCCACACAGCCAGGGAAACCCACAGAAAACTATCAGCAAAGATCAATTGCAACAGAGAACACACAAAACATGTCTGCTAAGCTGAGTACCGTACATGGTCTGAGATAACAATTATGACCTCAGAGCCACACAGAAAAGGAGTCTTCAGAACCCAATAGCAAGTTTTGAATGCATCCAAAATCCCCTTCCCCTTGTTTATAACAAATTAGCCTCCTGTAAACATAAGAACATTGCAATACAGGGATTGATGAGAGCATTACCTGACCATCCACCATGCCACTTTGTAATAGACTACAAATTCTCTACAACAAATTATCCAAATTATCCTTTGTTGTCCCTTCAGACAACAAATTATCCTCCAAGCAGTCAGAAGTAACTGTAAACAACAGCACAGTACAAAAATCCATATTATGCATGTCTATAATAATTCAGGAGGACTGAATTATTATTTAGGAGTCAGCATGGGTAGCAGGTTTTTGAGAACATCCCAAATCCATCCTTTTGCATGTAGTAGTAGTGGTGGCAGCAGCAGTGATAACAATAATGATAGTAATAGTAAGGAGAAAAATTTCAACATACCCACATAAAAACACTATATTAGAACCACTGGTATTCAAGTGGTGAAGGCACCAGTAGGTTTGTGAGTGAAGATAAATCGTGATAGATACACTGAGTGTACACTAACAGATAGGATTGTAAAAACTCCTACTAGAAGGATCTTTATTTTAATTGGCTAGATATAAGACAGAGAAAGCTGATTGGTCAACCTGCGGTCCTCTGGGAGGAATCTGTTACAGCCAGTAAAAACCAGGCTGTCTCAGACCTCCCAGAGGGCTTTCTCCGCAACCGCTCCCAGACTTTGGAATGGCCTGCCGGACGAGATCCGTCTCATTACTACTCTTGCTGCTTTTAAGAAAGCAGTAAAGACGGATCTCTTCCGGCAGGCCTTCCCAGAATAACGCTCTGGCTTGAAGGGATGGTTTTATCTGCCCCTCCCTGATGCTGCTACTATATGTTTATTTATTGTTCTGTTTTTATTATTGCTGTTCCCTGCCTTGATTGCGATGCAGAGAGGCGGGTTATAAATAAAAATTATTATTATTATTATTATTATTATTATTATTATTATTATTATTAACTAAGTGAGTGTCAGGAAGCAATAAAAGAGCTATGATAAGGCCAAAAAATTAGATTGTTTATGTCAGTCTCCAATGAGGACAGCTGTTTAATAACAGCCTGTGTTGTTCCTAATGAACTAATAGATTGAAAACAACCTAGAAATACTGCCCTAAAATGTTGATTTATGCCAATACTGGTAAAGCTATACTAGGAATAAATATATGTTTATGTAGTACTGGATAAAGAAGATGATGATGATGGAGATGGATAAAAGGCTATGTTAAGTGCTTTAGAAAGATCATGTTTTTAAGGTGTTAATTATTACCAGGCCTGTGAAAGCACTGAATAGAGAGATAAAGTCCCTATTGAATGTTCTTATAACATCATTGTGGCCATATATTTTGATGTGATGAATTCAAAATGCCTTCCATGTAATATAATATAATGAAGCTAAGTGCCAAGATATTGTCATGTTTGTGTTTTTCTCCAAGGGGAATGTTATGTGTATTTATATCCATAAAACATCTGAAATAGTACCAAAGAGTTGCTCATTTCCCATGTAAATATTCTGAAATTCCAATACTTAAGAATGCTTAAGTGGCGTGTTGATGATTAACTCTATTTGGTTTAATCACCATTAAAATTGTGTACTTGGGTGTCCAGAAGATGAGGAAGGTGACCCTGTATAAAATCTAGAATTAGTTGACAAGTGGCAAGGATAGAACCAGGCTTGTTTCATTCTTCACAAAAGAAAAGGCTGGGTCCTGCATAGATGCAGGACAGCCATGCAAATCTATATATGGAAAGCATTGAGAACGTTCCATGTGTTCTTTCAGAATGCCTTTGGTAGCTTGCACATGAGTAAAAAAAATAGTTCAAAAAACAAAACTGTTACTATCTTTTTATGATGCAGACATGCCTCATAACAGACATCTTAGAAGAAACATTCTGTCTTGAGAGAAAATGAAGAATGCCTTCAAAATGGTTTTTAATGAATACTGGCATTCATAATTTGTTGCTCTTAACTACCGTTGACTTTGATTTTTGGCAACTCCATGAATGGTGACCTCCAAGTCCTCCTGTCATCAACAGCCCTGCTCAGGTCTTGCAGACTTAGGGCAATGGTTTCCTTGACTGAGTTTATCCATCTCTAATGCAGTCTTTCTCTTTTCCCATTGCTTTCTGCTTAACCAAGCATTATTGTCTTTTTGAGTGAGTCATGTCAGGAAATGGCCAAAGTACAACAGTTTCAGTTTAGTTATTTTGGCTTCTAGGGAGAGTTCAGGCTTGGTTTACTCTAGGACCCATTTATTTGTCTTTTCATGGTATCCATGAAACTCTTTTTCCTATCAGCTTTCTTCACTCTCCAGCTTTCACAATCATTCACAGAAATGGGAAATACGGTGGCATAGACAATCCTAACTTTAGTATTCAATACTATACCTTTACATTTCAGGATCTTCTCTAGTTCCTTCATAGTTCCCCTTTCAAGTTCTAATCTTCTTCTGATTCTTGACTGCAGTCTCCATTATTAATGATGGAGCCAAGGAATTGAAAATGTTGAACTGTTTCAATGTCTTCATCATCTATTTTAAAGTTATGTAAATGATCTGTGGTCATTATTTTTGTTTTCTTGTTGATCACCTGTAAACCTGCCTTTGCACTTTCCTCCTTGACTTTCTTCAGTAATTGTTCCAAATATTTGCTATTTTCTGTTAATAGTATTATGTAATCTGCATATCTTAAATTCTTGATGTTTCTTCTTCTAATTTTCACTCCTCCTTTCTTTGAGTCTAATACATACAAGTTAAACAGATACGATGATAAAATGTAGCCTTCCTTGACACCCTTGTCATTTTGTTTCTCTACATTCTGTCCTAATAGTCGCTTTGTCCTGAGTACAGGTTATGCATCAGGGTGATCAAATATTGTTGCACACCCATAATATTTCAGAGTGATCTATAGTTTTTCATGATCTTTACAATCAAAGGCTTTGCTATAATTTATAAAGCACAAACTGATTTTCTTTTGAAATTCTTTGGTAAGTCGAAGTCACATGACTGCAGTTAACAGCAACAAATTATGAATGCTACTATTAATTAAAAATTGCAGATGGCAAATGCCATTTTGAAGGCATTCTGAATTTTCTCTCAAGACAGAATGTCTCTTCCAAGATGTCTGTTATGAGGAATGTATGCATAAAAAACAACCAATAACAGTTTGTTTTTTAAAACTATTTTTTTACTCATGTGCAAATATGTGCAATTGTAAATAGTTAAAATTACTTCAATTACATGATATCCCAACTTTTTATTGTCTAAATATTCACGTGGCACTTCTTTAATAAGAAAGTCAATAGAAAGCTCAAAATTTGGAGGCAGTAGCAGTAGTCCATGGTTTGTGCCACAATCTGCTACTGGTTTTGTTTTTGCAGAGAGAATGGAGCTTTTCCCTCTTTTGCTTCCAATTATGTAGTCTATTTGATTTCTATATTGGCCACTGGGCGATGTCCATGTATACAGTCACTTCTTAGGTTGCTTGAATAATGTGTTTCCAATGAACAAACTATTGGCCACACAAAATTAAGTCAGTTGGTCTCCTGCTTCATTTCTTGATCCTAGATCAAATTTTCCTACAATCTTTAATTCTGTTCTGTTTCCTGTTTTTGCTTTCCTGTTACCTGTGATTAGCAAGAAGTCCTGTTTTGATGTGTGATCAATGTGGTGTGTGATCAATCTTTCAATTACTTTTTCTTCTGTTTTTTTAGTAGGAGTATAAACTTAGATTAACGTTATATTGCTTATATTCCCCATGAAGTTTTATTGACATGATCCAGTCAGACATTGATTGCATTATATCCTTTGACTGCTTTTGCTACATCTCTCCTCACTATAAATGGCACCCCATTTCTTCGTACAGTTCAATTTCCTGAGTAAAATACTGTGTATTATGACTGAAAATGTCCATTCCTGTCCACTTTAGCTTGCTCATCCTAAGTATTACAATGTTTGTATGTTTTCTTTCTTGTTTTACTATGTCTAACTTCCTGTGACTCATGTTTCTTACATTCCATGTTCCTATAATATCTGTTGTGCAGCTTCAGACTTTCCTGCCACCTCTGAGCAGGTCAATAGCTGAACATCCTTTTGGCTTAAGTCCATTTGTGTCATTAGCCACAGCCCTACTTATAGTTGTCTTCTGCTGTACCCCAGTAGCTTGTTGAGTGCCATCTGACTGGGAGTTTCATCTTCTTTTATTTCATTTTGGAATGTCTCATCATGTGGTTTTCATGATAAAAGTTCTTCAAAAGGAGGCTTACCAGTGCTTTGCTCTGTGCAAAGATAACAAGTGTTAGCTATGATTCCACTGCCATTGTTCCTGAGAGAGCCTCCACCAGCATCACCATCTGCTACTGCTGCTGCCGAGTAGCTGTTTCAGACATTTAATCTGGCTCCTCAGCAAACGCCTGTCTGACATGGGAGACCCAACCAGCCACAATGCATAGCCTCATGCCTCATAGGAGCAAGCAATCCCACCACCATGGAAAGATAGTGCCATTTGTGAGAGTATTCATAACATCTCTGTTATAATAGCAGAACTACAGGTCATTTGAGAAAGCTGAATGCTGAGGCATTTAAGACAGACAAAAGCAAGTAGTACTTAAAAATGCATAGTTAAAACTATGGAAGTCACTATCATGATGGTAGTTAACTTGAAGGAAGTTAAAGAGAATTTAAAAAATCAATGGAGAATATGTCCAGTCTATCAGTGGTGATTAGTCATGATGGCCATGTATTAACTGCTCTGAGGCAGTTATGTTGAGAGATCTTGTAGCACCTTTGAGACTGACTGAAATAAAGAAGTTGGCAGCATGAGCTTTCGTAGACTTCATTTTACTTCCTCAGATGCATATAGTAACATGTGGCAGTGTACTGTTCAACATCAATTGCAAGGGAACACAAGTGGGAGGGTGAAATTGCACTCATGCCTGGCTTGATGGCTATAAACATCTGTTTGTCCATTGTGGAACAGAATTCTGGGCTAGATAGGCCCTTGGTTTGATCCAGCATGACAATCATCTTCTTAATCCTTTAATCTGCTTCAAATAAATTGGGTTACCTTTATAGTTCATTAAAAGTTTCAAAAATAATCTACCTAGTTGATTAAACATTGGAGCCCTTATTAAAATTTAATTGAGGCTCTATACTGTTGAAAGACATACTTGTAAAGATTGTAAAACTGCCCTGAGGATTCCAGTCAGCAAGGCATATCTGAATTCTGCTGTTAACCTGTAGAAATTGATTCGATTAACTCAGTCTTGATGAGGGATAAGATGCAGCCAGCCAGGTTATGAATGTGCATAGCCAAAACATTTTATGTATATTTGTACTCACCTTTATTTAGGTACTAGCATACTTCTAGACCAGATGTTGACACAAAAGACAAACAAGCCCTGACCTATTTATTGTATTGCTGTTATACATTAACTATACTGAAAAAGCAGCTGCATCAAAGCATCAAATAAAGAAATGTATCTCTAACGAGTTATATAATAGGATAAGACAATAAATTGTGTGCATGTTTTACGTAGCATTTTTGATAAGGGCAACTATTCAAGTGCCAGCATTTTCACATTAAAAATGTTTTGCCATTAGTGATTACCTGCATACTTGTTTTTTTTTTTTGCCTGAAGCCGCTCATTCGATAAAAGGCAAAATGTGTCCGTTTGAAAGCGTTTTTATTTTTAATTGGTATTATTCAAGACTTCAGTTTGTTAAATCAAGCCAACTGATGGTCCAGTTTTTTGGACTGGGAACAGAGTAAAACTTTAGCATAAGGACACAAAATGGATGAACTTTAGCGTAAGGACACAAAATGGATCTAGTTTTTAGCTATATCATTCTCTGCCTAGTACAAGGCAAACATACTGGAAATGAGCTATACAGAGGGAAATAGAAGAGGCTACCCTTGAGCACATGCAACAATCTCTCAGTTCAAAGCAGTAAAAAGTGAATGATTAACCCCTTCACCCATTCAGACTTTTTTCCTGCTCAAAAACTAGTTAATAAGGTGTGTTCCCAGTTACAACCCAACACAACTCTAGTTGTACCCATCACAGATACTGCTACTAGTCTCAGGTGACACTTCCTTTAAGCACCAAGGAGGATTGCTTTAGAGAGGCTTGATCAATCCAAGTATAATCCTCAGGAATTGACGTAAGGGGAGGGTTTTTATTCCAACCGGCTTTTGAGAATTGGATGTTTTTAAAGAGTAGGCTTTTGAGAAGTACTGGGCTGGTATAAAGAGCTTTTTTATTATCTTTGACTGTATGTTTTAAATTGTTCTTAAGTGTTGTGGATAATTTAATTCCACGAGTTTTAAATATCTTGTATTTCATTTTTAAGCTGCTCTGAGTCCTGGTTTTGGGGGAAAGGTATAGTATAAATGCAGTTATTAAGAATAATGGTAAGAATAACAAGAGGGCTGATCCTTTGTCTGTTTAGAGGCAGGGTCCATGGCAGCATTGGAAAAAAGTGAGCTATATTTCACACACATGACCACTTCATTTGATTTAACTTAATTTTTAAACTGAAGTTCAATGTGTAATCGAAAAAAATTGTGGAAAAGTCAAGAGGGTATGTGTGAACACTTCTGTAAGGCACTGTAGGTTGTATTTCACTTACACTGAAATCTATTTTATAAGGTTTTTAACTTTGAACAAATATTCATTAAAATATGGGTGTGTGCCTTCAAGTTGCCTGTCAATTTATGGTGACACCATCAATTTCATTTCCGGTCTTTTAGGCAAGGAATAACTCAGAGGTAGTTTTACCAGTTCCTTCCTCTGAGATATAACCCGCAGCTCCTGGTATTAACTGGCAGTCACCCATCCAAGTACTAACCAGGGCTGACTCTGCTTAGCTTTCAAGAGTTTAGGGCAGTGGTTCCTAAACTCAGTTCCTCCAGGTGTTATGGACTTCAGCTCCCAGAATCTCAGACTCGTCCCAGTTGGCCGAGGCTTCTGGGAGTTGAAGTCCAAAACACTTCAAAGAACAGAGTTTGGGAACCACTGCCTTAGGATATATAAGCCCCTCCAGGCTATCTGCACCCATAGCAATATAGCACCTGCTTCAAGTATATCTACTACTCTGCCAACAACACTCTTATGTTCCTGCTGATAAAGAGACCGCTTGCTGCTACGGATACAAGTAGTCAGTTATTATTTAGGGACATGATCCTTCTGTTCGACACATCTAAAATGTTAAGATCACCACCTGGTAACATTTTAGGAGAGGAGAATAAGCTACCAACCAATACCTTACTACTCTTTGGTTTACTATGGAGGGCAGCTGCATATTATTGGCCTTTATAAATCAGGTAATACTTGGTTTATGGATGTATTAGTAAATACAGAGCCTACTTTCCAAAATCTGATGGGATCTGGTGTCTTTATTAAAATACAGTATATAAATACTAATACTAATGATTTCAGTCACGTCTTGTACATCTGCTTCAGGAGTGGAATATGACCTGTAATAGATTATTGTGCTTAGAAGTACTTTCTTAACTCCAGAAAACATAGCACCAACAACAGTTTAAAATTATTATTTTAGCTTGATCATTCAACATCCAACACCAAAAATCTGGCATATGAGTTGAGACATAGTTGTCTTCAACTTTTTTTTACATGTTTAAATATATCTGCAGCCCAAATTTTTAAAAGTTCCTTACATAGGAGTAAAAGCAAACTTCTCTGAAAATGCAAGGTCTTGGCAAAAAAACATAGCACCATTATATTGACATCTACCTTATGTGGAAGAAAACAGAACAAACATGCCTAGCCAATTTCTGGTTGTTTACCTTAAAAATATCCTGGTTCTCAAAAGTGATTAAATATTATGCTGTAACTTCTTAGACAATCTTCCAATGGCACTGACATCTTGTCACCAGCCCTTGAATCAGCTTTATCCAGCATTTCTCACTCTCATTCAATAAAAAGAACTGTCTACTTTACTCAGCCTCAGGAACATCCCATGAAAATCAATTATTTTCTACGGAAATGTCAGCAAGAAAAACCAAGTACTATTCACTGTCATATATATGACACACACACACACACACCATATTTTCCGGCATATAAGACAACCCCAACTTTTCCAGTTAAAATATTGAGTTTGGGGTATATTTGCCGTATAAGACGACCCCTCTTCCAATGCACACTAAATAAAAAAAAAACCACACATCAGATTTGATTTCAATATGGTAATTAAAATGCTTATGATATGGAGGTACTTAGCAGGAAAACTATCACTTATAAACACAACAAACTACAGCTCCCATGTTCCCTAGCATTTATTTCTGCAGTGTGTTTTGGACCTTACTTTTTTTAAAAAATAGTCCAGATTCAAATGCTGCTATAAAAATTATTTCCATCTCCCAGCTATGAGATGGTTGGGGGGAAATGAGAAAGTTTTGGGGGGAAGGACTGCCAATATACAATATGATGCATTCTGGGGTATGTACAATCTGTAGTCAAGGAAGTGGCTCTGGGCATGTCACACACTCTCAGCCTCAGAGGAGGGTAATGGCAACCCCCCTTTGAAGAAACATGCCAAGAAAACCCCAGGATAGGGGTTCACCTCTTATCCGCTGCTGCTTCCTCCTCCTGTTTCATGCCATGCCACCCCTTCCTCCTTCTCCTCTCACCTGGACTTCCTCTCTTCCCACCTCATGCCATGTCACCCCTTCTTCTCCTCTTTCTCCACCCAGCGTATAAGACGACCTCTGACTTTGGAGAAGATTTTCCTGGATTAAAAAGTAGTCTTATACATGTAGGTTTCAGTCCATGAAGTGCTATAGCTTTCTGGCTTGAGGAGAAAGATGTCTTGGTGTATGAAACAGCTGTGGAAGTACCGGACATCTAAATATATTCATATATGCTCTGTGCCTTCTGTGTCTGTGGAAATAATTTTGTCTTGCTCAAACCTCTTTCTAAGATCCTCTTACAGTTTATTCTATCTGCAGATGATGCAAAATTTGGGGGAGGAATAATGCCATGGATCTTGCATTTTCTGCAAATTCATATATATATATATATATATATATATATATATATATATATATATATATATATATATATATATATATATATATATATATATATATATATATATGTAGTCATCTAACCTTGCTGGGATGGGACATGAAGGCACTCTATTCCTGATGCTCCTGCCTTTCTTGGAGGAGCCAGTTCAGGAAAACCCCTGTTCGATGCCCCAGCTGTTTGCCTGTGGGATCCATCAGAGTTCAGGCCTTTCCCCATGTTATTAGAATATACATGAAACTGTTGAAAGAGGGATGTCTGGAGTGGGGTTTGGTATACAAACTTTGTTTCATGCACAAAATTATTAAAAATATTGTGTAAAAAATTACCTTCAGGCCATGCATATAATCTTATGTAAACATAAATGGATTTTGTGTTTAGACTTGGGTCCCTTCTCCAAGATATCTCATTATGTATATAAAATATTCCAAAATTGAAAAAAATCCAATCCAAAATGCTTCTGGTCCCAAGTATTTCAGATAAAGGATACCTAACTGGATAGTAGTTTTTAAAGTAGTTCCAGGACATTTAGACTGTTCACCCATGCAATCCTTTTTTTTTTTTTTTTTTTTTAAATACTCAACATATAGACATGCCAAGTAAGGATACAGTAGTTAATTGGGACTTATTGCATTGATTTGGAATTAAATGACCCAGGTAGAAATGATAGCATAGTTTTTGACAAACTGATCTCTGATGGGGGGACCTGTTCAGAGAATTGCAGTGGTGAATATAAAACCCCCTCATCCTATTTCATTTCCCCCTTTTTGCCTAGCCAGTAACCTGTGTTTTGTCCAAGGCACAAAACAGTATTAGATTACAAGACAGCTTTAATGTTTGTAGAAATGTGGTGTGTGTGTCAACCACTTTCTTGGAAGCAGAATATAAGGGATAATCTTAAAACCTGAAGTACTTACCCATGACTAATTCATTCAGCTTTCTATGTCCCTCTTGACAATGAGTCTAAACTGCAGACCTCATAGCGTTATTTGGCATAATTTTTGGATTTTTCATCCATCCTGTTTTTTGTACCACTTTGGTTATAGAGGTCTTGAAAATTAGCAGTTTGTTGTGTTTTTGTTGGTGGGAAATCAAGATTGCCTAACTACAGATCCTATTTAATCATGTGTAATAGTGGGCCTTAGATAGAAACTATAGCAATGAGCTCAGCTATTTGTAAGAGAAATCAAGTAATTTCTGGGAAGAAAAGATTTATATCAGAACAATGAAGATCTGTGGTTTTCTAGTTGCTTGTCTCTGACAGAATTTACTTCATGCATTTAAATAACCTTAAAAAGCAGATGGCAACAATGGAGCAAATGTAAGCAGAGACATTAACCAAGGTAACAAATAAAGAGTTTTGTAGCGTGAATACATAGTCTATATTTTTAAATCTGCATACAATTAATGCTTCATCTATATTTGTATGAAATACTTTATTACCCAGTATACGTGCAGTGCACAAAAACTATAAATGAATTATTTACAGAGATATTTAATATTATATGCATAATCCTTATGAAGTGTTTTTGAGATTTCTAGAATAATGTTATCATGCTGAATAAATATTCTTCTATCAAACAACTTTTTATCTTTTCATAAAAATACTCCATTCATACAAGGCCAGCTGTTTTGCATATTTAACGTTTAGAATAATTTCTACACTCTAAAATGAAACACTCTAAGTGACATTCAATATCCCAATGTAGGAGTAATTAAAATGCCCACAAACAATAAAAAATATGCTAGCTAAAGCATACTGCTGTAGTATCAACTTTTCCTTTTTTGGTTTCTGATACTCATGATTAAAACATACACCTTTTCCATTTAAAATCTAATTTGCAGAGATCTATATGCTTAAATGGAGGGTCACAATGGAACTCTGGACGACAGGGAATAGACACAAACAAATTGACACAATGGATTACCCATGCTTGGTGTAATTTTTAGATTCTAGATTAGCAGAAAATTCTCATATTTTAAAGAAACAAGTAAGAAATAAGAAATACAATTTTATATAAGAATTACCAGAACAAAGCATAGATGGCATATTTATGAAAAGGTGAGTGAGTAGAGTTTTGATGGTACATTGCCTTTAAGGATATACATGCTAAACTGATGGTGAAAGGAAGTTTTAAATGAAAGCAGAATGCAGAAATGTATAAATGAATGCATCACTATGGAATTGGATCATTTGTTGTATGTGAACTTAATTATGCTTGGAGTAAACCCAGTGAAATCCATAGGCCTTAACTTAGTTCAAACTTAGGGCCTCTGCAGATCGGCTCAAAGGGCCGGCCTGGAGGCAGAGATGGGCAGGGGCACGCTGGCTGCCCCAACCTCAGCGTGACAACGTCCTGATGCCGTGTGCTGTTACGCATGTCATGCGGCGTTAGAACATCCTCCTGGCGCAGTGTCCTGATGTGCTGCCCTGGAAGGGGCAAGAAAGAGCCGCGTGCTGGCTCTTAGGGTACCCTTTTGCTGCCCCTGAAAGGAGTGGCATTTTGCCGCTCTCTTTGGGGTGGCAAAAGGGAGGATCGGGGCTGCGTCATGCGGTAGCCGTGGCCCCAATCCTCTGCTTCCCAGGGCAGTCTAGAGCTGCCCGTCTGCAGCCCCCCTTACTCAGTACTGTTGATTTCAATGACACTAACTTGAATATACGTAAACATTTAACATCCACCAGGGTGGTGGTGCTGGAGTTTAAGCAGAAATACAGTGATTATGTTTAAATATATATTAAAAATAAACTGTAGTTCATATTTTGTATATACAGCTTTATATAACCAATATATACGACATAATAAAACTCCTGCAGTTTATCTCCTAACCTGTACTTAAATATAATTATGAGACTTACAGCTTTTCAGAATGATTCAAATCAGTGGGTTGGTAGGTGTGTGTGTGTGTGTGGGGGGAGATGCAGACTGCACTGTGTGATACCTCTGAGGAGGGGTGACACCTGGTGACTCCTCCTGTCACCTCTCTGGCCTTCTCTGGTGCCATGGCTCTCTCAGAAAAGATTTGCCCAACCACCTGCCTAGCTCCCAGCAGCCCTAAATGATCATCTGAGCATGTGGCAGGCGGCTGGGAAGGGGGGCATCATGTATTGCATCATGTATAGTATTGCATCATGTTGCCACAAATTTTGTCCATTAAAATTACAAATATAAGTATCTTCCCTGTTGGAGACATATAATTTGTTATTAAGACAATTGAGTAAAAGGAGTGTAGATTATCACATTTCATAAAATTATACTGCCAGTATTTCAACAGTGTGGGTGCAGAAATACCTACTGAGTTCATTTGCTTCCCTAAAAAGCAATTCAAGTTCTTGATTTTTAGAACAATGGTGGTAATTATATTTATCCTAGAGCAAGTATTATGGTCTACTAATAATTTACACACAAACATTGACTTTTTTTAAATAAACCTTTGAAAAATTTTAATTCTATTTTTTTACATCACAAAGGAGCAAAGGTCATTACCAGTGCCTCAGGATTTATAATATTTGTGTCCATGAAATGATATGTAAAAATATTTTTACATTATACATTGCAGCATTTAAACTTTTGGGTTAGCACAGCCATCTACAGTTCTCTTGGTACCAAAAAAGCAGGCCAGAATTTTCCTATAATTGTGATATGGTTTATAAAGTTGGTGCATGAGCATACACAACAGCCTTCCATCAATGTCTTGCTCATCTGCTCACTTATCATGTAGATGTTCAATATATTTTAAAATCCATTTAAAACCAGAGAGGCTCTGTGATCTATGCTGGACAGAAAGTGCTTCAAAAGTAACCAAAACCAAGGAGCATGAAGTGTCATCAGCCAGCTGCATAGCTGCTAAGGAATGAGTAGAACATGGGGAGCTTCAAGCGTTGTTGGTCCTTGCGACACCAAGCAATAACAGTTCCTTCATTATTTGCTGTGTACAAGTGATGGCCGTCACAGGAAAATGTAAGGCTGTAAAGAATTTGAAAACAAAATCAAATCTGTCATAGTTTATATGGTATAATGAGCATTTAGAAGACTTAGGGGGGGAGTTCAAAGGGGGGGGGTAAGAGACAGAAGAGATGTGGCATACCTGTGCTGATTCAGAAATTAATTTTTATTATACATTATCTTTAAATTGTTTTTGTTTCTCAAGACAACATTTTGTGGAGAATTCAGGGAATGGATAACACTGGGAATGCTTTCAGCAGCTGTACTACTCCTTGAGTTGTGTCCTAAGAAAAGCTGGTACATGTAACATCTACTCCCAGTCTTGGTTCAATTTATTTATTTTTTAGTTTGGTGTGCTTCTCTCACTGCTGCTGCCTGTTGTTGTTCAGGCTAATTATAATGATTTGCAACATACTGGCATGGAAACAACCATTTAATTTGACCATCTTATATAGCCTCCCCATTTCAAAACATTACTAATCTGATATGGATCTTGATGATATGGAACCAGCAGCTACATTGTAAAGACAATTGTAAGAACTAGCCCGATGTTTGCCCTTTCCCCAAGCATTTGCTTTCGAGCAGGCATTCCCAACCTGTGCTCCAAGGAGCCCTTAGGGCTCTGTGTCCACTTGCCAGGTGCTCTGTGGCCACTCCAGGAAAATGAAAGCAATAAAAAATGAATAAAATTAAAGAATAAAAAAATATATATTCTTATATATATTCCTAAACACCATTAACTTGTTAGACACAGGGTAGGCCTCTTAGGGGCTCTGCCATAGAAATAAGGGCTCTGTGAATCAAAAAGGTTGGGAACCTGTGCTTTAGAGAAAAGCCATTGCTTTGAAATGAGCAATTGCATCTTTTAATAGAAAAGACAATGTGGAAACAGTTTAATAGTTAGTGGACACTAAAGCAATTTTAAGTGCTATTTTTGAATTATGTGAAGTCCAAAGCATAGCCTTCAAAGGAACTCTAAATATAAGCAAAGCAAACTATAATGGAATCAATTTAAGTTGAAAAAGTATTTTTTAGAAAGCATAACAGTAAATTGCTATAAGGTAAAGTCCTATTATTTTTTACCTCACAATAGGTTTATTCGACTTAGGAAATGTAATTTCCCTCACAGGTTTCAAATCCCATGTGCTCCACAGCCTAGAAAAAAGAAAAGAAGATTTATTTTTTTAGAATGTTACCATATACAATCTAATTATAGGCAAGGTTTTCGAGATCTGGAGATAATATTGTGCTTTCATCAACGATCACAGTATAAACATTTTACTTATATACCCTGGCATGATCTGTAGCCATACCAGTGTTGTAGGATTTTGTGATGTTTTTAAGCTGTACCCTGAAAACTCCAAATCTAGCCCATAGAAATGTGGCCTAACTGCCTTAATACATATACACATTTTAGTGTGACTATCATGGACACCAGAACCTAAGAAAATGTTGCTGGCAAAAACCATTTTGTTTCCAAAGGCAGCCTTCCGTGCTGCTTCTTCTTTCCTCCTCAGCAACTGGTATTCAGACACATTCTGTCCCCACTTCTTTCTCATAACTAGTTGCTATTAAGAGATCCATCATCCAGAAATGTGTCCACTGCCTCTTTTCTGGATGTCTAAACTATGGCTTTCATATGATCCCCTCCTTTTCCCCCCCAGCTAATTCCACACACAGTATGAAATACTTGCTTTTGTCTTTCCTAAATATGCTGCTAATCCATTTTGTTGCATGATCTCAAATTCTACTAAATGAAAAGGATAAACCATGCTAATTGTTTTTGTCTCCTCAATACACCAAAATGTGTAAGCTTTTCCTTGTATGAAAGCTCAATATCTACCATGACTATGATTCAGTAAATCTGTCTGAATCTCTCCCAGTCATACATACACACGGAGTGAATAGTTCTGGAACAATGTCAGGTTGGAAATTTATGAAAGAATGGGTGAATATTCATTTAAAAAAAAAAAGAATTCTTACATCAAGGCATGCCATTTCAAAAACATTAAAAATCCTTCTTTTGTTGGGTAATGTGTGTTACCTCTCCTGTTTTATATTTTTTTTTTATAAAGAGCAAAAAATCTATTTTAATCTGTTGCAAAATGATCATATCTGAAGCAAGGGCCCTTCTTTTCAATACTTTGTTATAAAGTTAACAAAAGCAGGATCACTCTAAAAATCTGTAGGAAGTTGTTTCCTGTACTTCATAGAAATAATCAATTTGACATATCTTAAAACAGATGTTTGGAAATAAAAGGATGGTATACAGTTTCAGAAGATGGCATTATAGCTTGTTTTAAGCAAGAAGTACAACCAAAAAAGAAAACACTCAATTTTAGCAACTCACCGTACAACCCCATTTTCTAAACCACCAGCAATCACATTGATAGAGACTCCTTCAGGCTGGTTAGAGAAAGCAACAGAGTGTATAATTTCCCTGCAGTGCACATGTCCCACAAGATCACCATTCACTGTCCAAAGTCTGAGATCACTGCCACCACCAACTGAAATACAATACAACCACTACATAAGCAAAGTAAAATTCAGAACATGAATAAGATGAAGCAATACAGTACTCCTAAAGACTAGTCAGCTAAAAGAATTTTTAAAATGAAGGATTGGGTACAATTATATACAATACTGGATATCTATCTATCTATCTATCTATCTATCTATCTATCTATCTATCTATCTATCTATCAACTACTGGTCTGTAAAAATGCTTTATTCAAAAAGAACCCCACATGTAATAAAATCTGTTATCTAGAACAAATGGAGTCTTCAGACAACTCCAATTATAAGGACCCCCCCCAAAAAATACTCACATTGATACTAGAATTTAGCGATTTTATTTGTTAAACTAAATACAGTAGCCCCTCCGTTTCTGAACCCCCCACAAAAACAGAAACTCGCAAATAATCAAGCCTCATTGGCTTGAACTGGCTTGCCCCTCCTGTGTGCGTGCTACAGGTGCATGTGCCATTTAATTTAACAGAGTTCACTTCACATGAATAATTAAGACTGCGGACTTCAAGTCCGCGAAAACGGAGGGGCAACTGTATATCCCTACAAATGCTCTAAATTTGGGAGTTCTCAAACCTTCATTTTCCCCCAAATATTTATGTACTTTGTAGGCTATAGCAAAGCAAAGCAGCTTCATTTATATACCGCTTCATATTGCGCTATGGGATGTCTAAGCAGTTTACAACTGTAAGCTCATTGCCCCCTAACAAGCTGGGTACTCATTTTAGTGACCTCGGAAGGATGCAGGCCTGAGTCTAGCCTGAGCCCTGGTTAGTATTGAACTCACAACCTTGTGGTCTATGAGTGAGTGGCTGCAGTACAGGTATTTAACCACTGCGCCACCAGGGCTCCTAAGGAATGGGTGGAGCTGATACACAAATTAACTGTGCAAATGCACTCCTAGCCACTACTGAAACCTGGGCTTCTAGGTTCAGAGTTGAATACAGGAACACAAACAAGCTGCAAACCTGTGTCTTCAGGGTAATGTAACCCCATCCAGTATAGGGTGAATCCCTGTCCCCTGATCTGCCTTTCGACTAACCAGAAGCACCTTCATCTTGCCTGCTTTAAGTTTGCCCTCATCCAGTCTATTACTGATGACAGGCACCCATATAGGACCAAAACAGCTTCTTTGCCTTGTAGTGGAAAGGACTACAGTTGGCTTTCTATCTGTGGGGTTACGTTCTCCATCTTCCCATGGATAGCAACACCTGTGGGACCTCAAGTCTCATGGTTTCTAATGGTGGTGTGACATGCATGTGACTGCGTTGGCATGACTATATGCACGTGCCACCATTGGGGGGAATGGGGCATGGCCATCACGGATGCTCCAATCTGCAGATGGCAAATTTGCAGAAGAAGAGAGCCAACTGTAATAGAGTTGGGTGTTATCTGCATATGATGGCACCAAACCCCAAAACTCCAGACAACCTCTCCCAGTGGTTTCAAGTATTTGTTAAATATTAAATGTTAAATGTTAAAAATAAATACAGGCCAAAGGGTCGAACAGAAGTCCCTCAGCACCATGTTCTGGGTTTACGCCTCCAGGAAGGAATGAAGCCACTAAAACAGTGCCCTCAGTCCTTTCGCAGAAGGATGTCATAGTTGATGGTATCAAAAGCAACCAAGAGGTTCAGCAGAACTAACAGGACACACTCCCCCTGTCTAGCTTCTGGCCTAGGTCATCCACCAAGGCAACCAAAGCCATCTCTGTCCTATAACCAAGCCTAAAACTAGACTGAAATGGATCTAAATAATCAGTTTCATCCAGAAACCCCTCGAGCTGGGAAGTAACCACATGCTCCAGAACCTTGCCCAAAAATGGAATGGTAGAGACTGGCTGGGATTCAGGGATGGCTTATCCAAAACGGTGGGATTCAGGGATGGCTTTTAAAACTAATGGTTTAAAAATAGCCTTCTTCAAGTAAACTGGAACTCTATCTTGTATTAATGAGGCATTAAACACCCCCTCTACCCACTCAGCCAGTCCCCCTCTAGCTTTAATAAACCAGGAAGGGGCAAGGATCTAGGACACATATGATGGCTCTCACCATTCCACTAACTCAGGGGTAGGCAACCTTTTTGAGCCGGGGGCCGGGTTGCTGTCCCTCAGACAACTGAGGGGCCGAAGCACCAAAAACAAACAAACAAACAAACAAAAATATATAAAAATATAAAAAAATTAAAAAAATATCCATGCACACTTTCTCAGCCCCAAAAAAGCCATGACAAAACCCCTGTGGAGATTTTGCCAAGAAAACCCCAAGAACAAGTAATAACAACAATAATCAATATCATCATGGTGGGCGGCGGCGGCAGAACCGGCCTGGGGCCGGTCCAAAGGCCTCAGGGGGCCGCATCCGACCCCTGGGCCTTAGGTTGCCTACCCCTGCACTAACTGTTGGCACACAGCCACATCACCCCCAAGGAAATGTACCCTTCAGGGGAGAATGTTCCCCACCTTTCCTCTAGGGTTTGTTCATAAATAATTTCAGATTCTACAGGCATGCTGTAATCAACAAATAGTTAGTGCTAATCCACATTATCATTAGCTATTTGTTCCTTCTCTTCTAGAAACACCTATGCTGCATATTTGATTCCATTTCAAAAGCAATGGGAACACCACTGCTATTTGTCTTCATTTTGCATCTATAGTTAATGAACATTTTAATATGATCCCCATGCTACCAGTTACTTAGTATCAGCAGGCAAAGAAATGCAATATTAACAAACGCAATTTTGGCTTGTATTTCCCCCTTAGGAGTATTTGTGATACAAAATCCTAGATAACAAATTTGACACTAGGGCTATGAATTCAGGGAATTCAAACACACAAGTACACTTGTGTACACATGCATATTGCTAAGCAAACCCTCATTTCACCTATGACGTTGCAGAGTAAACAAGATGACTTTTTAAAGGGCTCCATGGCCCTTTACGTTTTCAACAGTTCCGACCTACCACAACCTAGATCTGGACATCAAAATAACATCATGCATCATGGGGGATGCAACTTCAGACATGCTGTGCAAGGGGGCTGTCTGTCTCTCCTCTGATACAATCTATTTGGACCAGTCTTTGCTGGTGTGTGCCAACAAGAAACTCAGCCACTGGGTTTTAAAGGGGTACCAAAGTTCAAAGATAAAGCATCTCTAGGTTGGATGGTGGAAGACTCTGAGATCATTCCAACAGTGTGATTCTCTGCTGTTAAGAAGACTGTATAAAAAGTCCTGCAGCGAAATGTTGCTGCACCATGCATCCCCATCTCACAAAAGGAGAATTCCTGTTCAGGGCTTCAGCCAGTTTAGAAGAGCAACCATACATTGGAGGGGAAGGGAGTTCTGAACAGGTAAAGGACACCACCTTCTACCCACCCACACCTGGAACTAAGATATTCCTCTGTTGTGCTACAAGGTAGCATGTGATGGGGAAATGTCTGCCCCAGGAGAACCACTGTGAGTCAAGAATACTGGGCTATACAACTAGTTTGACCCCGTAAAAGGCAACTTCTTACATAATTAAGAACTAGTTTTCAGAATACTAATATTGAACACTAAAGGTCCTCCTTCATATTAACTGCTACTACCCAGGCCTTAGAGGTAGAGAAGGAGTGGCAGGCACAGCTCCACCATGCCTAGCACCAGAGGAAGTTGAAAGGTCCTTCTTCCAACTTAACTGCTACCACCCCCTAGCCTTGGAGGGAGAGAAGAACCAGCAGTATCTGCAGGACTTGATCCCCTTCTCACTGCCATTCCCTTCCCCTTTTGTGTCATGTGTTTTTGGACTGTAAGCCCGAGGGCAGGGAACTGTCAAACTAACAATCCGTAAACCACTCTAAGAGCCTTTGTGGCTGAAAAGTATAAATATTCTAACTAACTAAATAAAATATTTTGTAGCTATATTAATGCAGTGGGACGGGGGATCAGAAAAATGTGTTCTTTGTCTTCTTTGTTTCCTCTTGAATATCTTTGTATAGCGCATGAAAGAGAGTTTAACTTTATATCTTAAACCAGGGGTAGGCAACCTTTCCCCTTTAAGGGCCGAGGGACTTCAGCTCCCAGAAGCCTCAGCCATGTTGGCCAATAGTCCCATGTTGGCCAATAGCTCCTGGGATTCTGGGAGCTGAAGTCCCTCGGCCTAAGAAAGGTTGCCTACCCCTGTCTTAAACCCTCCCTCCAAGGTATTCACTGCTGCCTTTTAAGGACATAAATAGGCCATAGCCCTTTTATCTCTTTTTCTTCCATTAGTTTTCTTATCTACTTATTTAACACCTCAACATTCCATGGCCTAAATTCTGTTGCTAGTCCTCCCTAGAGCAGACTCACTCAACCAGCACACCTTAACAACTGACTGAATGCATCTACTCCAGTTGGGACTAACCAGCAGGATTCCAGCCTATTATCTCTCAAAAGCTACAGATAATTGACAGGCTATTTGTTTTTGTTTTGTTTTTTTTAAATACTGTCTTTTACTTTAAAATGTATAAATTCAGCGCATCTGCATACTGAAAGTCCTAATTTCACTTTCAAATTGACAAACATTCAACTAGCCAACAGTTTGCTATTTGAGGGAGGGATGATTGAAAATGGAACATCTGTTGCAGTTGTTACCATGATGATTTTTTTCTGCATTTGAGAGGAGGATATCCTTGACTTGAATCTTCCCCAGTAACTCAAGAGGCAGGGCTTCTACTTTATCATTTCTCTGCCCTAAGTGGGGGAGAGCTCAATCCTCCCACCAGTGAAAGAACAGAAAGCTCTATGGATCTCTCCAGAGCACCATCTTCTCAACTAGACCCCATCCAGAAAAAGAATCTGCACAGTAAATACCAAAGTTCTGTTTTCCTGCAGTGTGAGGAGCATATCCTTGACTGGGACCCACCAAAGCAATCATCCCTGGTCAGGAAGGTTGCATTGCACCCATTTCAAGGTGCAACTGTCACCTGAACCACATACTTCCCAAAGGCTACTTTAGTTACAAATTGAGAACTCTATCCATTGACACAGACAGATGCAGGTTTGAGAAGCATCTGGTTATTTTAGCTGTGGACTTTTCCAAAATTAATTGAATGTTTCATCTCAGGAGAATTCAGGCATGATTTGCTCTAAGACCCCATCCATTTGTCTTTTTAGCAGTCTCATGGTATCCCTAGAACTCTTCTCCCGCACCACATTTCAGAAGTTTTGATTTCCTTCCTATCGGCTTTATTTGCTGTTCAGCTTTCACAGCTGTACTATGGCTTGAACTATTCTGACTTCGGTAGTTAATGATTTTATGTCTTTACATTTGAGGATCTTATCTACAGTAGTTTCATCATGTCTGTCTTTCCAAATCTTTATCGTCTTCTGATTTGTTCGCTGAAGTCTCCATTTTCATTAATGATTGAGCCAAACTACAGGAAATTTCTATCTACAGTTTGCTCTCCTTACCCACAGATTCTTTATCCAAGGATTCAAGCATCCACTGCTTGAAAATATTAAAATATATATATATACATTTCAAAAGGCAAGCCTTAATTTTGCCATTTTACATAAAGGACACAATTTTACTATGCCATTGTATTTAATGGGACTTGAGCATCCACAGATTTTGGTATCCATGGGGGTTCTGAAATCCCCAGTGGATACCAAGGGCTCACTGTATTTCAATGTCTTTGTTACTCACTTTAAAATTGTACATAATTTGTGATCATTATCTTTGTCTTCTTCATATTAAACTGTAACCTTGCTTTTACACTTTCTTCCTTAACTTTCCTCAGTAGTTATTCCAAATCTTTGCTATTGTTTGTAAGTAATATGGTGTCATATGCATATCTTAAAATGGTTGCTGTTCCTTCCTCTAATTTTCATACTTGTTTCCTCTGAGTCTAATTCTATTTTCTGTATATGTTCTGCATATAAATTATTAGATTGGGTGATAAAACACATCCTAGCCCTACCCCTGCTCACCCTTTGCAATGGGAAGCTATTCTGTTTCTCCATATTGTGCCCTTTTTCCAGAACATAGGTTTCCAGAGCACATCAGGACAATCAGATATTGTGGCATTCCCATTTCTTTTAGAGCAAACCATCACATGATCTACATACACAGTGAAATAATAATAATATTCCTTTTCTGACTCCATCTTGGACATCTGGCATTTCGTGAGCCATATATAGTAAAAGGGGAGCCAGTGTGGTGTAATCGTTTATGTGTTGGATTACAACTCTGGAGATCAGGGTTTGATTCCCTGCTCGCACATAAAAACCCACTGGGTGACCAGGCAAGTCACATTCTCTCAGTTCAGAGGATGGCAATGACAAACCACCTTTGAAGAAACTTGCCAAGAAAACCTTGTGATAGAATCACCTTAGAGTTACCATAAGTAAAAAATGATTTGAAGGCACGCACACACACACAACAACAACCAAATATTGTAAAAGCCTTCTTGTAAAACCTTGAGCATCACCTTGTTTGCCTGGGTGATCAGTGCACTGATTAATGTAACCCTTAGTGTCTCCTTTCTTGGGGATTGGAATGTATATTAAACGCTTCCACTCTGTGGACCATTGTTTTGTCTTCCATATTCGTTGGCAGATTTTTGTTAGAATTTCAACAGATTCTGTCTCTACAGCTTGAAACAGTGCTATTGGTATGCTATCTGTTCTTGGTGATTTATTTCTCCCAAGTGCTTTGATAGCCTTTTCCACTTCACTTTCTTTATTTTTCAGATTTTTTCCCCAGTACTCAGTCCCTTCAGTTTCCTAAACTTTCACCTGGCACAGGTCATGCCATCAGTTTAGTTTCTCCATCAGCAGCCTTTTCTATTTATGCTCCTTTAGGAGAGATTCACATGACACCTAAATGGTCAAATCCCTTTCCATTTGCCAAATACTTTAAATTGGATTTGGCTTGGCTGAGGCAGCATTTAGAAGGTGGATCCTCCATCATGTGCTTCCATATTGACATCTGCCACATCACTACATATAGAGAATACCATGTTGGGTATGCACTACTAAGAGAGCCAGCTGGAGATCAGGCTTCGAATTTCAGCTTGGCCATGGAAACCCACTGGGTGATCTTGGGCAAGTCACACTC
>CM034701.1:330285954-330303118 GCA_020142125.1 Phrynosoma platyrhinos
ACTGTAATTTATATAAATATTATTTATGTAAATGCCTAAAGACCTTAAAGGCACCAGATCAAAATTATCTCATTTATAGATTTTTCAAGCTGTTTGATTTTTGTTGTTGACATTATTTATGATATGCCCTGAACTGGTCCTAAATATCCTAAAGGCAATGGATCCTGTCTGATCTTGGAAGCTAGGCACGGAAGCCCTGGTTAATACCACCAATGAACACCAGGTACTGTAGGCTATATTTCACAGGACTCAACTGGCAAAACTACATCTGAGTATTCCTTGCCTAAGAAAACCCTAGGAAATTCATGGGGTTTCCATAAGCTGACAGGCAATATACACACAAATAAGCACTATTCAGCCACAAAGTATTTCCTTTGTCTCCTTTACTCCCCAGTGTTTAACTTACATTTCTAACATCCCATTCAGATATATCAATACAATAATTATCATAGAATTTACATTCCTAGACACCCTTCACAATTGGATGAAATGTTAAGAAAAGAAATTCTATCCACTGAGTTCGGCCTCAACAGAGCTTTCTGGGTCTTAACCAATGAAAGTTTTCAGTAGCTCAAAAAGAGAACCTCAGATGCTGTCAAGGTTAACACTGCAGAACTCAGGGCTAATGCCACTGGCTAAATCAGTGGCCCAGATCATACATACCACTAAACCACAGTTTAGTGATCATGTACAGAGATTCTAGGACAGTGGTTCTTAACCTGGGTTCGATCGAACACCAGGGGTTCGGTGAGTCAGTCTCGTGGGTTCGGCGGAAGTCAAGACACACATCCAATTCATATGATTCGTGATGACACGCCCCACTCGTCCATCATTGGCTGCAGGTGATCATCTGTATACGTTTTATATTTATATGCCCCATCGAACAAAACCAGCTTGCCCCGCCTCCACCAACAGAAGTGGCCCTCTGATTGGTCATGTGGTGTGATTGACAGCATGGCGGCCCACTCCCCTCACTGGATGGCGCTGACGGTCCGTCTGTATTGGTGGTAAAAGGGTTCGGTGAATGAGCATATGAAACTGGTGGGGGTCAGTACCTCCAACAAGGTTAAGAACCACTAGGAGCATGAATTTACTTCACTTCTATCATGGCTACCAGGAGATATTTAAAATGTAGTTTGCTGTTGTGTCCAAACCAGGAGCTATGTTAACATTGATGTATTAGAATCATTGACCATAGCTCTTGAATTTGTACTAGTGATGGCCCCAGTACTAGAAATTATGCCTATTTTCAACAAATTCATAAAACTAGGGGTCAGGTGAAAACAGTTCCTACAGACAGTCTTGATCTTTAAGAGGTAGGTAAAATTACAGTGTATTTCAATAAGAGTGGGGAAATATATTTAATTCAGGCATGACACAGTATTAGAGATACAGCCATGTTAGTCTGTAGAATCAGTATGTAGAGAGATCTTGTAACACCTTTGAGACAAACTGAAAGAAAGAAGTTGGCAGCATGAGCTTTCATACGACTTCAGTCTACCTCCTCAGATGCTTTTGGTGGAGTATACTCTACATACAGTATTAGCGAATAATGGGACACCACTTTTTATAAAAATCAAAATGCAACAACTTCCTTTTTTATTGATTTTTTTCTCGTTTCCCATTATTTCTAAATTAAGATAAAATTATAAAAATTCAGGTGATGATGATGGAAGCAAATGTACACATATAGGCCTCTATGCCTTGAGGTAGCTGAAAGACTGCATCTCCCCATATGAACCAGTTAACATTTTAAAACTTTCAGGGACAGCCTTCCTCCCAGTATCACCATCTTTGCAGGCACATTTGGTGGAGGCACAAGTGAAAGTTTTATCAGTGACTCAGTAACTGCTCCAGGTTGTAGGACTCCCAATGAAAGGCAGGTTGCCTCCCAGTTTCTACTTTTACTGGCAAGCAAATACCCTTTTATTTAGGCTGTCTTTTGGTAACTGGCTGCTAAGGAAAGAGCTTTTTATCCTGTAAAGCCCCCAAATGATTTTAAATCTTTTTTAAAAATTGTTTAATTCAGTAATTATTTCAATAAGATAATATATTTATATGTATTTTAATATCATATAATTTCTCAGGTGTTTATCTGTATCTGGAGTATAAGCTGCCTTGTGTTTAAGTATTGGGAGAAAGGCATGATGCAAAAACCAGCAATGCTGCAATCCTGAACATGCTTAACTGGGCTGATTAAACAAAGGGAGGCATGCACTGGATTTTAAACAAATGGTCTTCCCATGAGAAAGGTTCTTTTAAATGTCTGTCAGAGAATGTCCCCTTTCATTTTGGGAGCCAATATCTCAAACATATTTATTTATTTAAATTATTGGATTTGTACCCCATATTTCTCCTGCGATGGGCTCCAAGGTATTGCTTTCTACGATATAACTCATATTGATGGTTAACTGGGCCCAAATGTCACCATTCACACACAATCCATGGCATCACAATTAAGTGAAGGTGCAAATGCTTGCTTAGAATCTTAAACTCACTGATCTAATAGCACAGAATTTCAGATGAATGTTGCTCCAGAGACTAGAACACAAACCAATGGGTTCAAATCACAAGAAAAGAGATACCACTGAAATATTTGGAGGGGAAAAAAATTACTGTAAGAACTATTCAGTGGTGGTGGAATTAAAGTGTTGATACCAATAATCTTTTCCTAAGCATTTACTCTACAATTATAAGATAATTGTCTCTGTAAAGATAGCAATTCAAGCAGTTTTGTGATCAACATCCCACCCCTGGTGATTGTTCACATCCTCTCCTGCCATTCTTGTTTTAGAAGAACATGAATTTGCTCTTGAATGGTTTCATTCATTTTACCTGCAGACCAGACTGAAAAAATGTTAGGGCCAGGATTCTACAGTATCAAACTGCTTGTGCAATGGACAATTATGTAACAATTTCATATTTCATATAAGGAGGTATACAAAATTTCTCTATATAAGCAGAAAAGTGACAATGGAAACAAAAGGTGGTGTATGGCCCTGGTGAACTGCTGTGGTCACACACCATCACCAAAGCAGTGACTATGATATTATGGACTTTTATAAAAAATGTTGTGTACACTTGGCCCTCCACATTGGTGGGGGTTATGGGTGCAAGACCCTCACAAATGTGGAAAAATCACAAATAACTCCCACTCCTGCCCGGAAGCCAGTTAAAGGGACTGGTGGGCAGGGGAAGAAGAGCAGGTGTGTGCACTCCTGTTTTCCCCCTGCCCTCCAGTCCATTTAACTGGCTCCTCGCCCCTTTCCCGGATGGATGGGTGCCTGCCTTGCCCAGGAACCCATCTACCTGGGAAAAGGGCTGAGAGGGGGGATAGATTCATCCCTCCCATCCGCCAAGGAAAGAGGCTTGGAGGGATGGATCCACCCCCTCCCCTTTCCCAGGCAGATGGCTGCCTGGGCAAGGCAGGCACCTATCCACCTGGGAAAGGGACTTGGAGGGATCTGGGGAAGGCAGTGATCCAACCGGAAAAGGGGCGGGTTTGGCGCCTGCACCCTTCCTGGATTCTCTCTCCTGGGCTTTTTCCCCCAAGGGGAAAGCTCAGGAGGAAGGAGGAGGAGGAGTGCACGTGCACAGCAGCCGTGAGTATCAAAGCCATGAATGTGGAGGGCCGAGTGTATTTACTAGAGCAGTTAAGGTAAATTATGGCCGTGGATGTCATATATAGTATTTGTAAAAGGTAAGAAACTGTTTGAAGGGGGTTAGAGTACAGAATATTGGGAGTGACTAGTGATTGGCTAAGTGAAAGGATGTTAAAAAGGGTAGGTGGATGTCAGTCAGAGTGAGAGTTTACGTTGTCCATGTGAGAAATTAGTTAGGGATATGAATTAAAGAATTGAGTGCAGTCATATTAAAAGGCTAGAAGTCCATTAACCAGAGTGTCAGTTCAGACTCTCAATATTAGGAATTAGTCAGGGATATGAATTAGAGATGTTAGGAGAGTTGGTCAGGGTAAGAGATAGAGATTAGTTATATTCAAGTCAATTTCTTAGAGGGAAGAAGGGAGAGGTATGAGAATTAAAATTGAGAGGGATGTGTGAGCTGGAGTTAGTTGGAGTCAGTTAGGGTCAGCTGGAGTCAGCTAGGGTCAGTCAGTTATTAAACTTTGGTTTAATAAATCATTTTAGTATTATATATTTGTTGCTCTGACACTACACAAGGGAGATTGAAAAGCTTGAGTTCAGACAAACAGTGTCTGTGGTGGTACCCATTATTTAAGGTTGATTGTATCTAGTGGGCAGGTTAAGTGACTAAACTCTCCCACAGGAACTATGAGTGCATCTAGAATGTCCTCATATTTGATGCCACAGGAGGAGATTCTCACACTGGTGGCAGAGGGGTGGGGATAAGCAGAAGCCTTCACAATTGGTGGAAAGTGTGGGATAAGTAGGAGTTTGCACAATGACCACCTAATATAATTCTCCCCAAAGAAGCTGGTTCTACCCAGAACTGCCTGACTTTTCAATTCCTCTGAGCCACTATGGGAGATGACTTGGAAAATGACTGTTAATAATGCAAAGTCTCCCCTCCCATAGTGGCTTGTTCTAAGGATCCTTCAGAGTCAGACACTGAAGAGGAAGGCTGCTATGGATACAGCCACCTTCTCCTGGAAGGCTTAAATTAGGCAATCTGTAGGAGATTCTGCTCTGATGGAACTGAACAAGATCTTAGCCAATTATATTTTAAAGCTGATATTGGTTGATATTTTTTCAACATACCTTCTCTGTTAACTAAAAACTCTGGTAGATAGAAAAATTCTGGAATAAGCTCCTTTACATCAGTCATGGATTCATATGATGAGAGGCGCCAAGTTGTATTAGTGGAGTGAAAGGTTCTGTCTGGAATATCAAAACTCTGATCTGTAAATGAAGCCATATTAAGCTGATTACATTGCAGAAAGTAACATGTCATTCTAACTATACATTTAGAGAACTTCATAATGGTAGAAAGATTAATTTTACCTCATCATGTGTTCCTGCATATGACTGTACATGTATGGCATGCACATATGTTACAGATATGGCACATTTCAGCAGGCCAATTTTTCATTAGTTTCTAAGGATTATTTTATGCTCATTTTAAAATCACTTCCTAGTGCTCCATATTTTGTAGCTAGATCATCATCATCATCATCATCAATAAATTTATTCATACATTTTTTTCTGTATAATATAAATCTTACAGCAGCTCACATAATAATGAATATAAAGACCCAGTCAGTACAATACTATCAATATGTTCCTCATGTACCAGCCAAATTCATAAGACACCTCATTTGTGTCTTCAAACAACATAAAAGGTATCACTGTTTTGTGGATTTTGAATGTTACTGTACTTTGCTAGATGGCTAACAGGGCTACCGACAGATACATCATAACTCAGTATCCACAGAGCTGACAAAATAGCAATGAATACCAAACAGCTTCTATAGAAAAATGATCAATAAAAATTCTATCATGAAAACTTAGAGAAATTTTACCTTGATAAGCTAAAAACATCTTTGTAAAAGGAGGCATTCTAACCAGGAAATGAAGTACTGTTCCGCTATTGGAATAATGAGATCCATAGTGATAAGGCTGTACGGGTGGCATTGGGTCATCTTCTCTAGCTCCTTTACGATACTCTTCTTCTAGATACTGCACAAAAAGGACACAAAGAACAAAGGTAAATTTCTGTCCAAGAAAGTAGTCCTAATTATCAATTGACAATGCTTGTCTGCACCAATATATTTGTTTTAAGCATTTAATGCTCTTCTTTGTAAGTTCCTTTAAAATTAAAATTCATTTGAACCAATAGTTTTAAAAAGAAAAGCTAACAAGCTAGCATTATAAATATTAAAGTACTGTAACATATAAAATGAAGAATAAATGGATATTCCATGATAAAAAATGTGACGATCTTAAAAGACTTGATCAATAAAAAATGACACCATGACACCATTAGGACAACAGACTTGTTGACAGTCAACACACTGTGCAAACAGCATTCCATAAGTGGGGAGCCATAAGAGAGGTGGATCTCTCCTCAGCCATTGCATGCTTCACTCCTGAAGGCAAAGAACTCAGAGAAGAACCTCTAAAGAAAAGAGCCTAGTTATTGTGTAAAACTTGTTTAGACTGTCCAGCAAATAACCTGGCCCCAAGATGTATAGGGCTGAAAAAAATGTTAAAAACTAGTTGGGGGAGGGGGGACAAAGACTCAGAAGCAGACTGGAAGCTATTGTCCTCTCCTTCAGTTAATACTCTAGTAAAGTTGTTTTGTTTTGTAGAAGTCTGAGTATTCTTTAGACTTAGCCTGTTACACAATGCATTACTATAGCTAGACTTTCATAGACAACAGTAGCAAGGTTTTCTTTAAGTAAGTCTTACAGCTGGCACTCCAGCTATAGTTACAAGACACATTTATGACACCAAGGTTACTTGAGTCTCTGAGGACAGGGCCAGATCTGAAATGGTCATTCAACCTGACCATTTGCATATGATCCCATTCAGAAACAGCTGGATGTCACTTCCCACTAACAGAATCTGTTTTATCTGGACTGAAATAAGTTTGGCAAGTAATGTCAACCAGCATCCTGTAAAGTTAGTTCAGATGACACTGCCACCTAGACTATACTTGGAGTAAGATTGGGAATACATCTGTTCCCCCAACAGTTGTGAGAAAGAGAACTGTTCACTCAAATGTAGTATTTCCATATTTCCAATTGCTGCCCCTGTGCTGACCAAAAAGTCACATCCATTCTTCACTTCCTATTTCTTAAACTGTGCTTACCAATTTGGAGTAAGTTAGGTTTTGGAAGACATAACATTAATAGTATCATTCATTCACTACAGAATCACAGAGTTGGAAGAGACCCCAAGGGCCATCCAGTCCAATCCCCTACCATGCAGGAACTCACAATCAAAGCATCTCAGACAGATGGCCATCCAGCCTCTGTTTAAAGAGGAGACTCCACCAACCTCTGAGGAAGCATGTTCCATTGTCGAACAGCTCTGTCAGGAAATTCCTCTTAATGTTTAGGTGGAGTCTCTTTTCTTGTATTAATTCATTTCCTTTCCTTTATATCCTATGTTAATTCCAGCCAAGGAACCCATGGCATAATACTCCAGATAGTATTTTGTTGTGTTTTATAGATAACATTTTTATCAATTTGCTTTAAAAATTTGGTGGGTCTGGGGGCTTTGGATTGCTCAGTGGGGCCATCAAAAGAGGTTTGGGGCTAACTTTGGTTTACCGTTTATTGTCTTCTGCACAATATTAACAGAGAAGCATAAACTAGAAAGTTATATCACTTTACTTTATGACAATTTTTGTTGATATGTTTTAATCTGTAAACATGAAAAATCAACTCCTTAATTATTTGGTACTGTGCCAGATTTTCTGCTAAAACAAAAGGTGGGGCACATCCTGCTCTAGAAGAGAATTACTGCTTGTGGAAGTGTCCAGGATCAGCAATTCTTATTTTGTGATCCCCTGAATTGGGGGAGAGGCCTTTTCAGAGGTAAACCCCCCCCCCCAAGAGCTTGGTAGCTTCATGCAGTCTGAATGAGTCCCACCTTGCCTTACCAAATGAATCCTACTTACTGGGAAGGGGAAACTACTACTTTGCAATATTTTTAAAGCAATATTTTAAAAAGCATATAGCAATAATCTCATGAAACGTACTTTTAACACAGATGAGGTACTGTATGTACTCGACTGTAAGTCGACCTCATGTATAAACTGAGGTCACGTTTTTGGGGGCAAAATTATGGATTTTGATATGACTCGTGGATAAGTAGAGGGTAAAATTTAGGGGTATATAACAAAGGATCTAAAGCAGGGGTAGGAAACCTTTCCCCTTTAAGGGCCAAGGGACTTCAGCTCCCAGAAGCCTCAGCCATGTTGGCCAATAGTCCCATGTTGGCCAATAGCTCCTGGGATTCTGGGAGCTGAAGTCCCTCAGCCCTTGAAGGGGAAAGGTTGCCTACCCCTGATCTAAAGGATGAAGCAAAGCAAAATAATGTCAAAGAAGTTACAAAATTTCAGCAGACATAACTCTTTGTGTTCATTCTTAAGGCTGGATGGATGAGAGAGTGGTGTGTGTGTGTATGTGTGTGTTAGTGCTTCCAGGACAGATTATACTCCTTTCACCTGGGGATGGTTCCTTCTTTTAAATAAGAGTTAAGATACAGTACTTACATCAACCTGAGGATAAGTTGACTCCAGTTTTTTGGGTCAATTCTTTGACCTAAATTTCTAGACTTCTACATGAGTATATACAGTATTTTTACATCAGCTAAGCTAAGTTTATTTTGAATTTTATTTAAAACATGGACAGGTTAAGTATTTTAGTACCTTGTAAGTGTCCACATAACGGTCTTCCTTTTCTTTTGATTGTACAGCTATTGGTTTGACCAGGTTTCTGAAATTTTTAAAAAAATAGCATGTTGTCAATTCCATTAACTACTGTTATTTACTGTAATAAAAAAAATGACAACTAAAAATTTCCCCCATGAATTTGACAGCAAACCATAATTTCATCAGTAAATCACACTGAAAGAATGAGCTTGAAACATTTACTATACCTATAAACAGAAGGATCATTTAGGTCCAGGGTCTCACTAGTATAGTCGGAAAGTATAAAGGGAAATACTGGATACTGCATGAGATCATTGAAAGAACGACCTGCATGCTTATTTAAATGAGTGAGGTACTCAAAATTAGTGATCTGTCCAGTGTACCACAGGTGTGTTAATGCAGTAATGTTTCCATACTCCAGGAGATTAGGAAGGTTGTTTGTTAAGATGTTGTGGTACACATCATCACGCACCTAAAAAGAATAAAAATTTCAAGCTTTTACCAAAACAAAAAAGGATTTTGCCTTTTTAACCACATATATTTTCAGCTGTCCTTATTTCAGTACCTTAGCTGCATGCATCCTTAGAATTTCAGTAGCACTGGTTTCAACACTGTTTAGGCAATCATCCAAACTTAAAACAGATAATCAATCCTCAGTTCCATTTTTAATTTTGGAAAAATCAAAATCAAAAATCAAATTGGAATAAGGATTACTTATTTAAATATATAAAAGAAAAGAATATATATTATTCAACTTCCTTAGGGAAAGAAGATTAAAATATATTGGAGAAAACATTAAAGAACCATGGGAAGACAAATGGGGAACAGTAATTAAAAACGTGAAAGGTAAAATGGGGTATGAGGAAGTTAATAAGATAATCAATAATATTTTCCATATCTCCAAAATCGATTGTTAATTAGATATGATTGTAAATTTCTCTATGCTGTTTTCTTACCGGGGGGGGGGGGGGGGTGAGTGGAGAAAATTACTATATGAAACATGATTGTATAATGTGTATTATACACGGTGTAATAAAAATTTAAAAAAAAATTTAAAAAGAAAAAAAAAGGGAGTTCCATTTTGGATTCTTCCATAGATATTTTTAAAGAAATGTAGAAAAACCTCTGACCCAAACTGCAAATTGATTACCTTTGTGTTGTCAAAAGCTAACAGCAAAGTTCTGCCATTGGTTAAAAATATTTCTACAGCATTGTCTCTTAGTTGCCACCAACGCTTGTGGACTTCTTTAATTTCTTCAAATGTCCATGAAAATGATGCTGGTTCAGTTTCTCCATGAAAACTCTGTATAAAGTATAGCATATAATAGTTATTAGCTTTCAAATGATATGATTTATAATGATTTATTTGACATGCTAATAGTTCTTAAATTTCCAACTGCTGTAGGAGAGATTCTTAACTGGTTATGTGTTATTTCTTTTTTACTTATGTGTTATAAATACTGTTTGTAATTTGAATACTAATTAACTATTGTTGCTGCCTTGGGCATAATTTTTGGTAGAAATACCTTAAGCATTTTGAATATATATAATTTTATAGATACCCTGGGGAGGCCTATTTCTGAAATATTTACGAACAAAAGTTAATTTTCCTAACACAGTTACTCACATTACACATGGGTCTGACTTCTCAGCAGTCTTAATACATGTTATTACTGGGATTTTACTGAAAATCAATTCACAATTTTCACTTACTGGGCTTTCTACAGTATCAGAAGCATTGTCTTCCACAAAGTACATTCCACATTTCCCTGCATAATGAAGAAGAATATTTAGAAATATATGGTGTGCAGTTTTTTAAAGCTTATTTGATATAATATAAAGTTACCCAAGAAAGTATTTAAACAAGAAGTAAGCTACTGTCAAAAAAGTGACTTGAAAATATTTTGAGATTAGATTTTTAACAACTGAACACTTTTAAAATACAGCTAAAGTGTCTTTATTACACTAAATGTACAGTGCAACTATCAAAATCTCTTAAACCAGTTATTGCTTGGCCTCTAAAATCTGAGTTGATAATATTTACAGGCAGCCACTAGATAATAAAACTATAGTGAGAAAAGCATGAACTAGTGAGACCATCCTAGAAATGTCACTGGAAATAGCAAGAAAGTATAATGTATGACAGAAAATGTCCCAGCAGCTGTAACAACAGTACAACTATATCAGATGCACCAGGTACAGAAAATGTGTAAAATAAATTATAGTAGAAAAGGTCCACCCTTTAAAATCTCCCGTACCATCCTGTTCCTTTGCTTTTCCCCTTTTTTATCAGTTCAGTTGCCTACTTGGGTTACTTCCTACCAGACCTCTCTTTTTGAACAGCTGCTGCTGGGACCAGTACCATCCTCAGTTGTTGGAATAATTAGCCAAGCAAACAGCATTCTGCCCTTTTCAAAAACTTAGTAGGATACTTGATAATTTGCTCTGCCCTTCAATGCTTGGATGGAGGATTAATCCCAGTTGATTTGGTTTTCAGTGACAGCAGCTCATCAGTAAAGAGTCATGGGCAAAAGGAGAATAAAAGAAAGACTTGGGGACAAGTCTCAGTACGACAAAAGAAAGGAACAGTGAAAGAGGCAGCAGATGCAAATACCTAAATTGCAAAGACAGGCCACATCTAAACAGTTCTTGCTTTATTCTCTCTTTAACAATTATGACCCACACTAACCCACTTGAAGCTTCAGAGTCAGACATCTAGACAAAAATATTTATTAGCTTGTACAAATAAATACAGTTGATAAACTAAAGGCTAAAACTAGATAGGATCACAGTGTAGGACCACAGTGTAGGGCTAACATTCTGTCCAAATCCCAATAAAAATTCCATCTAACCAGCTATTAGGCCTGCAAGGGAATCTACTATTCACATCAATATTATGGGCACCTCACCAGGAAGAAAGATTGTTACCACGGAATGTATCTGAAGTACTACAGCCAAGGTCCATTACATCACCTTCCATCACATGGTGGTTATTTGGAAGAAACTAGACACATTATTAGATGCAATCATGAACTTAATGCCATATCCAAATAATAAGTACATCATTCTAACCAATAATTTATGTATCTAGTTAATTCTTCTTCAATAACAAACATGTGGTGATCACCAATCAGGTTCTAGATCAAAGTGCCCCAGATGCATCCCATTTCGTCTTGAAAGGTTTGTCTGCAAATTTATTTTTCAGTATTTCCCAAGGCATTAGAAGATGCTGTTCACACACAAAAAATCACTCTTATGTAAGAACTCCACTTTGCCAGGCTAGGGAAAATAACTTTCTTACCTAGTAGCAATTCCCCAGTAGTCTCTCTAGATGGTGCCACACTGATGCATCTTCGATTAACTCTGTAATGTTACAGAGAACTAGTTTTTACAGCTATCTAACACATATTTGGAACTACTTTTTTCAAAATATGTTAACACATCTGTGTTCTAGGACTTCAAATATTCCATTAAGAGTCAATTGTTATACATTAAAATATCATATTAAGATTCATCAATGTTTTTAGCTTAACTTTACAGACATGGGATAATAACCTGGGAAATGTGGATTAGATACATTTTATCTCTGTTATGAACCAGAAATTGTCACGATTTTAATACAGATTTTGATTGAAACATTACACTTTAGGAGAAGTTCAGAAGAGATTACCAAGGAAGTCACACCTGTTTCATTGGCAGTACTCAAAAATAAAGATGGAAAAAAGTCACATTATTAAGTTATTAACTCATCAGTGTTTTCTACCAGCATGTTTTATTTAACTCATCAGATTTCCTTATTAACACTAAAGTTAATTATTTTTAGAATTCCTTAGTGTGGATGGTTTTCCCTATGGCAAATGTGGTAAAAGAGGAAGGCCTAAGGCAAATAAGGATTAGGATTGGAGGAAATGCACCATATGGCTCTTGTTGGACAGCAAAACTCAGCAGATTAATAATTAAGATTAATAAATAAGTAATACATAACTAAATAATGATGGACAGTTGAGCTAGGGCTGCAGAGTTATTGAAGAAGAAGGGAACAGAAGAAAAATGAGTCCAGGTAGGGACTGGAATGGGGTGGGAGACTTGATCAGTTTGCTTCTCCCTTGAACAGACATGGCACTAACAAACTCTCAGGCTCTTTCGGCCCAGAAAGCTGCTGTGCCCCTCTGCCCTGCCCCCATTGGCCTCTTTATCTTTCCATGGGATGGGGAGTTAATTATTCAGTTCTTCTGAGGGCAGATCACAGAGATACACAAACATGGAGTGAAACAAAAACATACTAAGCAGAGGGGCCAAAAGGCCATGAAACATGGAAAACACCACCTGACATTTCTACACACTGCTAGAAGGTATATTAGAAACAGTGACAGACCATTCACAGCAGTTTTAACTGGCAGTAAGCCAGATCTTTAAGAGTTATATACTATTATCAATTAGGTTTGTCTGGCATAAAATTCCAAAAAGTTACTGCTCCATTCATACCTCTCCCCCACTGGTATTGGTAATTTTCTGACCTAAAGCGGAGGAGGGGGGGAGATGAAGAGAAGAAATTTTCTCCAGTCACTTGGAAATTATTCTTAGTTGTATAGAATCAAGCAAGTACATGCTTTCAATATTACAGTACCATATTTTCCGGCGTATAAGACAACCTGGCATATAAGACAACCCCCCATTTTTCCAGTCAAAATATAGAGTTTTAGCACCTATATCCTCCTTATCCTTATACCCGGCATATAAGACGACCCCCCCACTTCAACCACAGATTTTGCAGGTTAAAAAGTAGTCTTATACGCAGGAAAATAAGGTATGTTAATTTGTCTTTAAATATAGTTGGTTTCTCACTTTCACTCATTTTCCATCCCCCCCATGGAAGTGTCAGAGTATAGATGGGCTATGCAGTCAAAGGTGAAATGTAGAGATGTATGTGTCTGTATTTTTCCACTTGAAACAGCTTCTAGGCAAAGCACAAATAACTCAGTCCAGATGGCTAGAGAGACAAAACAATAGAGAAACCACCAGGTGGGAAATCATCCTTGTTTACATAAGGAAACAATAATAAAAAGTTGTTATGGGAAAGTAGATCACATGGTGAAAGATGAACAGCAAGAGGCTGGGTTAGCATACATCACATACAGATCATCCAATCAACCTGAAGGTTAACACCCAAAAAGGTGGAGAGGGGCTGGACTGAGAAACTCTGTGTTTGGCATTGATATTATTATTATTTGCTTCCTTTGGATCACACTTTTTCTTCTCTTTACTTCTCGATGGATCTATAATATGTTTATACTGCTTCATAATGTAGCCTTACGATCTGGAAACATGGATCTGTAGTTTTGTTCTTGTTTAGCCACATCTGCAAGATGTGATCCTATAGTGGACTGTATTTTACTTTGCATGTTGTTATTATTCTTTCAACAACAACAATAAAACTCAACTTTTAGAAGCTTGGATTTTTTTTGCTCCCTGGTTCTGCTGGATTTACAAGCACACTACTCCACCAAAACCAAACAGGAAGTGCCCAAAAGTCCACTTATATTTAAGCTCTTCATCACTCATTCATACTAACCTTATATGCTCACTGGCAGCTTTATCTTTTACAGTAGATGAGTGAGATGAATGTGTTTTGTCTTCAGAGAGATAAGCCAGAGGGGGTTTAATCACTTCTGTTAAGGTACAAACCAATATAAAAACATTAATACATTATTATTTTCAGAGAAAATAACTAAAACCACAGAAGACAGTAAAAGTTACCTTCTGATTTTTGTCTGTCTTTAAGAAGGTACTTATTTGGAATAGTTAAGTAGCATCTCTGCAAACGGCGCCTCTCTCTGTTAGGACCTTCTGTTGGATCTAGTTGCCAAGATGTAGGATAGGAAGCAGGGTCATACCAGAGCGCTCTGAAAGCAGAAGAATTTGACAAATGATTAGATACAACTTCACTGCTGGTTGAAGATAGTGCTACAACATGCAGAACATCCAGATATTTCTGATGTTACTTCACGATTCAACAGCTCTGTACTGAAGAGTCTTAAAATATTATCACACATTCAAAATGTACAGTTATACTACAAATAGATAAGAAAAACATAATCCCTTCTCAAGAGATTTAAAGCTGGAGATGGTAATAATTTTGAAGCACTAGCAAATCAGCTTGATCTGACTTTCAGTGACTTGCATTAAACTGGAAAGAGCAGTATTGACACATGTAGTTTTTATTTCATATCTCACAGACTTTAACTGATCCTGATTTTTGAAGACATAGCAAGAAAAATTCAATCCACCATCAACATTTGTACCACTTTGCTTCTCTGAAGAAAATTTACAGTACTTGTAAACTCTTTCCAAACAGTGAAGATGTAAAAGTATTATACAAATAAAGTGACAGTGATTGGCAGCCTGGTTGCACAAGTCCTTTCTAGTGCTAAAATAGTGGTGTGTGTTTTTTTAACAGCACTATGCAATTTGAACTGCTCTCCTCACTATTGCACCTGAGAGTGCTGTATAACACTATACAGCATTCTAACAAACTGGGCTGGAAAAGTAGGAGCGCAGGGGGCAGTGACCAAACTGGCTTCTCTGACAAGCCCCAGTTGGAGGTGGCAGGGGGGAAGTGGTTATTTTTCTATGAAGGAAAAAGAAGTTTAGAAAGCAGCTGCAGTCTCTCCTGTTTGTCTGCTCTTCCTCATTCCTAACGTTTGCCATCTTGACCACACTTTGATTTTTCTTGATTGTACGTGTCCTGGTTATCACCTGTGAACTATTGGAGGGTATGGGATAGGAAAGGAAGGTATTTTGCATTGCAGTCCTTCCATGGTGAAAGCAGGGTTGGAGGAGAGAGCTACCACTGGCAGACCAAACTGAATCTGCCACCTCTTCTTTTCTCTCCTGATAATTGGAGGTGAACTGGCATTTCCGCATCCACTGACCAGTCCTGGCCACTCCAAATCCTCATACAACTGCTACTGAACTTTTGCAACAGAGGCAAGAAAGGGGGTCATTAATGGATTTTTTGTGATATTAGAAAGGAGTGCATTTTAAATGAGAATGGGAGAAGAGCAGAGCAACAATTACCTCATGTACTAATCCCTTTCCATGAATGTTAATTTTTTTTGTGGGTTTTTTCGTGCTGTGTGGCCATGTTCTGAAAGAGTTTCTTTCTGATGTTTCGCCAGCATCTGTGGCTAGCATCTTCAGAGAAGATGCTAGCCACAGATGCTGGCGAAACATCAGAAAGAAACTCTTTCAGAACATGGTCACACAGCCCGAAAAAACCCACAAAAAAACTATGGATGCCGGCCATGAAAGCCTACGACTTTACAATGTTAATATTCTATTGTAATTCCACTTTACTTGCATATGCGATAAGGCTCTAAGACACTTTATATGCCTAGTTTAAAACTACATTAAGTGCTTATTAAACAAATATATAATTCAAGACTGTCTTTCCTTTTTCTTTTTGAAACAGCAGCAACCACCACTCATGCTTTGAAGTGTAGATCATCACTGTGAAGTTGCCTACCTATCATGTGTAAGCTGCTGAATAAGCTCCTGCCAGTGCCTGCTGGCACTTAATTCTGTTTTATACATTCCTCTGATGTGCTGAATCACCTTCTTTCTTTCCATTCCCTGGGACAGAGAGACAGCCTGGGTGATATCACCAGCTATTTTAGAAATGTCTTTTGATTTTGCATCCAGGCGCTGAAAGAGACTGAACAAGGATATAATTTTAAAAAAGTAATTCTCCTGGCTAGCTAAAGACAAAATAATAAAGCTGGAAATAGTATTAGCAACATGAACTATTTAGAAGGGCTGCACAAGAACCAAGATTTTAATGTCTCCCATTTCCAGTCTACGTTAACCACCAAATTTCTCCTAAAATTTCTTCATCTCCCAGAAGCCTCAGCCATGTCGGCCAATAGTCCCATGTTGGCCAATAGCTCCTGGGATTCTGGGAGCTGAAGTCCTTTGGCCCTTAAAGGGGAAAGGTTGCCTACCCCTGTCCTAAAGGTTTCAGAACTCTCAGGAATTGGTTTCAACTTGGCTTGTGGGGATAGAGATAGAAAAACAGAGGCACCGTCCTCGAGACTGTAGAAACACTCAGGAGCCAGGAGAGAGGATGGTGGAACTGTTTTTCACTTCTATAAGACAAATTGTTAAATTAAAACACTGTGAGACAAGATGTCAACATAGCATTTATATATCTAAGCCAACTATTTTGTGTTTCAGAGCCTGGGACACAGTACAGAGTAATAAAACAAGTTTAGTTTGAAAAAGCCTTGTTGGTCCCTGTAAAGTTGTATGCAAGCACCAACACCACTGCAATGGAACCCAGGGGCAAAAACAGTTGTTGCCAAAAACACAGGTGCGCTAAAGTGCAACCTTGTAGTGGATCCATCCCAATTGCCCCCTGAAATGCCTAATAATTAAATCCATTACATTTCATAATTAACTGTTCTCTGTTCCACACCATCAACTGATGCAGAGATGGATGTAGGAAAACACACAGTGAATCATGTCATATGTGCATTTTATTGCTATGCATTATTGGGGATCTGAGAAGGGAATAGATTAGTGCTGCTTTTGACAGCTTCATATTTTTGCAACACTGAATTTTGTGATCAGCAAAAAATAGAAATAACTTACGTTTGCCGGTTATTAGCCATTGTTTTCTCCCAAGCAGCTTTGTTTACATCTTCTTCTGCCTCATATTTCTTTTGGTCCTGACAACAGTTTATTTTAAAAAATAATTGTAATAGAACATTTGAGAAGTGGATAAACAACTTTGTAATAACAAAAC
>CM034701.1:330316517-330333286 GCA_020142125.1 Phrynosoma platyrhinos
AGGGGCTAAACAGACCGACATTAAACGCTGGCATCAGGGCAGAGTGGGGACATGGCAACTGGTGGGCAGTGTCACGCCGTTTCTTTGGTGCAGTGTTTAGACACACTGAGACAAAGAAACATGGAGAAGCTGCCACCACCGTGGCAGGGGCAGCTTTTTGCCACTTTAAAAAAGAGCAGCATTTTGCTAGCTCTCTGTCCAAGCCAGAGGTAGGCAACCTTTCCCCTTTAAGGGCCGAGGGACTTCAGCTCCCAGAAGCCTCAACCATCCTGCTGCCTAGCAAATCTCTTTCAAGGATGATGATACAAAATAGGCTGTTGATGTCACCACTGACCTAGTCAAATTTGAATATACATTTTGTGGTTTCGGTTTCCCTTCCAAAATCATAGCACAATAAAATACAAGCTTTTATCCACCTTCCTAATGCTATCTTAGATGCCTTCTGACCTAGTATTATAGCATTATAAGATATAAAAAAAACTTCAGTTTGCCTAATTTCCTCTGTTCTCTTTGTATAAATTTTTACTGCTTTTTTAGATCTAATGTATGCCATTGTTTTTCTTTTTCATGTTTTGGCTTTGGGCAAAACGTTGATAAATAAATCTTTTCCTCAAAACCCAATTTGCGAACACATTTTGGCAGAACCGTAGGATCTAATGGAGCACCAGTCTGTCATTCTCAAATCGTGGTTGAATTGATGATGCTGCCAATTCAGATATTGTTCTGGCTGATGTCACCACCACTAAAAAACTTACTTTAAAGGACAGATGTTTCAAGGAGGAAGTGTACAGAGGCTCAAAAGGAGCTTTTGTCAATCTATTTAATACTATATTTAAATCCCATGAAGGGAATCTATGCCTTGTTGGGAAAGTTGATATAGTCGCTCCCTTTGTGAAGCTTTGAACATGCTTGTTATTAGATAGTCTTTCTCCTCCAAATTGCAATACTACTGATAGTGCTAACATCTGTCTCTTTAACGTGTTAGGTTGTAAACCTTTATTCACTCCGTCTTGCAAAATAAGTTTTATCTCAATTTGCTGATAATTAACTTTTTTCTTCTTACACCAAGCCATAAAAGATTTCCATGTTCGATTATATATTTCCTGTGTAGTTGATCTTCTTGAAGCCATGATAGTGTCTATTACCTGAGAAGTATAACCACATCTCTCTAGTTTCATCCTCTCAATTCCTATGTAATTAGCTGCAGCCATCCTGGGTCCAAGTGCCAAATCGGACCTTGAGTTAACAAGTCCTCTCTCTCTGACAATCTAACTAGATGATTAATAGTTGTTGAATCAATGGAAACCATGGTCTCCTTGGCCAGTTCGGTGCTATCAGCAGCAAACGTGCTTTTTCTGTTTGAATTTTGTTTAAGACTTTTTGAAAATTTTTACTGGAGGGAAGATATACAATGTCCCTTTTGGCCATCGGTTGTTTAACGCATTTATTCCCTCTGCCAGGTGATCTTTCTCTAGCGAAGAATATCTGCGAACCTTGTGATTCTTGTGATTTGCAAACAAATCTATTATGAATGGTCCAAATTTCTTGTTCAACATTCTAAATTCTTCCATACTCAATGTCCATTCGGCTGGATTTATCTGATAGTGATTCAAGTAATCTGCTGTTATGTTATGTTTTAGATACATTGCTGTTATTGGTTTCAGTTGCTCTCTGCCCAGGTCATTATTTTTGCTGATTCCATCATCAGAATCCTTCAGTGCAAACCTCCTTGTCTGTTTATATATGAGCGAACGGTGATATTGTCCATGACTATGAGAACATTCTTCCTTTGGATCAGTGAACTGAATTTCCACAATGCCAGCCTTACAACTTTCATTTCCAAGAAGTTTAAATTTTAGCCCCTGTCCAATCCTGTCCAGGTTCCTTGAGCAGTGAAGTGAACACAATGAGCATCCCAACCCACTTGGCTGGCATCCGTCATTATCCTCATTTGGTTTGTTACTGTAAAAGGAACACCTTCGTTCATTTTGTCGGTTTGTAACCACCACTTTATTCAATGTCTTTTCTTTCCTATATCCTTTTGAAAAGTATGTAACAGCAGTTGTAACGCTCTGGAGTGATATCTTCCCCATAGAACCAGATACATTGCTGATATAAAAATGCCCATTATCTTGGCCTGCCACATGAGATCTGCTTTCTTTGACTTTCTTTGATGCTACTGACCAACGACAGTCATGCACTCCCTGACAGTGTCTATCTCTGTACCCAAATGTGTTATTTTTGTGGTTGGTATTAATTGACTTTTCTGATAATTCAGAAGAAATCTGAAAGATTCCAGAACCTGAATTGTCTGATGTGTATCTTCTCATATCTTTGCCATCATATTTGCCTTCACCAGCAGGTCATCAAAATATGGAAAAAATTGTATTCCTTTTCTTCTCAGATAAGCTATAAAAGATATTAGGATCTTTGTGAAAACTCAAGGTGCTGATGCCAGACCGAAAAGTAGTTTCTTGAACTGATAGTGTGTTGTTTGTAAGCAAATCTTAGATATTTCCTGCTCTGAATGTCCATCGGAATATGCAAATAAGCTTATTTCAGGTTGATCGACACCATAACATTTCTTTTCCTTAAGTTATCTTTGATTGTCTGTAACATTTCCATTTTGAATTTGCAATCTCTCACATATTGGTTTAGAATAGATACTTCAAATTCAGTACTAGATGTTATCCTCCTTTGCTTTTTGGAACAGTAAAAAAGATGGAGTAAATGCCTGAGAATCTTTGGTTGTTTGGAACTTCTACTGCATGAATCTGAAGTTGATGTTGAATTTCTATCTGCACAATTTGTTGTTTCAGTCTACATGTTGATACAGGTGAAGGAAGATACCTTGATCTGGGAATTTCGTCGAATATGTGATATCAGAATTTACTACCATTAACACCCATTGATCTGATGTTGCTGTGTGCCAAAGGTGACCAAATCTTAATAACCTTCCCCCTACCTCTGTACTCATGTCAATATTATATTCCTCTTTTGAAGTTTGAATTCTGACCTCTCTGATTTTGTCTATTTGAGAAATTTTGTTTGCCATAAGGTGATCTTTGACAATTCCAATTTCTTTGTCTAAAGACAGATTGTCTGAAAGTATTTCTACCTCCTTGAAAGGAATTATAGTTTTCATAAGAATTTCTATATTGCTGTTTAAGCATTCTTTTCTGTATGGTTGGCATCATCTGTTTTTTATCCTTATTTTCTACTAGAATTTTCTCTAATGCTTTATCACCAAATATAAGGTACCTGAAAATGGAACATTTGCAAGGTTATTTCTAGATTTCTGGTCTGCTTCCTTCCTCCTTCCAATGGTCATTGCATGCATGGATCTAGCTATGAACACCGCAGAATTGTGACCTGCATACAGCACATATTGAAGTGCTCTACATACATGTTCTAAAGTTTTATTTATTAAATCAGCATCTAATTCTTCAGTATTTTGAATTTCCTGAATCCACAGAACTGCTGCTCTAGAAAACATTGAAGCTGCTATAAAGCATGTAATGCCATAGCAGAATTGTCAAGGGTTTTTCTTAAAGTAGAATCCGCTCTCTTCTCATCCAAGTCCTTTAGAGTTGTATCCCCTTCCCGAGGTGCTATTGCTCCAGAAACCAAAGCTGCAATAGGCCCATCAACTAATGGGATCTTGAGCATTTCCACTGCCTGTTTGTTGAATGTATAAAGTTTATGACCATGTCCTAAGAATTTCTTTGTAAAGAAGAAAACCACTCTCCTTCAATCAGATCTTCAAACATGTCAGGTAAAGGAATGATTTCTCCTTTGGTTATCTGCTTTTCTATTACAGAAGCTATTTTTGCCTCTTTATTTTCTTTTTCCTGTTTCTTATGATCTTGTAATCCTAAAGTAACTAGAACTCTTTTTAATGAACCTTTAAATTTTTCCATTTGAAATAATCTTTCCACCACTAATTCATCTTCCAAATCATCGTCTGATGATTCATACTGCTTTGATTCATCCTGCTGCGATTCTTTTATAGAGTCGTTATCTTCTAATTCATCTTTATTTCTTCCAAGTGTTTAGATTTCTTTTTATATTTCTTTGGTATATTCTCTTCCTCATCAGTTTCATTAGCTTCTTCTAATTGTTATTATAATTACTATCGCTAGGCGTCTCTCTCTCTCTGTTCATCATGTAATGTTTGATTAACCCTAGGTATTTCTTTTATCATATTTATTAGAGTTGTTAATAATTCTGTTTGTCTCTGCATTTCAGTAGAAATATTATTATTTATTTCACTGAATTAGAAGATTCGTTACTGTTTAAATTGCTGATTTTTCTTTTTTTATTTTCAGATTCTGCGTATTTCTCTGCTTGTTCCCTCATCTGATCTTTGGCAATGACTCCACCTTCTGCAGGGACTACAAAATGGCGGATCAGGCTTCTTTTGAGCTTTTTGATCAGCTGGCCTGCTGAAAGCTCCCTGCCTTTCTCAGCACAAACAAAATGGCAGATTGGGCTTCTTCTGCCCTAATCTCCAATATGGCTGGCAATCTCAGAACCCAAAAAAATCGCCACAACCGCTGTGGTCTTTTCTTTTAATTTAATTTAAGTTATTGTTTTACCTCTATTTTATGCTTTTTTTGCTTTGGAAGTCACCTTTTCACTGCTTCTGGGATTTAAAACTGGGATCTGGGCAGATTCTTTATCCTTATTGAGAATTTTAATGGAACTATTGCCTTCTTTGGGGTTTGAGCCTTGTGTCCACTAGGTCTCCTTACCCCTTTAATTATTTTTTTCTCACTGTTTTCTCATCTGCAAGGTGAGAACCTGGCATTTGCCCAGTTTCTTTACCCTTTTTAACTTTGTCTGCTGTTTTGGGGTGAGACACAGGCATCCGCCTGGTTTCACCACCCCGATCATCCGTTTCATTATTAAACCCATCATTTCTGGGGTGAGGCACAGGAGTCTGCCCGGTTACTTTACCCCTTTTTTTCTGTTTGTTCTTCATCAGTGTCCTTATTTTTGGGAAAAGATCCTGGCATATGCCCCGTCTTTTCCCCCCGTTTGTCCTTCATATCATCACAGTCCTTACTTTTATTCTGCATTTCTTCCTCTAACTCACTATGGACGTTATCACACGGGAAGTTGCGGGGAGAAAGTGGAAATAAACGGGACGAGCGGAAGACTAATTTACGAGATTTGTCCCATTCCGCCTCATCTGATAACTAAATTCGAATTTAAAAGGGGGTTAATTCGAACAAAACCCTGATCTTTTCAAATCCTCAAAAATCCCGAAAATGAAAAGATCAGGTTTTCGTTCAAATTAACCCCCTTTTAAATTCGAATTTAGTTATCAGACGAGGTGGAATGGGACAAATCCCGTAAATTAAAGACTTCCGCTCGTGCCTGTTTATTTCCACTTTCTCCCCACAACTCCCCGTTTGATAACGTCCTATCACTGGAAGATTCAAAAACCCTTTTTAACATATCTGATTTGTCCTACATTTTATTTATCTAAATTACTATCTATTAACTTGTCCTTATCAATATTTTAATGGAGAAAGGTTTTCCTCTGACCAGATGGTAGGGCAGGTAAATAAAAACTGAAGGAAAAGGGACTTAGGAGTCTAATTGAAAAAAGCTAACTGGTTGGAATTTAGACTCCTGCCTCAAGGATGGTGCATGGGGATAAACCCAAGGACAGTGGATTGATCCTCCTGCCATCCTGAGAATAAACCATTACACCTTTAGGTTGTTTATTTCTCATGCACTGCTGAGTTCTTGGATTATTAAGTGAAAAGTTGTCTCACTCCCTTATGTTTCCTCCTCCTGTGGCTTTCTTTCCCCCAAACTCTCTCCACCCATTTCCTTCCTCACATGCTCTGAGGGACCTGGTTAGAGCTAATAAGCCAGTTTTTCTTAGATACAAGAAAGGGAGAGATGAAATTTTAGAACACAACCACACAGCATGCTGTCAGTATTGTCATGGTTGGAATTATCATATATTCATCAGTGCCTATGCTACTCTGGCTCTTTCCTGAACCTTTAGTACAAATATTTTATATGTATCAAGTTAAACACAAACAGACAGCAAAATGAAGTGCAAATACTACTTCATTTCCTTAGCTTTAATAGTGCAATGTTAAGAGATTTAAGCAAAGGGAATATTAAAGCAAAATGAACCTAAAGAACAGTGGGTTAATTAGGTACATGATCTTTTATATAGGAGAGGTGACAGAAAGAACTTAGGGCCTTTGCAGACTGCTAGAAATAGTACAAATTGAGTCCACTTTAAGGGTTAGGGTTAGGGAATCATGGGAACTGCATTTTATTGTGGCACCAGAGCTCTCTGAGAGAGAAAGCTCAATGTCTCAGAAAAAAAACAATTCCCATGATTCCCTAGCACTAACCCTAACATTTAAAGTGGACTCAATTTGCACTATTTTTGGCAGTCTGCAAAGGCCCTTAGTGTTGCTGGCTTTTACATGCAAAACACTAAACTTCATGTCTCTGGCTTCTGTATTCAATAAGCCATGCCTATTGATTGAGAGTGGGAAGGCAGACGATTCAGTGATTCAGTTCAGAAAAATGTTCTGCAAATATTCACAAGAACTCAAAACACTTCTGATTAAGAATTCTACAGCCTTGATTCATTGACTGATCTCTGTAGCTAGCCACTTATTGTTGCACTTGCAGTGAATCAGTGTTCTAGCTGAAGTAGTGGAGAGAGTACTGAAGCACACTGAAATGCAGAAAACAGTGAGGAGACAAGTTCCACATGCTCTGACATGGTCAACTGTTTATTTTTTAAATGCTCAACATGTTTTGGCCTGAATGAGAAAAGGACTTCTTCAAAGATGGGAAACAAACACAAATGCACATCTGTTGTAAGTATTAAAAAGACAATACAGTACTGAATTAAATATGACCCATAAAACATATATATATAGAGAGAGAGAGAGAAAGAGAGAGACCTTGAAAAGGCATCCAAGACATATCAGAATTAGACATTAATTTGAAATCGCTTTCTATATTCTTCTGAGCCCTTTGTAACTCTTGTTCTCCATATACAGTCTTTTTGGTAAAAATATACCAAATTCATAACTATCTTACAAATATTTTAAAGATGACAGAAAAATACAGTAAATAAATTGAAAGCTCAATAATCTCTGAACAGCACAAAATATGTGATCATTCAGGTTAGCTAAATGTTCGATTTTTAATGCTCTAGAACAGGGGTAGGCAACCTTTTTTAGGTCTGGGCTGGTCCCCCAAAGTCCTCCTTTCCAATGGGCCGGGGGGGAATGGCGGCGTGCGCACACACCCCCGCCGCCGCACGTGACCCCCCTGCGCGCGTGCCATTTTGATTTCCAAAATGGCAAACACATCACGGCCGCCATTTTGTATTGTTTTTAATGTTGTAAGCTGCCCTGAGTCCTAGTCCTGGGAGAAGGACAGGATATAAATAAATATAATAAATAAATAATAAATAGTGTGTGAGTTGTCCACAGTCATCTACTGGGTTTACATGGCTGAACTAGGATTTGAACCCTGGTCTCCACAGGCGTAGTCCAATGTTCAAACCACTATACCATGCTTGCTATAATTTACACCTCTCCATCTCTCCCATCTAGCATGTTTTAGGCACCCATGCAGCAATATAGGCCTAGAACAGGCTGTATGCTTCCTATTTGCATCCTGGACCTAAAATGGACATGCCTAAAATGCCCCCATGTCTCCTTAAGGGCATTTGGGGACAATTTTTTTGGCATGGGAGGCCATGGTGATCACAAAAATGGCCCAGGAGGGATCACAGTTTGTTCACCCATGCTCTACATAAAAATGAGTTAGCTTTCATTAAAAATGGTGCTCAAGGTTTACTCATTTCAGGGAACTGTACTTTACTCACCAGAAACACTCTTGCGTTTTTGAAATATAGCTTGATGATGTGTAATAGGTATGTAAAAGGAATTGCTCATATCTTCAGAGTCTTGATTTCCTGCAGTTTTGATGTACTCAACAGCTGCTTGCAAGACTCTGAACTGCAAAACTACTGCCATATCTGAAAGCAGAGATCAAATGAACAAGAATTTCTTCCAATGATTCCATAAATTATTCAATGAAATTAATTTCTCTCTAATACATCCACACAATGGAATTTGAGGCTTACTCTGAGTTCTTTCATTCTGGCTGTTCTGAAGATGCCCGAGTAACACCATGAGATCTTCAATGATTCGAAAATATTGGGAACCTGAAGAACTGCAGGCGTGGATTGTTACTGTTACAAGTAACTGTTGTATATCACACACAAGTAGCCTGTAGTCATCTGAGAGGATGCTGCTGACAAAGTGAAATCAGTTATTGAAATTCCATGTTTTAATGACAGAATTAGCCAGACATCATGTCAAATGACACAACTTTACTCAGTTCAGCTACATGTTTGTCAATTTCCAACATTCCCCATCAGTTAAAAATAATGTGCATATAGCAAACAAGTACAGTGGCCCATTGGTATCCACTGGGGTTCGGTTCCAGGAGCCCCCATGGATACCAAAATCTGTGGAAGTGCAGATCCCATTAAATACAGAGGCATAGTAAAATGGCGTCCTCTATATAAAATGGTAAAATCAAGGTTTCCTTTTTGGAATTTATATATATTTTTAAATGTTTTCAAGCCATGGATGCTTGAACCCGTGGATAAAAAGTCTGTGGATACAGAGGGCTTACTGTACTATCACTTAGAATATCCTGTAATTTTAGATATAACCCACTACCATTAGAAACTTGGGAACTCAGAATTAGACACTAATTTAACTACTGTATATACTCATGTATAAGTCTAGAAATTTTTGTCAAAAAATTAATCCAAAAAAACTTAAGTTGACATCCACAGATCAATGTAAGTACTGTATTTTAACTCCTGTTTAAAAAGGAACCATGCCCTGGAAGCACTGACCCCCCTCTTTTCTCTCATCCATCCAGCCTTTAATGTTAATACAAACATTGGAATTTTGTAGGTTCTTTTGCATTGTTTTCCTTTTCTTCATACTTTAAATCCTTTGCTTCATGCCCCTAAGTTTTATCCTCAACTTATCCACAGGTCATTTCAGAATTTGTAATTTTGACCTAAAAACCTGCCCTTGACTTATACATGAGGTTGACTTATAATTGAGTATATATGGTAATTTAGAAATGGAAAACTTTTTCATATCCATACAGAAATGCAATATGGCTGGTTTTATTCCAATAGGCACATTAAATTATAGTAGTGCTATAATTGAATTCAATGTTTTAAATTTTTTAAAAAATGTAATCAGCTTTTAAATTTTTTTAACAGAATTTAAATTGTATTTTAAAAATTTTAAATCAGATTTCAGTTTTTTCGTAAGGGATTATTTTAAACAGTATAGGTCAAAGATATGAACATGAATATTAATTATATAACTTTTAATAAAATTTCAATACCCATATTAACAGCAATTTATGGTGAAGTGGTAAAAAAATATGGTAAAAATTTCCTATTCTGCAATTCACAATTTTTCCCTCCCTACTTCCCTGGAAGCCTAGTCTCCCTATGTGCAAAAAAGGAAGGAGGTCACTGAATAGAGGAATTTGGGGAGATAACATAGATACCAGCAAAGAGGCAGAGTATAGGATACCCTTTTTGATGACCTGAAAAATCAATCTGAAAATGAAACCTACATCTCTATGTATTGACATTATGTTCAAAAACAGTATACTTCAAATAAAAATACTGATTATAAGTACAATTAAACAGAACCTTTCTCACTGGAGAGTTAAACTGTGATTTAAATAATAGAACTGAGTCATCCTGTAATAGCACATCTCCCACTTGAAAATCTGAGAATTAGAATAATCCAGATTGTGTACCAATTGTAAATGATAAAAAATGAAACACACAACTTACTTGGCTTCTAACCCATTAAGTGCTGCCAAAGTATTACATAGTGTATATAGCAAGCCATTATCTAGCAGCATGTCTGCCATTTTGGAGCAGGAATTTATTATTTGGAGCAGGAAACAGAAGGAATGATGCAGCAGGTTGCCATCATACAAGGAATTCTCTATAAGGCCCAGAACAGGTATCACACACCATTTTTGGAAAAGTCCTGCATTTTTTACTTCTTCTAGATCAAATCTATAAAAACCAGAAGAACAATTTGCAATGCAATCTTACATACTATTCACAAACAATCAACACATGCCTTATTGACATTTCTGTATTATGCTCATATACACATACATATTGTTCAGTTATAACAAGACATGTGGGTAAACTTTGAATAATGTTGGATAACACTGTATTGTGACACCCTCCAGCACTGAACAACATTATAATCTAATCCACAACAACATTCTAAGTAATATACTGAATTTGCTAGATCAGCAAATCCTAGCTTTAAATGTAAGAGGTAATAACTACTAATTTTGTGTTTTATAGGCCAGAGAAAATATATACTAATATAGGGAATAAAAAGTCCAATAGTTATCCTATTGATACATCTCCCTGCAGCTGGTAGCACCATGAAGAGAGGAAAAAATATACTGGCTATCAATAGAGGGCTTGAAATAGGTTGATTACCTGTAACTGTGGTTCTTCAAGTGGTCATCTATATCCTAATACAAATGAGTTTTCATGCCTGAGCAGAGACCCGATCGGAATGTTCTATGGCTGAGTGGCTTGGTGGGAACCCCTTTCCCTATCTACAACACATATCCAAGATTGCCCCAGTTTCAAAGTCCACCAGAGAGTAAACACGGACCCAAAACAGAGAGGAAGAAGGGATGGTTATGTGAAGATACAAATGACCACTTGAAGAATCACAGTTGCAAGAAGCAACCTGCCCTCTTTCTTCGTGGTCTATGTGCCTTCACAAACAGGGGACTATGAAATCGTAGGCTTTCATGGCCAGCATCTATAGTTTTTTGTGGGTTTTTCGGGCTGTGTGGCCATGTTCTAGAAGAGTTTCTTTCTAACGTTTCACCCGCATCTGTGGCTGGCATCAGCCACAGATGCGGGAGAAACGTCAGAAAGAAACTCTTCTAGAACATGGCCACACAGCACGAAAAACCCACAAAAAACTAGGGGACTATGAAGCTTACCAGAGAAAGTGGGTCAGGTTACTGGAAACATTAGAAACAATAGCATGACCAAACTGGGCTTGGGCCCTAGCTCTGCAGTACTGAACAAATGTAGATGACTGAGACCATGCTTCAGCTTTACAAAGTTCAAGTAAAGATACACCACAAAGTAGAGCTGCAGAAGAAGCCACAGCTCTAAAGAATAAAGAATAAGAAAGTAAAAAAATAAGAAAGAAAGATAAGTAGATAAAGTGGAAAGGGAGGAAGCTACTAAACCACATAGGAGAATACTTGGAAAAAAGTCACTCTGTTGTCGGACAAAGAGAAAGTTAAAGGAGTGGCTTGGCAGTCTTGGACAAGTATGGTAGACAGGGAGAGGGTGGCATTCTTGCCAAGCTACTAAGATTTCCAACATTTCAAATGGGTCTCTGCAAAAACCCATTTGTATGAGGCACAGAAATCAGCAAAAAAATAAAATAAATATTATCACAGATGATAAATCTTTGTCCTTTTAATGCCTTAAAAGCCAGGGGGTGACCCAATGGTACTCCTTGAACTGAATCTGGTCTCTGCCCTGATTTTTCTGATATTTCCACCAGTATTTATTCCAGATTTAAAACAATGGATATTCTCTGAACTTTCCACAAGCTTTTGGGGTAAATTTTCTTTGCCTGGAGGGGCTACTAGGTAAAAAAGAACCAATTCTCATAATGGTTTTGGCCAGTGAAGAACATAACAAGAAAATCCCACCAATTTAAGCAAAAGCAGCAAAAAATAAAAATGAAACAATCCACCATGCACCATTTTGTATCTGGAATTTTTCAGCTAAAACTGAAAACAGAAACTTTGATTTAACAAAGTAAAAATAAATTTGAGACGAGTAGCTATTTTGGAAGTTCTGTCTCACACTTCTTTATAACATACCAAGACACCTGCATCATCTTCCTGTGCCTTTTTTCTAGTTAATGCAAAGATACTTGCTTTGGGTGATAAGAAATACAAGATTTATTTAGAAATCATAAGAAAACAACATACTCTTTTCTAATATCAATTTTAGGGTCACCACGTGTAACTAGTTGGTGTGATTTCAGTTCCTCAAATAGAAGCTGGAAGTAGGGTGAGGGAGAATAAGAATCACAATGCATGGGCAGAGAGGGAGGTTTCACTGTTCCTCCATTTTACACTACAGCGACGAAGCTGTTGTGCACTCTGGGAGGGAAATTTCCACTAGTTCCAATGGAATCAAGCTTTCCCTCCCAAGCTAACAGAGGCGTTGGGAGTATTTTGATTCAGAATATAGCATAAATGAGGAAAGCATTAAGGCTCTAGCCCTTCTGCATCATGATTGTAATTCTCTCCTTCATATTTTTGTAAAAGAACAAACATCACACAGTGCCTTTGCATAAGATATGGATAACATCACATCTAATTTGGTCATAAGTGAATACTCAGTCCTCTGTTCTTTTGATTTTCAGCAATACATCATCACTTAACCTTTAAAGTCTGACACAGATCTACCACTACTAAAGTTTAAGAGACTAAGAGCAGGCCATGGGGTCCCAGAGCCATTTCCCAATTGGCCCTCATCTTGCATATGCATGAATCATCTCCAAAAACACTTCTGTTCAGACCACACTATTATTAAAATTTTGCCAAGAGATTTTTCAGCACTAAACTGATGCTTAGCAGTGATTTCTGTTTCATTTTATAGTTCTAACTGCCAGGGGGAGAATGTAGCAGAGTAGATTGGAGCAGATGGAGTTCCGATTCTTTCATCCCATTTAAAGTTGTGTCTAAGAGGCCATTAGGATTAAGAATTGTGTATCTCCAATGAGTGCATCTCCAGAAAGTACTATCAGTCCTACAAAGAAGGGAAACAGAGACACAAAGCAGGCACACAGTTTGGAAACTGTGATCAGAATTCCAACTGGAAATGATGCTTGAATAAAAATAGCTGTATAAGTCATTGCACTTTTTCAGAGGTTGTGAAAGTATGGTCCCTAGTATAACCAATTATTCTGCAAGTACAAACAATCGTTTCTCTCACTTTTGACTAAGTGTGTGGTGAGATATTCAACCAATGTATGAGAAGGTATGTGAAAAGAATATGTTATGAAACTGTGGGGTCAAGCATAACTACACTAGTGTTTATTTACATTATGCTAAAAGGGTTTTGGCCAATAACTACATATTCCAAAGCTACAAAACAACAAAATGAAGGTCAATGAACCACTCCAAGGAGAAAAAATGGAAACTGAGTTTTAAGAACAGTTTCAAGGATAACTTGATTTACTTTAAGGGGCCTTCGCAGGCGGAATCAGGTCCTTCAGCACATTAAAAAAAATTCAACTAAAATATATATCTATAGGGTTAAGACAAAGCAATAGTTACTCTTCATCAAGGCCAACTGATCGACCAAACAGCATTTCCATGAAGAACTCCATAAGTTTCTGGGTTCCTTGGTGAAGATATAACTGGTTGGCCAACAACGAGAAACCTCTATTCTTCAGGAATTTCTCCTTTTGTTCCCTGGTTGCTCTGCTGAAATACGTGTCCAAGAGCTAAAGGGGAAAAAAATTGAATAATTCTAAAATTTTTAATTTATTTTTATTTTTAAAACTTGTTATTTTGTCCTATTTATTTTTGTGAGATCATTATTAGCAGTACATAATCCACAAATAACTTCTAAAAATTAATTTAGTTTCACAAGTTATTCCATCAAAATTCAGCATCTAAACAAAATATGCAAACACAAACTTAAGTGTTGTTTATATCATTAATAATATGGGGGCTTGGTTGCTTGTTATTAACTTTTCTGTGGTAGCTATATTAACTTGCATTGTGAATATTAAAAATTTCATATTTTCTTCCCACAGGTAAAGGAACAAAATGAAAAGGCAAGTTTCTACTACAAGTGAGCAGGATCTATCTATCCAGCCTTCAATTTCAAACAATGGTCAGGCAGATGCTTCTGGGGACTTTATATGTTCCTAGCATCTGGTAAGAAGAGGTACAGTAGTTAAACATGGAGATTCAAATTAATTACAGGTTCACTCTCCCTTATCTGAAATGCCTGGCACCAGAAGTGTTTTGAATTTTTATTTTTATTTTTAGAATTTGGAATATTTGCATATACATGAGATATCTTGGAGATGAGACCCCACTCTAAACATAAAATTTGTGTATGTTTTGTATATATCCTATACACATAGCCTGAAGATAATTTTATACAATTTTTTAAAAATATGGTTATATATACAGAAGGAATGAAGTGATCTTAAAAAGGTGGAATGTGGGATAAGAAGTTTTGACGGCAGAAGAAACTGACAGTTTAGCTGAAATTTGAAGGATGAATAAACAAGTATTATAAAGACTAGAATGGAGGGAAGGGGCATGGGATTATAAATATTGTGACATTTTAAATGGCTGATTGATATTTGGCAATGTATTTTGTTGTCCCTCCCTTCTCACAGACTTAGTCTGCGGATTTGCATATTCTTAGAGGGGCAAACTCCGTGAAAATCAGTGGGGGTGTGTCATTCAAGCTTACGGGGCTTGAATATTCCCGAATCTGTTTTCGTGGGAGGGCCCCCGGAACAGATCCCCTATGAAAACGGAGGGCCAACTGTATATTCTGTAACAATGTAATTAAACAAAAAAATAATTTTGTGTATGAAACAAAATTTGTGTACACTGAAGATTGAACCATCAGAAACCAAAGGTGTCACTATCTCAGCCACCCATGTGGGCAATTTTGGACTTTGGAATATTTTGAATTTTTAAATTCTGCATAAAAGAAACTCAGCCTGTATTATGGCAATTCATAATTGGTGGATATTTCTTCTAAAATTGTCTGAATGCCACATCAATCATTTTTTTGACTGTCAATTTCTAACATTTAAAAAGAAAAACCCTCCTTGTTCATAAATTTTCCATCTATCAAATGGAAACAATGTATGCCTGATCCGGCTTCAATAATGTCATAGCATTAGCTGGCTCTAGGCTGTTCATTAGCATTCACACAACAGCTTTATTGATTTTTCCAATTCCTATTAAATTGCTGTTGTGTGCCTTCAAGTCATTTTTGACTTATGGTGACTCTAAGTCAGGGGTAGGCAACCTTTTTGAGCTGGGGGCCGGGTTGCTGTCCCTCAGACAATTGGGGGGCCGAAGCACCAAAAATAAATAAAAATTAAAATTAAAAAAAAATATATATAAAATATGCATGCACAATCTCTCAGCGCCAGAAAAGCAATGGCAAAACCCCTGTGGAGATTTTGCCAAGAAAACCCCAAGAACAAGTTATAACAACAATAATCAATATCATCATGGCGGACGGCGGCAGGAGGGCCTGGGGCCAGTCCAAAGGCCTTGGGGGGCCGCATTCGGCCCCCGGGCCTTAGGTTGCCTATCCCTGCTCTAAGCCGATCCCATTGGGGGTTTCTTGGCAGAATCTGTGCAGAATATGCCTTCCTTTGAGGTTGAGAGAATGTGAGTTGACCAATCAAATCCACCCAATGGGTTTCCATGGCCGTGTGGGGATTTGAACCTGGGTTTCCCAATGTCCTAGTCCAACACTCAAACTACTACACCACAGAAGCTCTCTCTCCTATTAATTACTGTATAAGGATGGGAAGAAGATATAGGATCTTAGCTAACACCTGAGCAACAATTCACAGAACAGTTCAAAGATTTTATCCAGGCTATAAAATTCTGCCTGGTGCCATCTCATGTTCACAGACAGACAGACAAACAAAAAAGGGGGGAAGAGAGTGGGAGAGAAAAGAAGAATGTAGCAACACCTTTAAGATTAATTGCCTTTTATTTTTGCATGAGTTTTCATGGATATAAAGAAAGACAGACAGGCATAAGATGTGTACATGCACGCGCACACGCACACACACAATTTTTCCTACTTTAATGACTCCTTGTTGTATGAGAGTAGATGGGTGATTCACAAGAACCACAAGAACATCAGGCTGTATAAGTTTGTCCATCACATCTGGAAGCATGACATCTGGCAAGATTAAAAGAACTCTGCGCAAGAGCTGATAAAGACCACAGCATACATGTACCAGACAGTCTTCTGTTGATCTGCCAGGAAGAAAACAGTGTATTATCTTCTATCACTATCCACCAAATTTATGGGATTAGAAGTACAGGTGGGAGATCTAGCAAAAAGAATAATACACCAACAAAAGATTAAGTTCCCTGCTGTATCATTCTTCCTTACAGCAATCATTTTTTTCTCCAGTCTATTAGAGGGGAAGGAGTTCATTCTTCAAAGTAATAATATTGAGATATTTCTATTAAGTTAATACCTCCACTATTTTTATAACTTTTAAATGGAAGTCCTGTTCAGAAGGAAAGGCCCCAGAGTCATTTTTTGGTAGTCACTCAGAGCAATATCCTATGGCATTACAACCTCTGCTCTGTAGTAGTTGCTGGAACAATTGGGATTGCAGAATAATAGCAGAGCAACCAATAGGTTCCTGCAGTATACGTGAACTAATGTATTTCTCTGCACAATGACATAACTAGGGACATAATGTGTGGAGAAAACAATCAAACAGATGATTACATGAAGCATCCCTTAGAGCAGGGGTCGGTAGCCTACGGCCCGTGGGCCAGATGCAGCCTGCAGAGACCTTTGGACCGGCCCTTGCCTGGTCCTGCCGCCACCGCCACAG
>CM034701.1:330333473-330343842 GCA_020142125.1 Phrynosoma platyrhinos
CGCTGGACCTCTCGGAGGTCCAGCGCGGCCGAGGGAACACTCCTGGGGGGCCCCTGCCATCATGCGCATGTGCGCGTGATGCAGGGGGACAGCGGCCACCATTTTGTTTTCAAAATCGGGGCACGCGCACGTGCAAGTGCACCGGCCCCCAGCGCCATTTCCCGCCTGGCCCGTTGGCAAAAAAGGTTGCCGACCCCTGCCTTAGAGCAAGGTTCAGAGAACAAAAAAGGATAGTGCTTGCAAAAATGAATCCTACATAAACCTACAAAACTGAGAATCTTTAGTGTAACAAAGAAACAACAACCACCCAATGTTCAAACTGTTTAGATGAATCCACAAGCCTCCTCTTATCTACATACCTATCAACAGTGATTTCAGATTCTTGAGGGGCCTGCTCATCAGTTGAAGAAAAGACAAGATGCTCCCAGTCTTCCGAAGGTAACACCTTATCAGCCAGGCTTGGCCAACGAGCAATCACAGATCCACCATGAGTTGAGAAGGCTAATCCCAAGCCTGCAAAGTTACCATGACTTTTTTGAAAGGGAAAAGTTGAAAAGTTCAGTATATCAGGACGCCTCAGAGGTGATTCAGAATCAACAGCTTCACTAGATTTCATTTCTGGTTGTACTTCTTTGTTCTCTGTTGTCTTATCCAACACTTCCAACTCTTCCTTTGAAATATCACCCCTTTCAGCAGATGGTACCTCTTCCAAATCAACAATTGTTTTTGCAGACTCACAACTACTGATTAAATATTCCTCTTGCATCCTTTTAAAGGCCTCTATGTTTTTTACAAAATGGTTTTTCTGCAGTGGTTCAACCAAGTCATTTTTACTAACTACAAGCAGATTGTCAACACTCCTCTTCATATTCCCACATAATCCTTTTTGATACTCTCGTGAAGAGGAAGTAGGAGATGCTGGTAGGCTTTTACAGAGCCGTTCAGGTGCCTGAAGAACTGCTGTTTTGGGTTCAGAAGAAGAATTTCCTGTGAAAACATGCATGTAAAATGCTTTTCTCATTTCTTAAAATCAATGTTAAAAATGGCTATTATGAAATATATATATATATATATATATATATATATATATATATATATATATTATTCCTACACCACATCTGTAAGCTACCTTCAGAGGAAATCTAAGCGCATTCTGATTTTGATTTGAAATATGTAGATTTGGAAAAGGGCCCAATTCAGCTCAAACCAACCCGGAATCCACCCAGTTTTACTTGGGTCTGATTCTGAATTTGAATTCAGAAGTTTAAATCTTTATGCCTATTGCTGACCTGTCACTGGAAATCAACAATTTTTAAAAATTACAAGTAAGTACTTTACCACTGTCAGAAGTGGGTGAAGTATGAAGGCACATCAGCTTCTTAAGAAGAAATTAAGAATTTCACACAGATAAAACACAGGGAGAGAAAACAGCTTTTGCAATATGAGAGTTCCCTCCATCCACAAAAATTCATCTCTCTGGTTGTTTTGTGGGCAGTTGTTATACAAATGACATAGAAAGAACTCTAGTTAAGAAACTTCCAAAACTGCAGAAGGACAACTTAAGAGGTAGAACAGAGTGTTTGAATATTTTTGTAGTGGAGTGATATGCTTCCTTTTCCCCCCTATGTGAAGTGGGTTTTGGCTGCTGTTCTGAAATTCATACGAAAATAGTACACATCACTGAGTTATCCTTAGGAAAAGAAAAACGGCAAAATGTCAGAATACATATAGGAAGCAGGGAGTCATGATGAATGAAAAACCGTTTAAGTTTTTTTTTTTTTTGCTTGTTTTCTACTGAGTTCGAACCACATTTAAAGAAAATAATAAAGGGATGAGCTGGACAACAGATAATGGAGCTTGTAACGTGCAGAATTAGGACTTGAACATCTAGTATTGATTAAGCAAGTATATCCTTCTGTATCCTATCAACTTCAGTGAAATAGTTAAAATGCTCTTGCTCTTGAAGGAGAGTACTAACAAAAGCACCTAACAGTGGATCAGATCTGCAATATATTACTGTACTTCAACAGCAATATACTGTTTCAACACTTGTCCATAAAACACTGGGATTGGTGAAGCCTGGTAAAAAGATTCCCTGTAAACAGAAGCTAGAGCTGGTTTCTATTTGTTTTGAAAGTACCCGCTTATAAATAAAAAATTACAATTAACTTGTTAGTTACAAGCAGGTACTTCTACCTTCTACCATAATAAAAGTTGGGCTACATTATAATTCTAATAAATCTTTTAATTAAAGGGATGTCATCTCTCTGATAGTGGAGGAATATAATGTGGTTAAGTAGTAGTTCATGATGCACTTCATTCTCTGTTCTGGGTGTTGAGATGACAATGAGATAGACAGGAGACAAGTGTGATTTCTGCCAGTGGCTTCTAACATTCACATTTTAAAAAAAGGTTTAGTAACTAAAAGTAATCAGTTGGCAGTTGTTTTTGAGAAACTGAAAAGTAAATGGTTACTCTTCTAAAACAGTAAGTATAACTGTTTGCATTTTGGAAGTGTAACTGTAACTACTTCGCAAAAAAAATATTTCCAAACTCTATGACCTATACCTCCTCTTCCACTGCCAACATTTCATTCTGGTGTTGAGAAAATGTATCTATTTTTAGAGATAAATGGTCTCTAGCTCAAAACACACTGCACAGTTTTAACTGCCCTGGCTCAGTGCTAGGGAATCCTGGGAATTGTAGTTTATTGTGTCACCAGAGCTCTCTGACAAAGAAGGCTAAATGTCTCACAAAACTACAGTTCCCTGAATTCCCTAGCATTGAGCCAGGGCAGTTAAAGCAGTCTCAAACTGGATTATTTCTGCAGTCTGTTTTGGACCTATGTCTCTGTGCCCTTACAAATCCCAATTGTCTAATGCAGGGGCAGGCAAACTGTCCCTTTTAAGGGCCAAGGGACCTCAGCTCCCAGAATCCCAGACTACTGGCCAACATCCCAGACTATTGGCCAACATGGCTGAGGCTTCTGGGAGCTGAAGTCCCTTGGCCCTTAAAAGGGACAGTTTGCCTACCCCTGGCTAATGTTTCTTCAGCAATGTTCAGATTCTGATGAACCCCCCTTTGGTCCAAACATCTCCCAAACCTGTCCAAATTGGCCAGTTCTGGATTCATCTGAGCTCAGAGGAAACTCTAGTAAAAAGGCACTTTGAATGGGAGAATTATACTAAGGGGATGAGCGGCTGCAGCTCTGTTATAAGTATATAACATGTAGTTAGTCTCTAGGGATTCTCAAAGTGGGCAGTACTGCCCCCTGCGGGGAGGTGGAAAGATCCAAGGGGCAATGAGGGAAAAGAGCACAGTAGGGAGGCCTTAAGACAAAGTATTGGCATGCAAGAAAGATAAGGGGAACCAGCATCCTTTAGGACCATGGTGAGGATGAGGGCTGTGTGAAACTTCTCTTTTCAGGGTTCTTTAAAACCACCGTACAGCCTTGTATGGTGGCATCTTCCTCTCTTTGCCTGCTTCCACAAGCTCACTCCCTTAGCTGCATCTTTCACTAGTAGTGGCTGGGAAAGGTAGCTGGGAAACTCTTGCAAGGCTTGGACACAGGGCATCATTTCTGTGGCTCAGAGCGGTGCCATTCTGGGACAGACTGACTGACTGGTGCAAGGACTCAGATATGTAGCAACAGGGGAGAAGCGGCAGCAAAAAGGAACTTTCAAATTTGAGACCTTGCTTAAGCTTTGTGAGCTTTGTCAGGACTTGGCTGGCATACTGGAGCTACATTGCTGCTCCTGATTTCTTTTGTTGGACAGGCTGAGAGAAGAGTTAGCTGAAGAAATAATGTTTGCAGGGACACAACCTGAAGCTGTGTGGGGAAGGCATCTCTCTGGAGAAGTATCTGGGTCAATTCTTTGAAAGAGTACTTCACCTTGGAGATCTTCTGTACTTAAAATCTCTCTTTCCCAGTCCATACTAATCTCCAGTCCAGAGCATGTGGTCTCTGTAAACGTCCTACACACACACTAGCTGGACCCCTCTCCACCCTGGTGAAGAAGGATTGAAAGTCATTCCTTGCCAGGGAGAAGCTTCTCCCTTTGCACCCAGTCACCCCAGGAACAATTAACTCTCACCTGTCAGCCTTTGTTGCAAGGATGGCATGGGCAAGAGGCTTCTCAGTTACTGCTCAGCCAGCTGCTCAAATGCTGCTCCCAAGGGGACCAGGTGCAAAGGGAGCAGAAACCCTTTGGTTATTTTGAATTTGCAGTAGACCTAGTATCAAGAAATAGATGTTGGTGTGTGTGTGCTAGCATTGTCACCCAAGAGGAAAGGAGCAGTAGCCTGAAGAAGTCTGCAGACCACTGCCCTAGACCAATGGTTTCAACATACATCAGGGCCTATATGCAGAGTTGCAAAATCTACCTATAAAAAGCTGTTGGAGAATATTCTTCACTGATGTTTCCTGAAGCACAATAATTAGTTTATGCTATATACAGATTGCTGATTAATCAAAGAAGTATTCACACAAGTACAGCATTTCATAACACGTCTTAAAGTAGAAAGGATGTCACACATGTCTTCTGAATCATGTTTCAAGCCACTAGGCAAGCAACACCAGAGACTGCCATTTTAGAATTTAGAAGTGCTAATTGCAAACTGTTCAAGGGCAGTGCTGCTGACAGTGCATCTGGCTTATCTATGTGATTTCAAATATAATTAAACATTTCATCAGAAGGCAAGAAATAGAAATGAAAGATCTCATCCAAAGTTTTCTAAATTACATATATATACATTTGCAAGTTCTTCATGAATGCATCTGTCCCTTTCACAATCCCATTTACACTTTAACCCATTCCTCGCGGTGGGGGGTACACAAGGACTAACTTTGTGACTTTGTGGTTTCCCCAGAACTGTTGACCTCCCTCCCACCAGATTTCCCTGGGTCACCCTTTTTCTGGAAAAGGGTGAACTGCATCTCCAGAAATGGCAGTTCACCTTTTAAGTAGATGGAGCTACATGCACTTTTTAACCACAATACATAAATAAATAAATAATCCTAATTTTTCAAAACCAGAAGTGGCCTTCCAGCCATATCTATTTGGGGGTCCTGCCTCCCAGTTTTTGTAGTTTGGGCAATCCTCAGAGGGTCTAAAGAGCAAGATCTGGCCCTCATACTGAGATCACCCACTCTTATCTTACAAGAACAAATACCTTACAGAACAAATGCTTTATGGCTCTGCCCTGATATTAACCATTTATGAATTTCCCTATGATGCTTTCATCTCCATGTGGTGCCAAATGTGGTGCCAAATGTTAGAAAGACCCATTTCAATGTTTTTGCTGGGGTTGGATCCACATATTAGAACACAGGTGGGGAAACTGTAGGCTGCATACAGCCCATCATTATTATTTTTTGTGACCCTCAAGACTGCTAGGATAAATTAAAATGGCCCTCAAATTGGAAAAGGCCATTCCAAGAGTGATTCATAGCTAGGGAATTGCCTCCAAAGCACGAAAAACAAACAAGACCCTAGAACAAAAACTAGATTTCATTTCTAATTTTGTTTTCAGTCACATCATGGCTAATTTTCAGGTGGGTACTGCCATGGGTGCGGGGAGGAGAGAGACGCAATGTTGCAGGGGCTGCAATCAGTCCAGACAAATTCTACAGTGCCTACCACTATATTAGGAGGTAAACTACAAGGTCAGCTGCAGCATGGAGAAAATTCTAAGATGTATCCTACTTCATTCACCTCTCCTAAGATGAGCCAGGAACAGTGCATCTGGCAACAAAGTTTCATATGCCAGACTCAGCCCAGGGCATTTCTTCCTTCACGTTTATATGTTAAGTTCTTAATTTCTCTAGTTTAGAAGAATTTGATCACATGCCAGTGATTAGATTATTAGGAGCTTCTTAATCATTCACATTCATGCCTTACCTTCTTGCTGTGCAGCAGAGGCTCCATCTGGACTTCTAATTACCAAAACTGGGCTGTCAATAGATTTTCCACCATTGCTAGAATTTTTCAGATACATGATTGATTGAACCTTCTCTTGAAAAATGTTGCCATCTTGGAGAAAAAAAGAACAAGGTAAGACAAGACCCAAAATATTTAATTTAGCAACAAAATTAAATTCATGTAAATGAAGATGTGAATAATGTGTCTGAGCCATCGAAGCCCCTTTGAACAAATGAATTGATGGTTACTGTTACAATGGCTACACTGATCCTAAAAGGCAGATGTGACCACTAGGCCCACAGGGTTCTTCTTTCTCTAAAATATTGTGTGAGATATCTCTTTAACCTTTGGACTTTTACTGGCCCCAACTCATTTCCTAGTCCACTCACTTGATAAGTGACTCAGAGATGGGCTCCTAGTATCCTTATCTATTAAGTTTTTAAAAAATATTTTGGTAGTGTACTTTTGATGTTTTTATTTATAAATTACCTCAAGCCACTCCTCTGTAAACAGGAAGAAATATAAACTTAATTTGCAGACAGAACTTAAGTTAGTATCTTTTTATAGTTGGTTTTCAGATTGTGTGGTTACATTATCTAGAGCACTTCACCTACTACAAATTGTCTTTGTTTCCACTTGAGCCTGTGTTTTATTTCTCTAAACATAAGTTCTAATAACACCCCTTCATCAGGACTATGAACCCTGTGAAAGTCTGACTCAATTCCCAATTAACGTTCCCTCAGAACAAGGTGAGTATGACCCACCCTGAACTGGCTTGTCAACTGTCAAATGACACACTCATATATTTCACTAAACTTCTTCTTTCACCTTAACACTTCTTCTCTTTTAGATTTTATGACAGCAGCTCTGTACACTTTCAATCAAAGGAACATTCTACTGAGTTTGGTGACACTCATTATCTTACATATGCATCCTTAGGCCTGAGTCCTATTAATCAGCCCCATTTACAATCCCATTGAATCAACTGTTGAATAAATGATGAGCCAATATGTAGGACTAATAATAGGATTCATTTATTTCCAATGTAGCATTTATACAGTAAAGAACTTTACACTAAATCCTATCCGTCCAAGAGTGTAGGCCACTCAATTCACTGGGGCTTAATTATCAGTAAATATGCCTATTTTATTTAGTACTGAAGAATAGTTACATCAGCAAAGAAATAACCATCCTCAATGAGCAGTCCTATTGAAGATATCATCCTTCCTGATTCTCAAGCATTTTATTCTGTAATTGCAATATTTATTTACTTTATTTAGAGTATTTATACTCTGCTCTTCAGCCACAAAGGTTCTCAGAGCAGCTTACAAATTACAAATGATTAATTAGACGGTTCCCTTCCCTCAGGCTTGCAATCTAAAAATACATGACACAAAAGGAAAAAGGAATGGCGGTGGGGAAGAGGATCAAGTCCAGCAGCTCTTCTCTCCCTCTGAGGCCTGGACCATGGCTGGTGGACAGGAGGGAGGGCTCTTCTCCTTAGTCTAGGCCCAATGGAGCTGGGCCTGCATCTCTCCCTCAGATAATGTCAGATGGATTGGAGGGAGGGCTTTCCTCTTAGTCTAGGAACAATAGCGAAAGCAAGATTCTACCTGCAGAATGGGGTGGCTGTAACTGCCCCTTAAAAATGAATGAAGAATGAAGAAGCTTCAGAAGTTTCTTGCATGCCTTACATACACATAGGACAAGGTAAAAATGAGTGATACACCCATATGGCAACACCCAAGCAGAGGGGCTAATATATGAGCTGATGCACTGCTTTTCACTGGCAATGCATGTGCATATGAGTGCTAATAAGCATGCCCTCACACTGAGAACTATCAAGAAATTGCATGGTCTTGATAGCATTATCCCATATGAGGCTCAAGTTATAGGACCATTCTTGCTGGGTAATTTTTACTATGAACAGACTAATCCTAAGTGATGTATAAATGCCTTATATGAATAGATTCCTCGTGAAAGCCTTTGCTTATGAAATGCTCACATGACAATTAGTTCCAAATTTAATATGGCTTGGCTAAGGATCTAAAAATCTAACACAGTTAAAGGCAAATAGGACAAAATTATGAAACAGGATGTGAGTTTTGTAGGAACAAATTAAGTAGAATCTATGAAACAATGGGGAGAGAGGGAGAGAAACCAGTGATCAATATCAGTGAAAAGTAATTTTACATAATTCAGATGTCATCCAAATAGTGTCTTCCCACAAGTAAACAGCAACTGTCAGGAGAATGAATTCTTCTCCTCCCACCACAGCCCCAATGCCCTCCAAATCTGCTCCAACAGATTAAAGTCCCTGTAAGAAAATATGGGAAGAATGTGGAGGGCTGTAAAGGAAGGAGAAGTGACATTTTTGTTTCTGCAACACTTGGAATCAGGCCTAGTATCTTATATCCTGAGTCAGATAAAACAAAATGTTACTCACCTATGTGCAGGGAAAAATAAAAGTCTCTGGGATTATGACAAACATATGTATTAGTAGCAGGATGGACTGCTAAGAGAAAATTGAAGATCAGTGTCAGTAATTCCAGATCTGGTGGAGATCCAAGCACTTCTTCAATTATTTTCACAAATGATGTGCAAACATCTGTAGGAATAGATGTGAGAAACTCCTCTTTATGTTCCTAGGAGAAAAACAGAGAAGGAAAAACAAATTCTTTCAAATTACGATTTCATTATATGTTCAAGGATATACACATGAAAATAAATTGGTACATCTAATGAAAATCTATTCTAGGGAGCCCTGATGGCACAGTGGTTAAATTACACAGAATTTGTATTACACAGAATTACACAACTACAGAATTAAACACCATCATAAGAACTGTACTGGTCTCATAAAACTTTTAGTTTTAAAACTTAACTTGAAACATATTAGTCATCTCAGATACTGAGTATTTGTGGAATAGGTTCAACAAGGTCTGAGGGACTGAAAAAGTTAGAAGCACTATAAAGATAATTCTCACCACATAATTTTGTGGTGCAAAGCATTAATAGCACAATAGCATAGCACAATAGTTAAAAGTAAAAGCTACATGAATGAGTGTTCAAAGAGAAGAATGGCTTCATTAATTGACAGTTTTTGTTTATTTTTATGTCTAAGATAATGACTTCTTGCCATGTTTTTATACAAAATGGGAAAATAAAAGAAATTCTGAAACATAATGTACAAGATTGTTTTTTACAAAATATGCATAAATGTTTTGCTCAAAACTCATGTATGGTGAAATACCTGTAAAACCTGACATGTCCGCAGAAAATGATGGACAACTCGTGCTTTTAGAAGTTGCTTAATGTTAAACATCTGTTGCCAATGATTATCTTGGATAAGTACTTCTAGAGCTGATAAGAGCATTTCCCAAACACCTTGCTGCGAAACAAAAATAACAACAGCCTTAACACAAAAATCATAACAAAATAAAAAACAAATTACCATAAAAACTGTGTTGACAATGCTGGTAGGATGAAAAACTAGGCAGCCACACAATCCAAATGCTCAGAATCTTTTTTTTCATTGTTATCAGTGTCAAGGAAAAGCAAAACATGATCACATATGCTTACAGGACTCACATTTTACACCTAAGCATCAGCAAGGATATAATCAAAAGTAATATTTACATTGTTTCAATAGTTGACTCTAAATTCATATGAGAAAATTCATTAAGACTTAAAATTTGTATTCAATTAAATTCAGCTTCCTTCTATAACCTTAATTTTTAAGTGTGATTAAGCTATCATGTAAAAGCTTTTCTACCGATACAACTGCTGGACTGCCTAGCTCTGTGTTGCTGAACCTGTGGCTTGCGTGCCCTCTCTGGCATGCAAAGCCATCTCTGTGGTTATGCAGTGGCCACAGCAAGGAGCGGAGCACACACGTGAACTTGGCCCAGCTTCTTGTTGCAGCTCAGTTTTTCTGTGAGAACCAGCCGTGACAAAGAGGGCATCAGTCTGGCCCAGCTCCTTGCCACCACCGTTTTAGCATGGAAAACTGAGCTGTGGTAAGGAGGGGCTGTGCGCAGGCCTTCTGGGTTGAAGTCCCGCCTCTTTTGGCTGGAAGGGCTGATTCTTCCGGCCAGAAGGCCCACACTTTGCTATGGGATTCTGTAAACTGTAGTTTTGTGAGGTGTAATCCATGGGGTTTTCTTGGCAAGATTTCTTCAGAAAAGATTTGCTATTGCTATCCTCTGAGGCTGAGAAAGTGTGACTTGCCCAAGGTCTGCCAGAAGGTTTGAAGGCTGAGCTGGGATTTGAGACCTGGTCTCCAGAGTCACACACTCAAACCACTGGCTCTCTTTGTTCTTGTTCTAGTTCTGTGCCTTCTGTGCTTTATTATGCTTGTTGTTGTTGTGTGCTTCCAAGTGGTTTCCAACTTATGGGCCCAGAGCACCCTCCCTCCCTTCTGAGTGCTGGTTCATGGTGACCCTAAA
>CM034701.1:330343942-330386310 GCA_020142125.1 Phrynosoma platyrhinos
TCTGGGCCCGGAAGACGACTCAATTAGTCGTCTGCCGAGGCCCCATGACTTGTGTATGTGGTGCCTTCAAGTCATTTCCAACTTATGGAAACTTATGGTGACCCTAAGGTCAAACTATCAAGGAGATTTCTTGAAAAGTTTTGTTGTGGGGGGGGGTTTGCTATTGCTAGCCTGAGAGAGTGTGCCTTGGGTTTTTCCCTGGAGGTCCCACCCTGGAAGGCAGAAGTCCCACCCCAACAAGTCCCACCCTCGAAAGTCCTACCCCTAGCACCTGGTGACACTTGGTGCGGGAATGCCACTGAGTTTGGGCACTTGGCCTCTAAAAGGTTCACCATCACTGGCCTAGCTAAATATAGAGAAATTTGGCAGCCAGGTAATGAACTGGCTGCAGCAACTATTAATACAATGTTTTCCATAAGAAAGAAGTGAGAATTACTGAATAAATAAATACATTTTATACACTGCCTTTTTCTGCATCATTTTTGCATAAAAATACAGTTATGAGCAGGTCCCTACCTGTACTCTGTACTCAAAGTTTCTGTACTCAAAGGAAGATCTACTCTTCCCTGCTTTGACTGCTAATAATGAGCAATCCAGATAAAGGCCTCACAGAATTACACATAGCTTGCTAGTTGCTACTGTGAGCAGAGGCATCATCTCATCATATCACTCTTTTGCTGGGTACCCCAGTTTGTGGGCACGTAGTTCAGGACCACTCACATGCATAGCTAGCTCCTGCTTCTGACAAGTGAAAATATGCATATGTAAGTCTTTATATTGAATTCCAGGTAGATCAGTGGACTTTCTAGGGAAAAGGACTGAAGGCTTTGAGTCGGTCCACTGTGGCTTGGGGGTACTGTTGTACATACCAAACCCAATAAATCAAAAGCTTCTCTATATGCAGTCTTCCATAAGCAGAGACAAACATTGCACCCCATGCCTCTAAGATAAAAGTTACATGGGATCCAAATTAAGGAAAGAAATTAATAAGTAGATCAATTACAAACAATTAATACTTGATTAGAAGGAGGAAAAGACAAAATATCTTCAGATAACAGCCATTACTATCTGTTCTCAAAAACCAATAGTAATAGCTGTTATCTGAAGATATTTTGTCTTCTTCTAATCAAACATTGTTATTTTAGTATGAAACAAATTTGTATGAAAATCATCAATTTAAATTATTGTTTTAAGAGATAACAGAAGACTATAAAAGACAAGGAAAATGATCAATACTGTTCTGTGCTATTAATTCTCCACTATAATAGCCATTTTAAATTTGAAGCCAGTTGAAATTTCCTAGATGGAATGGAAAAATATTGAATGGCTAGCAACATTAATATTTTAACTTTGATTTAGTTGCAGACCAGTCATTTTCTGAACTGTACAAATCACCTGGGATTTAGACCATATCTTCCAATCAAGCAACAGCTCTTCCAACAATTTAACATCTTGGATTACTGCTCTAGACTCTACATCAAGGCTGAATTGCCCATTTTCATTCATATGAATCATCTTCTCGCTGCAGCATCCTGCAAGGAGAGTCTTTCAAAGAATAAAGAACAAAGGAAGGGGTTCTTAATGTTTGAAATAACAACAATGCTTCTCACAACCTGCATATTCATGTGTCCAAGGCTACCTCCAGAAAGCCATCGTGCTAACTGTAGTCACAGCTGGACACATCCAAAACCAACACATTAAAATGTAGCTCTTAACTATAAAGGAATTGTCTGATTTTGCTGTGACAGTTTATTCCATTTACCTCATAAGACTAACCAGTGTGGCCCAGAGCACATTACAAAAACAACATTCTGTGCATTGCTTCTTCTTGGTTAGAACCTGTACTTCACAATTTAAAGTATCACTAGTTTTTTTGTGGGTTTTTCGGGCTGTGTGGCCATGTTCTAGAAGAGTTTCTTTCTGACGTTCTGCCAGCATCTGTGGCTGGCATCTTCAGAGAACATGGCCATACACCCGAAAAACCCACAAAAAACTATGGATGCCAGACATGAAAGCCTACGACTTCACATTAAAGTCACCTTTAATATTTGCTAAAAACATTTTTCCAACTTATTTTCTAAAGGAAACAATGATTCAGAATTACTCCTGAGTAAACTTGCATTCAAGGAGGTTTATGCCTAAGCATATGCATCTAGGTCTGCGGCTTTTTTCTCTTGATTCCACACAAATGCTTCCCCTGTCTTTATATCTATACTTTCTAGATTAGTATCACAGGATGAAGTCAAACATTCTATTGACATTCTACTAGACAATATAATAAAATGCAATATGCCCTGATGACTTCACTAAACATAGTTTCAATAGTATCAATCAATTAGATCAATAGTTCACAAACTCAGATCCCCAGAAGTTGTGGAACTTCATTTCCAAGAGTTCTTCATACCAGCCATGCTGGCTCAGTTCTGTGGAAGGTGGTATCCAACAACAACTGGGGACCCATGTTTGGAAATTACATATTTAGAGTAATAAAAAAAGGTGGAAGGTAACCCCATCATAAAACAAGCATACGTTACATGGAGAAACAGGGTTTGAGATGGTGGTATAAGAATTACTTCTAAAAATCTAATCTAAAAGACATGGGATAAGGATAAAATCCATTTAAGCTTAAAATTCAACCTTAAGTACTAAAGCCAAATCTGTAGAATTTGAGAATCCCTAATCAGAAATGTGTATGTGCCTCAGGCTGGCTCAATATGCTATGCAGCATGTTTATTTTTTAAAAACCCTGCTATCTGCCCCAAGTATTCTAAAGGGGGCAAACAACAACCTCAACACAGATTCTAAAAACTAGTTTAACTCCCTTGTAAAATAAGTCAATATGGAAAGAGAAAAATTCAGTAGAGTACCCTACCTGCAAAATATGAAAGCCAACAATACACTTGGGCTTTATCAACACTTGGTGAATCATTGAATATCCATTGCAGTTTTCTAATTCATGAATTCTTTGTTGATTATGTTTTGTTAAGGCAAGGATAACTTTTAGAGCCAATGCTTGTGTTTGTTCACAGTTGCTGATCTCTACAACCTAAATATAAACCAATATGTTTACATGTAATAAAGTATGCTTGACAGAGTTATGAGTAAAACTACAATTTACTTTGCTTTCTGCAATGACTTTGTCATTGGAAATCTCAGAGACCTATTTCATCTACAAGCGCCTTGTACTTGATGGCCTATGGTGTATTCTACTGGTGGCACATTTGTGTTGTCTTGGTTGATTTGTAAAGGAAGGCAGGAGCACATGCAGCCCTATCTTAAATCCTGCACTACCACTATTGTTCCAAACTACTCTATAACAGCAACAACAATGACAACAAGAACAAAAAGATTCTCCCCATCATAAATTATATTGTGGAAATGGAAGAAGCTTGAGGTGGGGATAATCAGGGGTGGATTTTTGTTTGGAAGGACTGATTTTGAATCAGTTGGTAATCAAAACGCTTTTCTTTAATAGACCACTCATAATGGCTACTCAGCTTAATTGGGCTTTTATTATCCACTCACAATAATTGTTGCTCGCATAACAAACAGAGCAATAGTGCTGTAGTGTGGAAAGTCATTTTTAATTATTAGTTATTAGTGATCAGCACTAGTAATGCTAAGAACTGTATTTCTAGGAGGAGTCTGTAGGATTACTGATGTTTCTTTTCTTTCAGTGGCTCACCATATCTTAGCAACAAAAAGCCAAAAGTCTGTCATAACAAATGTGCTAATACACAAAGCAATTTTCTCAAAAACTTACCCGGGCAAAAAGGAAGACAAATGATCCTGTTCCTCCAATCTCATGCAGTATGCCCTGGAGACCTTTATATTCAGCAGGCTGTAGCATTTTCAGGTAATGAGGATCTGGTAAATTGGTTTGTACTTCTTTTGAACTGAAAGGTCGTTGGGAAGGAATAGTTTTTGCTTGACCTTTAAGTCTGATTACTGGCTCATAGATTGTGTAGCGGCCAGGGCAGCAAGTACTGTAAACAGTAGCAAGACTTTCCTAGAATATAAGGGACCATTTAATAAGCTAACATCTTATTGTCTATTCACAGTTTTTTATTTAATGTCTTTTGTGATGGGCAACAGAGCAGTCATCTCTCCATGTGTAATAACATTTTTAATTTCTGTTAAAATTGTATATTTATGGTGTTTTAATGTTGTAAGCCACCCCGATTGCATTTGCAGAGGGGCGAGATATAAATAAATATTATTATTATTATTATTATTATTATTATTATTATTATTATTATTATTATTATGTGTTGAAATAATTGTACAACAAGATTAAGTTGCTGAGTGGAAGGAGTTATATCCTTTAGAAGATAACTGGGTTAGGAAGAACTAGAAGCTCCTGAAAAAAAACAAAATTAATCTGAATAACCTGGGGAGAAGGAGATTTTGGCAGGAAGTTATATGCACTTTATTTCATGTTGTTGTACATTATCATTTATTCCATTTGTAGATCTTCTGATGATTTACAGTTGCAGCTGCAGAAGATCCAAAGTAGTAGTAAAAACTGCAATGTACAGTAAATCCCTACATGAAGAGGTGGCATGGAATAACCTAGAGTAGTATTAATCCACAGCATCATACTTGTATATAGTCTCTAACTTTGAGCCTTTGGCGTAACAGAAAATCTTGATATTTGTTACATGTCCTGAGACCCAAAAACAATATTTAACATTTACCCCTAAAATATGTTACTACTGAGAATTATGGCTTAAATTACAAATATTTATCATCTTCATCCAGCATTTGAGGATAATTTAGTTTTAGAATTTACATAATTTTGCATTCATTAAAAACATAAAAGAGTTGCTCTTTCATATAGCAACTGAAGTAGTGTAACACAGACAATTCTATTTATATCTATTAATTGCTCTAATAAATATATAGTAGCGCTGAAAGCAAAGTCTTAGTAGCATATCTAGTGATGGCAAGGCTAGTGAAATTCTATTAGCTGAGAAAAGAGCAAATATTAAGAGCACATTTTTAGTATTAGACCAAAGAACTGTGTTTTCTGTATTTTCTTAAATCACAAAATGAAAAGAGAAAAAATAGTTCATGCACCTGCATTTTCAACTCTTTAGGCCAATATAATCAAATTAAACATCAAAACTGAATTAAAACAAAATCTTTGAATAAAGTTGTTTATAACCTCAGCAGAATCAGACTTCCATGCATGGACCTACCCTACCATATACTCTAGAAGGAGGAAACAATTTCCTCACTCTTTATCTGATGTCCATTCAGGTTCTGTTAATCTCATCTGTGATTGGGGCAAAATAACATCTCCCCTGGAAGTACACCCACTCCAAACCCAATGTGAGAGCAGACAAGATGACACTGAGATTATAAAGCCCCACCCCCTACTCCTAAAATACAGTTATTCCCAGAGGAAGATGGCTTGAGAACCATTACAATCTGTACAGGGAGAGCTTATTGCCACTTCTCTCTAGAATATTCATAATAACTTCAACACTTGCTATCAGGTGGTGGTCTGACTTTACTCATATTTAAGCTACGTTAATGTATTCAAGATGATGCAGAAAGTTAAGATTAATTCAGAAGTGGGGAAGGAGTTCTATTTGCTGTTTAAACATTACATACTGCACTTGATCCAGCTTGATTTTCATGGGATGCAGAGAGCTTAGTCTAAATAGGTAGGTACCATAATATTGATTAAAATATATTTACCAGAAAAATAACTTACAATTAAAGGTCCAATGTCCACTTCTCTATTTGTCATCACAAGCTCCTTTATCTGTTCACATTGCAGAATTTCTTTATCTACATATCTAGAATAATCAGTTATGGATTTGCCATATTTGCATGGCATTAAAGAGGTGAAGTCTGGCCCACAAGCATAGAGATAAAATGCTTCTTCTGCACCAATTTTTGCACCTATAAAAACATATACAATAACTACTAGCATTACAATTGCCCAGTATTACAGTTAATATAGCCCCCCCCCCCCCCCCCCGTTCTTCTTCAAATCTGAGTAGCAGTTTGTACATTTTACTTATTAAACTTACTGGGGACTGACAGCTGATAGCTCATGGATTAACAAAATGCACAGGGTTTAACAAAATGTTAGATATTTCTATGATTTGCTGTGACAGGTCATCAGAGTTGGTTTCACATCACCTTGCAGACACAGATGGGAACACAGATACCTCATGTCCTGGCATGCAATGCTCAAAAATATTATCTTCAAGACCACAGGATCTGGCTGAAATCTAACATGATAAATGCAACTAGATCTGAATGTGCAATCTCTGACAAAAGATTTGTTTATTGAGATGTGACATAGGGCCTCCAAAGACAACATGTGAAAATGTCCCTAGTATATCTGAAGTCTGCTTGGCACAAGCACAAACTTCAAAAAGTTTAAAGGAACCAACACGAAAACTGCAGAATGAAATAATGCATTTTTCCTTGTCGTACCACAACTTGGGGAGTTTTGTACACTTGCCTTTGTTATTGAAATTCTCCCAAAGACATTCCTTGGCATCATCTTAGGTATCCACCAGTGAGAAGGCAGCATTTTTGTTTATTTTACACACACGCAGCAAGAGTATTTACATTTCTATACTGCTTCATACTGAACTAAGTAGTCTCTAAGCGGTTTACAATGTGTAAACTAATTGCCCCCAACAAGCTGGGTACTCATTTTAGTGACCTTAGAAGGATGCCAGACTGAGTTGACCCTAGAGTCATGGTATCAAACTCACAACCTTGTGGCTGCAACACTAGCATTTAACCACTGTGCCATCAGGGGTAGACACATGCACACACACATACACATTCTGCCTCTCTGTATCTGGAAAAAAAACATTAATTGATTTCTCTAAATGATGTTGGCTCAGAATACAAGACTATAAAAACAAGACATACTATACTATAAACAGCTGAAACAAACAGAATTGCAGCTAAAACGTCAAGGAAATATCCATGGTCAGAATTACATTATTAACAGTTATACTAGCCAAATACTCTTCACATGTTGGTGGAAGCCACTAAGTAGGGGCAGGGGTGGGGCATGATAGGTCCTCCCTAAAAAGGTATGGCCACTATAGAGGCTCTGTTTCCAATCCTGACCTTCACTCTGACATTGGGACACTGAACAGAATCTCTTCAACTAATCCTTAGATATGGGCAGGTTCACATGAGTAGGCAGTGCTTTAGAAGTCCTTTTCCTAAGCTGTTTAGAGCTTTAAAAATAGATACCAGTATTCTGAACTGGGCCCAGAAACCAAATAGTACTCAGGAAATCTGTGGAAACAAGTGAATTACACAGTTCTAAAGAAACAGGCTCTGGTCCACATTCTAGTTGATGCAGTTTCAACCAGGTGGATTCTTCCACTTCAAAAGACAGCTCCTCACAGTGCTGCAGTCCAATCTTGATGCCAGAATTGTTCTCTCAAGAAAACCTCACAACTGGCAATTTGGTGTTAGCTGAATAAAAGTACTCTAGATCACAACCATTACCTGGCTACAGGACTAGGAGTACTTTTAAGCGTGGAACATAAAAAGAAGCCCCTTGGGACACTGTAGAACTATCTTCCTACTCTAGGTAGCACTATAACCAACATAAAAACAGATGCATCAGCTCTGCCCCCCCCCCCATTACATGCTGCCAGGTTGTTTTTAAAAATATCATGCCTGGTAGGATAAAAATAATTCTAAAGAAAGGTGTGAGACTAAGCAGGTGTATGGGGCAAAACAGATGGCCCCGAAAGACCATCTTGCCACTCCCCCTTTGCCTGCTGAATCAGGGCCGTGGTCCCAGTTCGGTGTTTTTCCACTTCCAAAAGAAGCGGCAAAATGCCACTCCTTTGGGAAGTGGAAAAAAGCTGTCCTTGCTATGGCTGTGACATTTTTCAGGGGTTCTGCAGTGCAGCATATCTTAACAATGCCCCGATCCGGCAAGCAACCCCGATGCCACCCCGTTGTAGAGGCCCTAACTTACTCAGAGTTCAGGGACACCCTGGTATGTCAAACATAGTAGTGCTGTAAATGAATAGAAACTTTAAAAAATTAATTATATTTTGTAACCCTAAAGGTTAATTATGTCTAGTTCTAATATGATGCATTATTGTTGTTGTAGTAGTTGTTTTAAAGTTAAAATTCATTGTTCTGCTGCTGTTGACACATCTGTCTTCTGTGCTTTACACTGATCTTTTATTTAATCAAATATGGTTGGTTGCAACGTTATAAGAATCAGATACACAACAGCTTCCTACTAGCTTATGAAATACTAAACTTTCCTAAAGATAGGCAGAATATAAATATTACAAATAAACCAAATAAAACATCCCTCTTGCACATAAGGTAAAAATTTAGCACAAGATGATCAGCTGTATATAAAACGCAAGGAAATACAACATACCGTTGAAGAGAAGGAAATTTCCCAGGTCCCATCTCCCAGCCAATTGCAAAGATTCATCTTGAGAAGCTGCATAATGGCCAGTCATACAGAAGGTCTTATTACTGTCAGATGATAAGCTTGTTTTCCTTGGAAGTGTATAATCTAAACTAATTTCAGGTTTTCTAAAATAAAAAAGTGAAGCTCAAAAGTATATCCTGAACAACTTTTAAAAGTGATGAGGGTTTTACAAAAGGTACTTTCACTTTTTATTATTTATCAAAATTAAAAGCTACACAGAGTTGTGTCAAAACAGAATTAAGATGTTTACAATTAGATTCACAGTTTAGTACCATGGCAAATTTATAAAGCTGCCTCAATAACTGATGTGCTTCCTCTGTTTCTACTAAAATATCTGATGGTCAAATGAAAGCGATATAGAAAGAAACTCTTCTAGAACATGGCCGCACAGCCCGAAAAACCCACAAAAAACTATGGATGCCAGCCATGAAAGCTTACGACTTTACGAAAGCGATATAACATCCTGGCATGCCTGTAGTACTCATCCAATAGAGCTGCTTCAGCTATCCCCTTAGATATCCTCAGCCACCAAGCTACAGACAGAGTAGGAATCTTTCTGCCTTATATCTAGTCTTTATAGTAACTGTTCACGCAGCTACCCTAAACTGATTTTATTCTACATTATATAATTTACTGCTTCGGAAAATTACCTTTGACCAGAAATCCATAGTGAAAGTGTTCCGTGGATATTTTTCTTGCTTTCTGGCTGCTGCTGATATGTTAATGCCAAATGCTGCCATTTACCTATAAGAAATGTATTCTCTGGTGTTTCAACTTGCGCTAGTAAGCCAGCTTTCATTTCATCATTTGGATCCATGCACATACTGTGAGAACAATAAAGAGGAAACCACTGAGAAGTGGCCAATCTAACATTGTTTCAAATTTTATATCAAATTCTGCTTCTGCACTATTCTTGTATTACATGTGCCCTAAGCCTAACTTCGGCCCTAAGCAGACGACTAATAAAGTCGTCTTCTGGGCAGAGAAGAGGAGGGGCAGCCGCACGAACGGCGCCCCTTCCTCTCTCCGAGGTCGCTCCCAGATGCGCCGGCCGTCCACACGACCGGCGCATTGGGGATGACCTCACGGCGCAGCGCCCACATGCGCTGCGCCGTTTGAGTCAGAGAAAGTGCGCCCGCCGCTTTTGCGGCGCACTTTCTCTGACATCTAAAAGGAGCGCCAATTTGGTGCTCCTTTTAGGGTCGCCGGCGGTGCGCCTGGATGCGGAGGCTGCAGCCCCGCGGCGCTCCGTTCGGCGGCGGCTCCGGGGCCTCCGTCTGCTGAGGCCCTTCCTCAGCAACTTTAGGGTCTTAGGAACTTTGTGTTCTAGAAGTATCCACATTTATAAAACCACATTTTGTTTTTTGAAGGTACTGTACTGGAAGTGGTTAAATCTGTTACTTTAACCAAGATTAATCTTTTTTTTTTTAATTAATCTGTCCTCTTCCTTTTCCTCCTATTATAGTCTCCAGCCATTTAGTGAACTTGTTTTTCTCATAAAATTTAACTTTTAAAATTTGCTTTCTCAATGCACATATCCCTTGACTATCTTAAAACAATGGTCCTGTTCATCGCAATCTCTCCACTACCTTTACATCATGAAGGGTTATTAGGATTGAGCAGAGTGTTGCCTAGTTTGCTTTTTATATAGGCTTTCCAGAACAGGACTTCAGCATTATTGACAGTTAACAGGTTTTGGAGCAGGAAGACATAGTGTTAAGCCCTGCCAGTCAGAATTAGGCACTGCTTCCTCCCTCACCTACTCACCCTAACTTTTAGCTACTAGATTCCCCCTCACTCACAACACAACCACTCACTGGCTGGTTGTGTGGCAAAAAAATGTCAGCTATGCTTCTATATGTGGACTTACAGCAATGACACCATACATATTCCTGCGCCAGGGTCTGTTAACTATTAAAGATACATGAACTAGGGATGGAAAGAATATTCACTATTATTCATTTTCTGGTTGAAAAATGGGAAATCCAATAAGGAAGAATAATACAGTGGTGAGAATTTTTCAGTTTTCGCACACATCCCAAAGTATTTCCAGAAATATATTATTATATGCAGAAATATATGTGGGTTTTTGCATGTCAACTGTTTCCAGACAGCCGCATGAGGTTTTGAGGTAAGAATACTTGGGGGGGGGGGAGGAGTTTGCACAGAAAACTTGTAAAACAGATATCTTGTGTGAAAAACCCAGTATTTTCAAAAATAAATTTTGTTGTGTGAGACTGCTGTTCTCTGTGCAAAAATTTTGTTGTACAAGATAGCTGGTTTGGTGTTGTTGTTTTTTTAAAAAGCACAAACAAAACACATGGTTGCCTAGAAACAGGCATGTATAATTTTGTTTATGCACAGACCCTCACGATTCTCAAGCAAAACAGCCCCCAAAAGCCCTCATGTACTGCCATGCAAGAACTGCATAGAAATACTCATTTTCTCTGCTGAAGGGAGAAAACAATGGACACTATTTGTCTCTGCCTGCAAGAATGAAGAAGTCAAATATTAACATCCCGAAGAGGAACTCTGTCCTGTATTCAACTCAGTTACGGCATTTTCACATCAAGAAAAACAAACTCCCAACCATTTAGTGTAACCTTTATGAGTTTTTAAAACTCTTTATACCCCATTTCCTTTCTATTACTATGTTGTTGTTGTTTTTTATGTAGTTTATTGTGCCATAATTTGGAAACAACTTGAAGGTACACTGCACACACACACTGTGATTACCTTTGTTCACAATAAAGAACTGAAGACAGCTCACACCTTTTTTCATTCCTGTTTGAATTAATTCCAACCAGTAAATTCCAAATGTCAAGACACTAAACGGCCAAGTAGTGACACTTTGATACATGCCTTCATCACCACAAATAAATTAATCTTCCTTAGGCTGCAATCTTAATAGTTTTTCACCTGAGAATAAGGGCCATTTAGACCAGTGGTACTATGTTCTGAGTAGACCAGGATTGCACTGCTAGAGTGGTAAATTAATCTTCTTTAGACTAATGGCAATGTATCCTATATATTGTTCACCTCAAAATAATCAGGATAATTTCAGCAATTTCAGATTTTTGTAGATACATCAACAATTGCCATAAGATTCATTCTGACACCAACAAAGATTTCATAAAACAGGTTCCCATTTCAACTACAAGATATTGTATTATAGGAGCTGAATTGGGATTAGCATGTTTAGTATGTTTCACACAAAAATGAAGGCTAGCTTCTATAGGAAGTCCTGGAGAAGTAGGTCTTTCATGCTGAACAAGTTTCTTACTCAAAAAAGCTTCTGCGAAACATAAATGCTAGTATTCTGCTACTAATTATAACTGACTCAATGGAAGTGATTTCACATTTCACATTCTGTGAAACTGCAACAGCAATCAGTCTGATTAAATTTATTACATACATAAATACAGATTACTGCTAACATGCTTCTTAGCTGACTCTACAGCAAATCCAACAGCTCAAAAGAAGGAATATATAACCTTATTTAACACATTATTCTATTTGTAAAAGAAAGCTATAGTACCGAAATGTAAAAGCTCCAGTGTTCACATTCGCCCACACTTGAATCATCAATGCTTTGGACCCCAATGAGAATATATGAAGGCAGCCATCTTCTAGAAGTTTGTCTCCCAAACTGACATAATCAATTCCAGGTTTATTTTCTTCTAGAACACAAAGCATTTGTTAAATCATGGGCACAACTAATAACACAATGGTAACAAGCACATCTGTCTTGCATTCTATGAAGTATACAAATGTAGCGTTGTTGTATGTGTCTTTAAGTCATTTCCAATTTAGGAAAATCCTAAGGGTTTTCATGGGGTTTTCTGGGCCTAAGAGAGTCTCACTTACCCAAGGTTACCCAGTGGGTTTCCATGGCCAAGCAAGAAGCAAACCTTGATCTCCAGAGTTGTAGTTAATTCTCAACCACTGTACCACACTAGCTAAAACAGGTGAAACTGTAATCCTAGATTGGCTTGAAACATACTTATAAACCACAAAAATCTTAACCCAGAGCCAGTTTTATACAATAAACCAATACATTAACAGTTTAGAGCCCAAGGCTATGAGGGTTCCCTGAATTTTTTAAAAGTCAGAATAGAATTTGGGGTAGTTATACTAAGGGGCTTCTTAAACTTAATTTAGGGCCTTGACAGGTATTAATCCAGCCCTGGTCACATCTGTGGATCTCCAGCCATGACAATTTTGATTCTTCTTAGGGTACAGAGAGGAAAGAATGTAAAATGAGGCAATTTTATTAAGAATGGGCAACTATTAACTTTTTTAAAATTAAGATACAGATTTCAGGTACTCTCAAAGTCTGTGTGTGTCACATACAAACACTGCTAATGCAGGAAACATAATTTTTTGATGAAGTCATGTTTTATACATGAACTAAGAACTTAATTTATGTTCCTGAAATATAACAGGAAATCCTATCTTCCATCATTCTTGTCCTCTCACAACTTTTAGTGTAAAGTACCTTAGGAACTAATGCTGCAGGCTCCTGGGAAGCTTCATTTGGACTACCAAAGTCCACACTTTTTTTTCACACTTTGCAAGTCTTAAAGTAGAATCAGATTCCTTTATTCCTTTTTTTTCTATTTATTCTGATGGCAGTGATTATGAGCACTGGCCCAGAGGAAGCACAAGCAAGTGGATTAGCTGAAAATTGCCTTCTCCGCTTTCTGCGTGTAGGAGCATCATGAGTAGCAGCATCTGCTCAGGGACACTCTGGATTCTCCCAATCAATTCCTCCCCCCTCAATAATTTCAAATAAATAAGTTTCAATTAACAAAGTATAATTTATATATTTGCTAACAGAAAGCAGGCAAACACTTTTCAAAGAAACAGCCTTGTTAGTCCGCTGCAGCAAAATAAAGGAAAAAAGGAGAGGAAAAAATCTAGTAGCACCTCTATGGCCTGAAACAAACGGGTCAAAAGGACCGCCTTTGTGCTGATCTGGGGGCATGGCATACAGATGATGCATGCCCCTGGATCAGGCTGAAGCTGCATCACAGCTGATGAATGCAGCCCAAACCTGACTGCAAAAAGAGTGCAAAAAAGCACTCCTTGCTGGCAGTCCATTGCAAACCATGGAGACGGCCAGCCTCAGTACTGTGGAGTCTGGTTGCCACGGTCCTGCACTGAATGGGTAGCGACCAGCAATGGAACAGCCAGAGCTCTCCAAGCTGCTGGTCTGATTGATCTCTAAAAGACACTTTTTATTTTAGTATGAGCTTTTGTGGAAATCAATCCACTTATTCAGATGCAATAAAGAATACCATTAAAAAATTGCATCCAATTCCTTGAATTAAAAAGAACACTGAACTATGCTTTACTGGTAGTTTGAACATTGGACTGCAATTCTGAAAACCATGGTTTGATTCCCCACTTGGCTATGAAAACCCATTGGGTATCTTGAGTACAGTCAGCCCCAGAAAACCCTGTGACACATTCACCTTAGGGTCACCATAAGTTGGAAATCACTTGGAAAGCACACAACAAACAACAAATCTCCAACTTATTACAAAAGTCTCACGTTATGTAATTTTTAAAACTGATTGCTGGAACCTAAGTCATTAAATTTCTTTTTGGAATACTCTTTCCTCTAAATGTATACCACTAAGTGCAATTAGAATAAACATCATTTAGATTCCTGAATAATTTAAAGCATATCAGAACTCTTACAGATTGAATTTCACCACATTATAACAATATGACTTACCTGTATCATCAAAACTGCTGTCATATGAAATTAATGATTTGCTCCTCCGTTTCATTCTTTTTACTTTCTCCAAAGAACTGTCTGCTGCATGAACACATTCCACATGAAACCACAATGAGATGCTGAAGCCTTCAGACATATGTGGCCAACAGTTCTGCCCGACCAAAGGCAAATGGATTGGAGCAATATGCCAAGAAGAAAGAAGATGGTGAGGCAAACTCTCACCCTCTGGGTCTTTCTTTATCTGTGGAAACTTTGATCGTCTTAGTAGCCCTATGGTCTTGCTGTTGAAAGTGAGAGTTGGTTTTTGGGAAGGGCTGCTGCCTAAACTTGGTATATGATGTAAAGGAAATGGGATATGTTGTAAAGGCCTCATGTCAGCATTTGCTTCCAAAATCTTCAAAATTCCTTTAAGCAGTGTACTCTGAGAGAAATGAACAAAAGAAGATAGTCACTACAATATATACCCTAAACTGAAAGATTCAGAAGATCTTTAAATCTGCTCATATAGTGACAGTCATTTATTCTTGCATTGCCTAGTCTTAAATAGTTTTATTCAAACATCATTGAAAAAAAGCCTAGTTAATGCAAATCCAGAATAGGAACCTGTTACAGCCAATAAAGACCAGGCTGTCCCAGACCTCCCAGAGGGCCTTCTCTGCAACCGCTCCCAGACTTTGGAATGGCCTGCCGGATGAGATCCGTCTTATTACCACGCTTGCTGCTTTCAAGAAAGCAGTAAAGACGGATCTCTTTCGGCAGGCCTTCCCAGAATAACAACCGCCATAGGAGACGGGTTCTTTATTTATCTGATGTGCACAATTGTTCAGTTGGCCTTTAGTACAAGGTTTTATGGTTTTAGGTTTTAACGTTTAATGTTCTGTTTGTTTTAACTGAATTCTTGGTTTAATCTTGTTTTAAGGGGTGGGTGGGTAGATCTGGAGGGAGGGAATGTGTTTTTAGCTGTATTATTTTAAATTGCTGTAACCTGCCTCGATTGCTTTGCAGAGAGGCGGGCTAAAAATAAAATTTATTATTATTATTATTATTATTTAGCATTATATACCCTAAACTCAACACACCCAACCAAAGCATTGAGGTTGTGCAACTCTCCTCCCATGTGACTGGGAAGATGAATAACTATGATTCAGTTTTATGTTACTGATTCCTGAATTGTTAGGTAGGAATCAAGGTGGGCAATTGTGGAAGGGTAGGGAGTCACATTAGCCCATTAGACCTTGGAATATTGCACCACCACCACCCACCACCCATTTGCAGGTATTCCTGATGTATTCCTGCAGGAAATACATCAAAACTTTGCCCCAAATGCCTTCTAAGGGACATGGTAGTATTCTCACCATGTTTTCATGTAGAGGTCATTTTGGGTCATCCTGAGGCAAAAAACCAAAAAGCTTTGGGAAAAAATGCAAAACGTCGTTTTGACCATGGGGGGTCCAAGGGGCCCCCAAGTGTGGTGGAATTGTCCTTCACACCCCCTAGAGCTAATTTGGAGGCATGCTGCAAAACAGAAATTTGACCCCTGGGTGGTCCTGGGGTTGCATGCAGCCTGTGTGCTGCACTTTGCCCACTCTGGTTTAAAGCTGGGTGGAATGAGGAATCATAAATTAAAGCATGGTTGAAAAAGCTAGAAATCATGATTTAAAGCACTGAGGATGTATGGACCCAAATTCTGCAGCACCATGAAGCCCCTGTTGCCCTCAAATCCTCCCAATTTTTAGAGGTTTTTAATAGTGACCTTTGGGTGCTCCCTCCCCCAAATTGGACAAAGCTCCCAAACCAGGCTGGTCTCCCAGTGCCCCAGAACCCACTCAAGTCAAAATGGGGGGGGGGGGGATTTGAGGGCTCAAGGGATTCAAATGGCAGCCATAAGTGATGTGACATAACTTCTGGGGCACTCAGAAGTGACACCATTGCTTACTGTTGCCCACTCCTGGGCACAGATGTTAAGCAAGCTACAAAACAAAGCAGGGCTTGCTATTAGTTTGCTCAGCAATTAATTAAACTTTGTTTTTAAACTACCATTGCTAGTCCATACTCACATTAAAACAAGACAGTGAAACTGAATCATAGCTCCCCCCCCCCACTCTCCTGAGAAAGAGAATGAGCGGGGAGAACCATGGTTAATACTAAGTCACCTGCTAACTCCATAGTTTGACATTACACTTTGAATCCAGGCCACTAAACATGTGAATGCATTCCACTAAATGTGAAATGGGAAGGAAACACCTTGCTATTGTTGAAGTACTTTGGTTGAAAATTACAACCCCAAAGGATTTCCATCAGGAGAAAATTCCCAATTTCTTGCTACTTGTCAAGTTTAATTGGACACTATTTACATAAATTATATACAAAGTTATTCTCCACTCTTCTCATAATAAGCATGAAAGATTTATTTCTGAATGGAGATTAGCAATGCAAAAGATACTGTGAATTATCTAGCCCAACCTGCTCCTCAAAAATAGGATTATCCAATATCAAAAGCATTCTGAATAGATGAGAATATAATTGCCTCTTGGAAACATCCAAACAGCAGCCTTCTCACTTGCAGCTGTGCTTATAGTTTTGATGGTTGTCTCTACTCTTGAATTTATCTTACTATATTCCATTCCTACTGTTACATATTATAGCCACATAGTTGAAAATTACTAACAATTTTACAGCCTTCCTCCATAGGAACTAGAGCAGGGGTCAGCAACCTACGGCCCGCGTCCGGCCCCGAGGCCTTTGGACTGGCCCCCACTGGCGCGCACGTTGCAGCCGCCATTTTGTTTTCTAAAATGGCGGCTGCGACTAGTTTGCGCATGCGCAGAACTCCTGGGGAAATGGTGGTGCGCGCGGTGTTGGCAGGTGTCGGCAGCGGCGACAGGGGCCGCACATGCACGTATGAGCGTGCGCGCCACCATTTCCCCCCACCACCACCATCGGCCCGCAGAAGACCTGGGGATCCCCGGACCGGCCCCAGGTAAGGGGAACTTGCCAACCCTTGAGCTAGAATTTCTTTTATAGTATTCCCTGAGTTTCAGTTTGTCAGCATGCTTGCTGGGAAAACAAAATTTTCCAGAGCAAAATGGTCATGTCTCCCAAATACATTTACTTTTATGACAAGTCACATTATTTTGACAAAGAATGCAAAATACACAAAGAAACACACAAAGAAAAAATCGAGAGAAGCATATACAGAAAGGGGCTTGAAGAATCCAGTTTTCCCACTACTTTCTCGATTCAGGTGCCCTCAAAGTAAGCGTCAGGATACTGCTGTGGCAATGCAGGGGAAGTGTCTCTCAAAATCAGAGAGAAACTATGGATGGTCTTCTCCATAATTACGGTACTGTACTTTTGAAACTTCCCTCAGCCACTTCTAAAGACCAGAAAATTCTTAAATATGACAAACAGCTGTAGGGAGACAAGAAAAATTCCATGCAACCAGCCTGTATATGCATATGGTCTCTTGGGTATCTGTCTGGGTAACAGCCTTTTATCCTGAGAGTATGTCACACTGAGGTAGAAGAATCAATTGGTTGAGTAAGACAGGACACAATTGTCTTATAACAGCACTCCTCCCTATCTAGTAGCCTAATGTCCAAAGAAAAATGGTATGCAGGTAAAGTCTGCCTTATCCAAAATGCTTTGGAAATGTTTTGAATATTGGGTTATTTTGGATTTTGGAATGCCTGCATTTGCATATATGTACCTAATGAAATATCTTGGAAATGGGACCCAAATCTAAACACAAAATTCATTTATGTTTCATATACACCTTATATGCATAGCCTGAATGTACAGTCTGCCCTCTGTATCCATGGATTTAACTAGCCACAGATTGAAAATATTTTTTAAAAATATAAATTCCAAAAAGCAAACCTTGTTTTTGCCATTTTATATAAAGGACACCATTTTACTATGTCACTGCATTTGATGGGATTTGAGAATCCACAAATTTTGGTATTCCTGGAGGGTCTTGGAACAAAACCCCAATGGATACCAAGGGTGCATTGTCATTTTATGCAATATTTTAAATAATTTTGTGCATGAAACAAAGTTTGTGTACACTGAATCATTAGAAAGCAAAGGTGTCACTATTTCAACCACTCATGAAAATGTTTTGCTTTTTGGAATATGGATTTTGAGATTTCAGATAGGGAAGATTCAACCTGTATTACCAAATTTTGAAGAATTGTAATTATACCATGGAATAGACCAGGCTGGGAGAATGTTTGGCCTTTCAGATGTTTTGGATTACAATTTTCAGAAGTGGCCAATGGAAGGGAATTATAGCAGATATAGGGCCAAAACAGACTGCCAGAAATAATCCATCTTGAGACCACTTTAACTGTCCTGGCTCAGTGCTAGGGAACTGTAATTATTGTGGCACCAGAGCTCTCTGACAGAGAAGGCTCAATGTCTCAGAAAAAACTACAATTCCCATGATTCCCTAGCATTGAGCCAGGACAGTTAATGTGGTCTCAAAGTGGATTATTTCTGGCAGTCTGTTCAGGCCCGTAGTCAAAAACCTTGCAAAGACCAAAGGGTTCTTGAAGCCTGAGTTAAATAAATTACATGCTACTTTACTCAGGAATCTCCTTTATAAAAAATAAATTGCTATTACATCAGCCATTGACTTTACTTCAAAGCATTTTCCTATTACAAAATTCTTACCGTAGACTGAGTTTTTTCTAAAAAGATCCTTAAGAGAAGAGTTAGCTCTTCTGCACATGTTCTCGAGCTCATCAGAGACACCAACAGATCCACCAGTACCTCCTGACATTCTGAAAAGGAGCATCATAGTTTGTTATCAAATAATCACACAATACTCCCTATTCTGCTAAAGCTATTAAAATGAACAACAATGCAAAGGCAGCTGTAATCCAAGAAGAAAAGCTTCTAAAAAAAGATGTAATCCAGGAAGAAAAGCATGGCAGGGGGTTGGACTGGATGGCCCTTGTGGTCTCTTCCAACTCTATGATTCTAAACTCCAGTTAACACTTAATAACAGACACTTCAATATCAGATAATTCTGTCTTAAAATACAGGAAAACTGTGCTACACTGAATTGAGATCAAGGAGTAAAATATCCTCACCCATGTTCACATGTATATTGGTGGTAGGAGGGGTTTTCATATAAACTCTTTGGTGTTACAGCTATAATCTTCTTGTAGTGCAGTAAACTACTTACCAAAAATGTGTATAACAAAGAATAAACTGATTTGGAAACCCCTGCACTTAGCATTTCATATTTTGTTCAGAGTCTTCCGTTTAAAAGTCTGCACAAACATCTCCTCATCAATAAGTCTCTCTACTAAATTTGAAATAGGGTTCCAGACAAAATACTGTATAGCACAGTTAAACCTTAACTAGGTAACCTATAGACTTCTTACTTTCAGAAAATTCAAACACATATTAAATTAATTTATTCTACAGACATATACATCAAACATACACATGAAGATCAAACACATATACATTCAGATCAAATGTTGGAAGCATAGAAAGAAAATACTGCTCTTATTTATTATTTATTTACAACTCACCATGAAAACTGGAATCCATCTGTGTCAATATGTGAAGGAATCCTCCCAGGAGACTTTTTACAGCACCCTAAAACGAATTCAAGATAAAAATTATACACTGAACTAAATTAACTAAGTAACTAAATTGATTTAACAAAATATACATGAAGTGATGGGAATGTATGGCTACAAAAATGTACCACAGCTGAGTGAGTGGCTATAGGCTAGTCCCAACATCCTTTCAAAGCTGGCTTTCCCTGACTTGCTTGACCTTTTCATCTTATCCCTTCCTTCCTCCTCAAGTCTATATCCTCCAAGCTAATTTTCATTTCAGGCCCCTGACTCCTTTCACCTTTCCCATCAGCTAAAGCTGATTTCTGTGGCCAAAGATATGATCAACACATCAAAACTTGGCCTAATAATACAGGTTTTCAAAATAGCAATAAGGGACAGTCAAAAGTCATGACATGCAGGGTTGATCACTGGGCAGCTATGAAAATTTTTGTGTTCTACCTAAATACCAAATGAAAGTATTGATTTCAGTTAATCTAACCATGACTTCTCTGTAAAATTAACATACTGTCCACATTTATAGATTACATGATGCACACATTTCTGTGTTTGAGGCCCACACTGCTAAATACAGGATTTTTGGCATCTCTTTCAGTCAGTATAAAAGCTGTCTAACTCTCAAATACTGTATAATAAGGGACACATGCCAATCGTATAAGGCACAAGCTTTCTAGCCCTCAAATAAGGGACATACCCTATAATAAGGGACATTTAGCAAGATTAGATCTGGGCCTTTAAAAATTGTACATCTGCTTCCTTAAGTCCTGTATTATTTTTATGCTTCCTGTTAAGCAGATATATAGGTTGCTGCTTGCCTATTATCTACATTTACTCCAGATGCTTTATTGCGAGGTCATTTAAGCACAGCATCCTTTGCATGTTTGGTTAGAGTCAGGCTCACAAACAATCAAGAAGGTCTGAGATGGAGAGGACTTAGTGTAATGTTACATTGTTCAATGTTCTGGGAGCCCCTGTGGGCAGAAAAAAATAATTCATAATAAAAACAATAATGACTGGTGACAGAAGAACACAGACTGAAAGTTCTTCTAAAACATAAGGGCCTCTGCAGACGGGCCCTTTGCAACGTGTTGGAGGCAAGGAAGGGGAGGGGTAGCCGGACGCTGGGCGCCCCATCCCCTTCCTGAGGAGGTCATTGGAGCGACGGCCTGTCCACATGATGGGCGCTCCGATGACATCCTTCTGGCTCAGTGTCTGCAAACACTGAGCCGGAAGAGATGCCAAAGAGGCACGCCACACCTTTTGCGGCGCCCCTTTCACGGCTTGCGAAAGGAGCGCAATTTTAGCACTCCTTTTGCAGGTGGCAAAAGGGAGAATCAGGGCCAAGGTGTCCGGCAGCCTTGGCCTCGATCCTCCGCTTCCTGGGGCGGCCCAGGGCCGCCCTTCTGCATCCCCCCAAAAGACAGCAGTTCCATGGGAGAGAAAAGATAGAAACGAACTATATGAGGCTCCCAGCTGAAACCTTCATTGAATGGTCTTCACAGCATTCCAGCAGTACCTCTCTCATCCATGGGGGCCAAGTGGTTTAGCAGACTGCATGTGGAGCACTACTGCAGAATTGTTTGAAAATAATGTACAACTTATAGCCATATTGCATACCAAAATAAACATTAACCTGATGTATAAGTAAGGTTGCATTTTCCCCCTTCAGCCTGATTACTTTCAAGAAGCTCTGGAAGACATGAGTAAGGACATCTAGGCTTGGGTTACCAACTGAGAGTAAATGTAATTCCAACATGCAGATTTCAGGGTATATCAATTCTCCTTGAATGAGGTGTTCAGCTAGGTCACTGGGAAAACTGGAAAAGCCAAAGCATCCTTTTTCTCTCTTAATGTCTGTCCCTGGAAGAAAAGATATATGGCCATCGAATAAAAATCAGTAATTCAACTATCTGCCCTATCTACCAATTTATTTGAGCTTCATAGTTCCTGTCTAACAATAATTTGTCATTAATTAGGAATGAAAAGGGTTAAATCTTCCCCATAGTCCAAAATCATGAATTAATTTGAAGAACACAATCATCTTATGAAAGGGTGAGCATGGACAAAGGCACAAAGGTTAATTTTTGCCCCTATGGTATGTCATACTAATCTTTTTTTGGCCAAATAACACAGTAGTTTTCTGGGTTTGGAAGGCAGGGTGCTGCAGATAGCTGTTTTATCACAGTCACAGGTCTCCAGGTATGGTGGTTGACCTCTGAGTTTTTTTCAATCTTGCATATTTTTTTAAAGTTGGGGAGGAAGGAACTTTAGGGAGCCAACAAGCCTGTCTGCCACACAAAAGCTATGCACAGATGATATATGCAGTTTGCATGATTACCATCCCTGATCTTAACAGACATGCAACATAAAGCACACACATTCATATCCTACAAGACCAACCTGACAATAAGTGGAAGACAGACAAGTACATTGCATGATTCGTTACCGTAACTGTCCACTTTTTAATGTACTGATGGAATATTTTTGTTCATCACTACTACTACACTTTTGTGCTGAACCATGTTAAGCAAATACATAAAACCCAGCAAGTAACTGTTTCATAAAATTGTGTGATGTGCTTTAAAATAACACAACACTATTATTGGAAAACAGCTATGTGCAAAAAAGCAAAGGTACTAATTCATTCACATCAACTGTAAGAACAAATAGGTTTCTAAATTGTCAAAAGATTAGATTGCATCCAATAAAGGGCTCTTTCAGGACTCCTTACTTAATAAGAGACTTTTGATCCAGTAGAGTTATTACTGTGGCTCAATGAGACAATTCCTCCCTCCGCCACTTCCCATTTCCCAAAAATCTGCTGTGGAGTTTTGGGGGATCGAGTGGAACACTGAAGGAGGAGGAGACTCAAAAAGCAGAGGGAAAACAGCAAGTGCTCCGCAATCCCTTCTGCCAGCAGGAGCCTTCTGCAATGAGGCTGCTTAAGGATCTTTCCACCAACAGAATAAAACTCTGTATCCAACTAAGTATAAATAAATTGGTAGGTACACAACTCAAAATACTGACAAAATTCAAATTCAAATCTGCCTGAGCCATAATATAGGTAACACTTCCCATTCATAAAAGAGGTGGTAAGCTACTGCACTTAGTGAGTTGCATATGTGTATAAATGCTACAAGTCATGGATATGTTGTATAAAGCAGAAGCAGCCAGGCTGGCCATAAGAAAAGTTAACAAAAGTTCAGACTTGCCTTCATCTTGGCTTTCACTGTCATCAGGATTACTTTCACTATCTGCATCATAACCTTCTTCTTCAGCAAAAAAATTAAAGCTACAGCACTGTGACTCTTCTGCTTCTTCAGATATATCACCAGCCTGAGGTACAAGTTCCTTTTCAGATTGATGGATCTGTGACAAACATATTTTAGAAGGATGAGTAATTGAAAACCTAGATCACCATCTACAGCAAATTCTGGACTTCATACAATTTCTGAATGCCAAATATCAAGTAGTATAGCCTAATACCCCCAGTCCACCCATCTGACCAGATGTCTGATTCTCCTAATTTATGTAATTTAGGGCCAGAACAGACAGGCTGGAAAAAGCCAGCTTCCGGATGGCTTGTGCGTGTGGTGTTTTGATACTGCACAGCCCAAGACACCCAGCCAACCAGATGGGGATGGCTTAAAGCTACTCTGAGGGCATGGTGTTTTGATGACACACACCCCCAGAAGCCACCTGGGAATTGCACCGGGGCTGTCTAAGGCAGCCCTTTACCAGCCCAAATAGGATTGGATCTTTTCCACTCCTATTTGGGCTGGTGGCAGGGCAGATTGGGGCCGCGTCATGTGCTTGCCATAGCTCTGGGGCGAGCAACTCTAAGGTGGCTCCAATCCGCCCTTTTGGGGCAGTCTGTTTCACCCCTTAATGTTTTTAGACTCTGCTGTTTTACCATCTTATCACTTCTACTACTGCTTAACTCCTGTAAAGAATGTAGAAATGACACACAAAAGCGCCCTGGACAAAAGGAAAAAGACCTTGAACTCACGCTAAGAAGAAATTAGCATTCAGCTTATAAATTAAGTTTTCACAACCAAACAATATTGTGCATGTTCAAATTCACTTTGAGGCACAATCCTCCAGTTACCAAGTTTTCTAGTTTATCCACATGCAACCAAGGGTGAATTTGTAATTTCTATGAGAATTTCACACCAGCATAATGAATGTCCAGCCTTCTGACAAAGAGACAAACTTTAGAGAAATTCAAGTTCAAGTTCAAAGAGACAAGAAATAAAAACATGCATTTTAAAATTATACCTTTTCTTTCTTTTCTTCAGAATGATCTAGATCAGCAAGATAGGTTCCTAGTGCAACCCGAAGCAAGGAATCAAATAAAGGCTTCACCAAACTAGTTTCCATTATTTTCGATTTTGTAAGATGATCTCTCATTTCAAGTAATATATCTTCAGTGCAAGCATTCTACATTAAAATAAAATCAATTACACTTATAGGTCTGTTTATTCAGTGAAAATGCTATTAAAAGCAAATATATTTTCCTCTCTACTTGCATTTCCTTTCTGTATTTACTGAAAGCAAGAATAAAGTACATTTGTCAATGTTTGCATGCTATACTCAATGGACAGATACTGTGATCATCTTTAGATAATCTTCTTCATTTCTTTGTTCTATCAAAACTTGAATGATATTTTTAAAAAGTAAGCCTTCAGGCATTATTCATTATCTATTCACTGTACCATTGGCATTGACATTAGCTCAGCACATTAGCTGGAATAATTACCAGTTACATTAATCTGCAAGCAATGTAATTGTTATGCCCTCATACCCCTGTAGAGTAGCATGCTATAGATCAGGGAAAGGCAACCTTTCCCCTTTAAGGGCCGAGGGATGTCAGCTCCCAGAAGCCTCAGCCATGTTGGCCAATAGTCCCATGTTGGCCAATAGCTCCTGGGATTCTGGGAGCTGAAGTCCCTCGGCCGTTAAAGGGGAAAGGTTGCCTACCCCTTCTATAGATATTACTTCTCAGATTTTATTTCCCATTTCTGCACTTATAAAAGTAATCCAAACTCATTCAAGACAACTGAAATTTTAAAGTTAGAAAAAGCTTTGCTTGGGAAAACTTATGAAAGAGAATACCAAGCTACGTATCATGCAGAGCTCATGGGTTCTAACCATGCTGGCTGGGTCTGCGGTAACCAATGTCCCTTTTCCGTTATCTTCAGTTAAACTCCTACATTCCTATCTGTCCCTGGCTTTCAATCCACCATAAGCTTGTGAAGAATAGACTAAAGTCTTTGAAAGCTCAAGCTACAAACTTCTTTTTTCCCCAGTTATTCTCAAAGGTGCTACAAAATCTCTATACATATTAACTCTACAGACTAACACAGCTATATCTTTAAAAAATACCAAGATATGTTATGAAATGAAAACTATGGTTTATTAATTAATAAATGTCTATGCTGCTTATCTTGAGACTATATTTAAAATTATATTCCCTTAAACTGAGCACTGTGCCTAGATCTCTCTACAGAAATGCATTCTACATACTGCTTTATATGAGGTTTCTTTTTATTGCTGAAACAAGCAGCTTCCTTCAAAGACACTATCACTACACAAGCTTTAAAAATGCTAATATGCAAGTGCTGTTGCAGTTACATCCTTGTAATTTTATTAAAATGTCCTTGTAAGTTCAGCTTGCTTAGTATAAAGGAAGGGAGACATTATTTTAAAATGTAGAACAGATATCCTATTTATTCCCACATGAAAGCATCTTTTAACTTACATTGTGGATACATTTATTTCCCATGTAGTAATGGCACATTACCTGGAGAAGAGGTTCTGTTTCTGTCTTCTGCTGGAAATTATTTGCACTGTGTAAACAAATTGCTAATAGAGCTTCCAAAAGTCTTATACCTTGCAGTGACCACTCATGATCTTCAATTAAAGTTCTTTTTGATTCTGCTGAGCCTTCAGCTGATGTTTGTTCTGAATTTGGCTGCTCATAGGAAAGCCATTCATGTTGCTCTACACTGTCAAGATGTTCATCAAGGCTATAATGGTATGATGAAGCTCTCTCATTACTCAAGATCAACTGTGATGAACCACTCTGTTCACCTTGTTCCTTTGCTCCATTTATTGCAAGTTTCTGGATGATCATGGCTATTAATCTATGACACACTTCAAAGCCACCAAGCCTGTGGAATTGTCTTTGGAAAATCGAGCTGCACAAATAGATCCAGCGGCACATTGACCAAATGTCTGCTGCCCTATGAATGTGTTCCAAGGACGGTAAAGACAGACTCTCTACAGACAGATATGGCAGCCTGTGGCTCAAGGGTTCACTAGCTGTACTATCATAGCCTGATGTATCTTCAGAATCATTGGCTGAATCTCGATCAGCATCTGCTTCTTTACTGATGCATAAAAAAGCAATACAGAGAAATATGTTTATCATGTTGACATGAACATCTTGAATGACTGCTTTCTTCTTCTTTGGATAGTCTTCTTTGAGTCCAGCATAAAATTTGCTTAGACTCTGAGGTGCATCTGAAGTTTCTTGCTGTCGATGAACAAAAGTGCCAAAATCTAATGCAGGCTTCCTTTGCTCATTATCTAAGCCATCTAGGTCTGGCATCAACTGCTCTGTCTGCTGGTCTCCAAGGCAAAATATTAATGTTTCAAATACTTTCAAGGAATAAGTTCTTACACAGTCCAAGTAATTTAGTTCAGTCATTTGATTTACTCCATTGCAGTTTATGAATAGCTCTCGTATTATTCTGTGGAGAAAGATATTAAACTATCAAAGCAATGAAACAAGGACAAAAAAAATTCTGTACTGTTTTGCTGTTTCCTTTAGGCTATTTATGCCACAAAACAAAAAAGAGTTTGGTGGACTGAAATACATTTTAAAAACCAATTTAAAAATAAATAAGGGCTGATGCACATAGCCGAGAAGGGGCGGCCACCCAGGGAGTGGCAGATCGCGACTGCGGCAACCACACGACATAGCTCCGATCCTCTTTTTTGCCGCCCCGAAGTTTTGCACTGACGTCGACACACTGCGCCTGATGCTGCGTGCCATGCGGATGGGCACACGGCACCAGGGCAGAGTCGAGGTGGCTGGCGTGTGGTCGCCCCACCCCCAGGCCGGCCTAAAATGTCGGTCTGCATCAGCTTTAACTCTATTTACCTTGTTTGAACAAGTTTGGCTTTTATCGTTAATACAGAATAAAATATATATTTGAACCCAAATATAAATTTATTCTGCAGGCCAGAGCTACTCGAATTAGTAGCCTATGGAGGATCAGGGCCAGTTCATGATCGACCAACTGCTGATCTCTACAGAGTTCCAGGAAAGAAAGAGGCAAATGTAGCCAATGGGCAGAAATATGGCACCAGTCCAAAAAAACATGCAAATCCCCCACACTGCTGTAGGCCATCCAGTGAGCAAAATACCAATATATATTTTAATTAAAGCTGAATTTGTTCCTTGCCCCCTAACAATGAAAGACCTTTTTATTTGTTTCTCTTGTACAGTACTGAATTTTCAAAGTTGTAAACAGCCCTCTCTCTCTTTTGTTTCTTAAGATGTTGCTGTTGTGGTGGTTGTATGCCTTCAAGTCATTTCTGACACAGCAGCCCTAAGGTGAACCTATCACAGGGTTTTGTTGGCAGAATTTTGTTCAAAGGAGTTTGCCCTTAAGCCTTTCTGAGGCTGAGAGAGAGAGTAATTTGCCCAAGGTCACCCAGTGGATTTTCATGGTGGAGTGGAAATTCAACCCTAGAGTCTTAGTCCAACACGCAAACATTTAAGAAAATCAGTAATATGTCATGTCATTCTAAAATTATGAGTAAAATCAACATACCTGGATTTAAAGAGTGCAGGCAATGTCTGCAAATAGATTTGAAGCACTTCTTCAGGGAAACATTTTTTATGATAATTGCCTGTCTGATTGAAAGCTGTAGCAGAACCTTGTTGTTGGGCAAAATGAGCTAGTTCAACACCTCTCTGGAGAACTGGGCTGAATATATAATTATACAGTTTCCACTGAATAACTTCATTGCCTTTTTGGATCAAATTGCACACATGACTAGCCATCTGCATACAACGCAGTTTATCATCTTCTTCGAAGACAAGGCTCTGATATGCTTCCAAGGCATCCCACTTTAGCAACATATCTTCAGATCCTCTACTAGGCAAAATTCCTTGAAATCTGTAAGGAGCTGAAGAGCTTGGGACAGAAATAATCTCAGCAGCATTGCCATGGAGAACCTCATCTAGTTCAGCAAGCTGATCACAGTCAATAGTACAAATGTTGCAGGAGGCCTGTGTTAGTGTCTGAGAAACTTGTGCCCCTCCCAGTTGGTCCAATATAAACTTATTAAGGATGCTTAATATATGTGGCTGAAAGTTTTTTAACACTTGTGATTTGAAAGAATGAAGCAAGGGGTTAATTACAGACCTGGGGTCCATGCAACAACATATGCCCACATTATGAACACCAGATAAGATCTGAAAACATGTGTTACCAAGAGAAAGATGCTCCAACAGTCGCAGACACTGGTGAGCACAAACGGCAATGCAGCAACACCGGTCAGGATAGTGAACTTCCCCATCAGCTGTTTCCTCAAATGGGCTCTTAGAGACTTGATTTTTAAAAGTAGAAACTGGTAACCCTGAGAGGTCTCTGTGGTGATGCATGAAGTGAGAGTACTCACATCGCCTATGTCGTTTTCTCGTACAGACAGACTGATGAAGTTGTTCTGACTTCACTTTTTTAACAGTGCTAATTATTTTTATAATGCTATTGATGAGAGCTTTGAGATACTCTGGTGCCTCTGTGTTTATCTTGGTGTCCCTTGCAACCAGCCATTCCATCTGGAGTACTGTAGTTTCAAACAGTTTGAACCCCTGGTGTTGTATGAATTCATGAACCAGATCAATTGCTTGACTAAAATAAATTGGATTGGAGGCTGCACTTTGAAGGCATCCAATCAGGATTTGCAAAACTCCTTCTATAAACTCTGGCAAAAGGAGGGCCCTGTGGCAATACTTTGAGAAAGCAAGGTCATCTTGAATCTCCTGCTGTCTTGAAGCAAAAGGATTGTACACTTTTTCCAGTAAACATTTGGTTGTTAAAGCTGCTTTAAGTAAATCAGTAATATTTTTTCTCAAATTGACTGGCATAGTGTCAGCATTGTTAACATCTATTGCCATAAGATGCAACACTGTCCTAAAGAGCATCCTCTGAACCAGAGCAACAGGTTCCTCTGTCCAGCTTGATGAAACAACCTCATTTTCAGCAGCACTACTTGCATTGTAACACTCTCCAAGTTTTGACAATAGTTCTGTTAGTGTGGATACAACATTTGCTGCCAATGGAGATTTGTGGTTCAAAGCAATATCAAACTTGCACACCTTTTCTAGCAAAGACAGTAAGACAAGACACAAATCAAAGGGAGAATTGTCTAGGTAGCTCACAGATGATACTGCTTGCTCTTCAAAAGCCTGAGAACTGATTTCTGGAACTGGAATGATTTGTATAGAGTCATCAGCATTGTCTGCACTTATGTTGCAACTCTGGACATCTTCAGCTTCAAGAAGGTGACATCTACCTGCAACATATTGTTCCTTAGGTGGGTTTGTTACAAAAGGCTGCAAGAGTTGTGACCTCCTATGCTTCATCATCACAGAAGTCTTCTCATCCGAATTGCCTTCTGAATCAGAAGTGGACAGCTGGGATTTCCTTGCCTCCCTCACAGAATAGCGATGGGTAGTTTTGCGCTGACGTCGACTTTTCCAGAAAGTAGAATTCAATTTTCCAGGTGCCTGAGCAGACAGATGAGAATTTTCCTCTATGCTTTGTTTTTCCTGAGTAGATTTGAGAGAATTGCTAGTTGTCTCTTTGGTCAAGCATATATCAACAGGGAAAGGCAGGTTAAAATCTGTTGGAAGACAGAATGAAAATTAGACAATTTCAGCTGATATGGAGATCTTATAGTCAGCTCAAAGAAAATCCAAAGATGCATAATTTTGTACATACAGTGTGGACAGAGAATAATTCTCAGACTCACATAGCTTTCTCTACCATATAAGTTATCTCTACCTTAGGGAGCCCTGGTGGTGCAGTGCTTAAATGCCGGTACTGCAGCCACTCACATACAGCCACAAGGTTGTGAGTTCAATCCCAGTCAGGGGCTCCAGGTGAACTCAGCTTAGCATCCTTCCAAGGTCAATAAAACGAGTACCCAGCTTGCTGGGGGCAATTAGCTTACACATTGTAAACTGCTTAGGGAGTGCTTAAGTACACTGAGAAACGGTATAGAAATGTACTTGCTATTGCTATATCTTTTGATTTCATTACTTTGTGCAGAAAAAATGTAAAATGATTGAAAGGAATAATGCACTGTTTAGATCCAGTATCCAACTGGATATTTTCATTCCAAAAGGCATGAGAGCATGTGAAGAGTAGAAACAGACCTCAATAAGTCATGTGCAACAATGGTATTCAGTGCCATTGTATGGGTTGTTTCCAGGACTTTTATGGTGGGTCTGCTTATTAAGGGTGATCAATAGCCCTGTCCTTCTGCTCAAATAAATTTCCTCACAAAATTTGGTTTAGTAGTAACAGACACTACTTCTTAGGGTGGAGAATCCCCTTAAAATGGTATGTCAGAGACATCCAGTATCTGAAGGATTTGTGGATGTTCTACAAGACATTCTGTCTGGCAATTTAGTCAAGATCATGGTCTTATTATGGTATAATAATATACCATGCTTTTAATAATATGGAAAGGGCCACTGATACAGCTGCTCCCAAATGTCCACTCTAGCATTGTGGAACTCCTAATTCTTCTTGGTTTACATAAGAAATATGAGCAATGCAAAAAGGTTTAGTGCAACTAGCATGGATCACCAAACAAATGCAACAGAAGATTTACATTGTTGTTGCTATTGTGCTGCAGTAAAGCTGGCAGAGATTATACTATATCTCCATTATTGGTGTCCTTTCTATAGGTGTCCCCAACATGCTGCAAAGCAAGGCTACCCTGAGTGCTGGGAACCTGTAGAGATCAGTTCTAGAGAGCAAGGAGTAGAACCTTTAGTAGCTTACTGTGACAAATTTGCCAGAGACTTTGAAAATAAAGTTGCTTATTTTTACTCAAAACTTGATGCCATGGTTGTAACAGAGTCTGCAGTACGACAGGATCGCTTTCTGTTGTTATGGCTTGATAATGTGGACACAATGCTTGAATCAGTTCATCTTTACCATATGTAAATCTAGCCAAGAGAGCTTGATTGGGTAAGTCCAAGGAGTGATAAATACTTGATTCTTTCAGGGGTACGTGCCTGCTGCTTTAAAAGAGGCTTTGGCATGTCCTCTCATGAAGAGACCCTCCCTGGATCCAGAGGTATGTGAGAACTATCACCTATTGTTAATCTCTTAACAAGCTGCTTCAGCATGTGGTGGCTAGGCAACTTCAGATGTTCTCTAGGAAACAGGAGCATATGGACCCATTTCAGTCTGGTCTAAGGCCATGATGTGATATCAAAATTAATTTTTTACTTTGACTAATTATCTATTCTTTGTGAAAGACAGCATGTCACCCTGTTGATCTTCATGGATCTCTCATCTCTCGGTGTTTTTTGTTGCCACGATTATGTACCTTACGAACAAGCTCTAGGAGAATGGGACTCTGTTATGCTAATGACACTTGACTCCACTTTTCCCTGCTGAAGTTAACTAGGGCTATGCAGGTTTATCACCAGTGCTGGATGCTGTAATGGGCTGCAGGAAAGACAATAAACTGAACCTGAATCCTAGAAGATGGAAGATCTGTAGACTGGTGGTTTTCAAGTCCACACCTAGATCCACCTCTGTCATCCTAAGCCCAACAAAGTTCTTACTGCCAACTTTGACTGGTCCACCAGTTAAAGCCTTTCCTTGAAAATGACAATGTAGCCACAGTAGTCTATGCACAGACACATTCTAACTATAACACTGCAATGTACTCCTTCAAGATGATTAAAAAGCAACAGTATAGCCCCCCCCTCCATTTTCGTGGGGGATCCATTCCAGACCACCACCACCCCCTGCAAAAAAGGAAAATTGCCAATATTCAAGCCCTTTGGCTTGAATGGCAGTGCATGCCCATGGCCATGCACCCCATTTTGTCCCTCTCCATTTGCGACCCGCGAACAGGCAAGGGATGCAGACTCCAAGTCTTCAAAAACGGAGGGGCGACTGTAAGAGCAAAACATAGCTTCAAGACTGTTAACCCGAATATCATATGTAAACTATGTAACATCAGCCTTAAAAGAACTGCACATGCTGTCAATACACATCTGCTCTGAAATTAAAGTGCTAATTGTGAGACTCAAAGCTCTAAACAACTGAAGGAGCACCTTTCCCTGTATATGATTGCCCAAGGGTTCAACATGATGGAGGGACATGTTCCCTCCAGGATGAGTAATACACTATGAGAGAATAGGGGAGAGAGATTTCTCTGCTTTGGTGATTCAGTTAGGGTATGTTCTCCCCTTGGGACCCAAATGGAACTGCTGATGGCTTCATTCCAGTTCCAAGTTAAAAGTGGCTATTTAGTAAAGCCTTACGGTTTTAAAATATTTTAATCATCTAAACCATTTTAATTTGTTAAATTTTAAAATATATTTTTACTCTTAAAATTATCCTTTATTGGATAATTCTATATCATTTTAAACTGTTTAAACTGTATTAATATCTTAATGGGGTGAGATATTAATATTGTCATGAACAAAATCTATGAAGACTACATACCAATTGCCTTTTCTTCCTCTACAGGTATTTTCCATACGAGTGGCAGAAGTGACAGGAGGAGAGTAAGGAGGTCTTCTCGGCAGGTCAGCTCCTAGTTAGGAAATCAAGACTTGTTTACATTCTATATTTTTATGGCAAAGTTAAACACTGTTGTCTATCATAGAACCGCCCCCCAAAAATGGTTTGGGTTAAAGCTTTTTGGCTTTCATATAAATTCCTGTTCAAAGCTCCCCTATATATTTCTATACATGGTACAGGGATGAAACATTTTTTCCTCTTGTGCTCTAATACTTGTAAAGTGAGCCAGTTTGTAAAAGCAAATGTCTTTATTTTCTAGTTTCTTAAATACTTCTTACTTTCTTAACTACTGTGCTGTGCATCAGTCTATTCATCGCATCTCCCACATGAGTCAATTCTTGCCTGTATTTGCACTTTTCGATTTATAATTTTTGTAATAGATTTTGTAATAGATTTTGTAACAGAGATTATGGAAGTAAATGCTCCTATTTCGCACTTACACACAAAATCTCATGAAAAGGAAGCAGAAGTAGAATCACAGAATATTAGAGTTGGAAGAACCTTCTCTCCTACAGGCTAAACATATGTAACTCCCTAAGCTGCTCCTCACAGGGTATAGTTTCCAGACCTTTCATCATTTTGATGGCCCTCCCCTGGACATGTTCCAACATTCTTCTTGAACTATACTGTCCAGAACTAGACACAATATTCCAGGTGAGGTCTGACCACAGCAGAAGAGAGTGGCACTATTATTTCCCTTGTTCTAGACCCGTGATGGCATGTGTGCCAGAGATGGCACACAAAGTCATTTTCCCCACCAAGAAGCGAGGAGGAGGAAGAGGCACATGCCTGTTTCTTCTCTTTCTGATCCTCACCGGTCTCCAGCTGCCTCTCCAGAGACAGCTGGAGGCCAAGGATGGTGCGAGGGGAGGAGAAGGAAGAGGCGCAAACTTGTTCCTTCTCCTTCCAGATCCTCCCTGACCTCCAGCGGCCTCTCCGGAGAGAGGCCGAGGACAGTGGCCGAGGCCGAGGACAGTGTGGGGGAGGAAGAGGTGTGCACCTGTTCCTCCTCCTTCCCGACCCTTCGTGGCCTCCAGTTGCCTCTCCACAAACAGCTAGAGGCAGGGGATGGCGTGAGGGAGGAGGAGGAAGTGACGCACACCTGCTTCTCTTCTTTCCCCCTGCCACCCACAAGGCCTTCAGCTGTCTCTGGGGAGGCAGCTGTATGCATAGGAAGATGGGGGGAAGAAGTCCTGCCCCAGAAGTCCTGCCCCCAGAGGGCAGATGTCTGAGTGTTACCCAGTGCCGGAAGACCTTTTAGTCTGGGCACTTGGCCCATAAAAGGTTCACCATCACTAATCTAGATGCTACACTCCTACTAATGCAAGCCAGAATCACATTGGCATTTCAAGCTATCACATCATACTGTTAACTCATGTTCAGTTCCTAGTCTACTAAGGGCCTTTGCAGACTGCCAGAAATAGTGCAAATTGAGTCCAGGGTTAGGGAATCATGGGAACTGTATTTTATTGTGGCACCAGAGCTCTCTGACAGAGAAGGCTCAATGTCTCAGAAAAAAACAACAACAACAATTCCCATGATTCCCTAGCACTAACCCTAACCCTTAAAGTGGACTCAATTTGCACTATTTCTGGCAGTCTGCAAAGGCCCTAAGACTCCTAGATCCCTTTTACATGTACTAAGTAATAAAGACAGTAAAAGTGATCCTAATCTCTAGAGGTTTGGTGGACCCAAGAAGAAGTGGCTGCAGGAGGGAATTTTGTCTCTCTTCTGATATAACTAGTATATACTAGTAACAAGTCTCTGAACAAAGACCAGATCTGCAAAATCTGAACCACTTAGACAAACCCAATGTAAACATATGAAAGGGGAATCCAGGCTTAAAATCTCTTCTGTCAGGTAAAAAACAAAGAGTCTTCTACTCTCTTTCTGAAATCACTAATTGGAAGCAAAAATAAAATGGAGGGCATGCAACAGTAGCACTCAAAGCAATTTAGATTCAAAACCCATTCTGAGATCATTATACACTGACATAAAATACAGTGAAATTTATGAAAAATAAATTACCTGATCAATTATGGAATTAAGTTTAGTAAGCAAAATGAATCCACGACCTTTGACAAGGTATTGCCCTAGTGCTGCTATGTGTGTTTTCTCCTCTTCCTCCTCCCTGGCTTCCACCCTTTGGTCCACTGCATTGCAAAGATGGCTGACATCTGACAAAAATTCACGTGCTAATGAGTTACTAGCACTGCTCATGTCTGAGCTAGTGGGGGGGGGGGGGGAACGGGACACACACAAGAAATAAGGAAAAGTTAGTCCATTTCAACCTGTTCAGTAGTTTGAACTGAGTGTGACATGCAGAAAGCTAAGGAAGCTTGACAACATTTTAAAAATTATCAAACAGTGCAATTTCATATAGCAGTATCACTACAAGATATGAGGTGGAATCCACCTTTCCTTCCACTAACAGATTTGTTTTCAATCACAAACCAGGGAAGGGAAGATTCCTGCACCTACCAGCCCACTGTGTGGCCACAAAATCTGCTGAATCCAATGGAAGGAGAAACTCCCATTGCACAAGCAAAGGGGTCTATTCACACACTGTTAGATTCTAATAATAAGTCTCACTGCTTTCCTTGTCATGGAAATGGAAAAACATTTTCTTTCATATATGAGAAAATTCATTATAGCAGTAAAATATCTGGGAAACAAAATGAGAAATCATCATCTTATATATTGTCATTAACCCTAATGTTTGACAAATGTAATTTAAAATACTATTAGAAAACATTCATATTTGTATGCTAATAGAGCTTTTTAAAATCTTTAGGCAATGAGATCTTGTACTGACAGATTGTGCGCTTGTTGTACAATTTTATCTGAAATGAACAGAACGTGTAAGACTTACCAGAGGTTATAGTTCTCTCATTGATGGTATTATAAATAGGTTATTCTTATTATGCCCCTATAAAGACAAGACAAATTCAGAAGTCAACATAAAATGCATAGAGAATGGTAATAAATGTATGATCTTAAATGTATGATCCTAAAGCAGTGGTTCCCATCCTTTAGTCCTCCAGATGTTTTGGACTTCACTGCCTATAATTCCTGCCTGTTGACCAAGTTGGCTAGGGCTTCTGGGATCTGAAGTCCAAAATAAAAGGAGGACCAAAGATTGGGAACTACTGCCCTGAAGCAAACATGATTATTTACAATCCAGCAATTAATTTCTAAAGGCATCAACAGGTAGCAATCCATGTGCTTTGCTCCACTGTTCCTATCTTTCCTCTCACATGGTCCTATATTGGAAGTGATCAGAGAAGACCTCTAGATCAGGGGTCGGCAACCTTTGTTGCTGGGGGGCCGTCCAAAATAGTGCTTCCGGGAGGCTGCCGTGGGGCCTTCCAAAATAGTGCCCGCTGCTGTGCACATGCATGCTTGAGTGCAGGAGCCATTTTGGACACCAAAATGGCACCCACCAAGGGCTAGTCCCAAGGCCTCCGTGGGCCGCACCCGGCCCGCAGGCCGTAGGTTGCCAACCTGTGCTCTAGATGATGCCAACACCACACAAAGCCAGTTGGTAGAAAGTTCACAAGAAAGCAATACAGCATAAAGAAAAGTAAAGGGATCTCAGCAACCCTAGACTTGTGTGTATTCAAGTTTTAGGTTTACACCTAAATTATTTGGGGGGGGGAGAGAGAAAACATATTTAGGAGACTGCTGACAGTCCAGCTAGGGAAAAGTTTGATCTCATGATTCAAATCAGACAACCCTTGTATTAAATTAAAATGGGTTTAAAAGAGGGAAATTTAGAACACAGAAGAGGCGAGACAAAGTATTTTGCCACTAAACTTGCCCCTTCGTTTTTGTGGACTTGAAGTCTGTGGCCTCGGTTCTTCGTGGAGGGGCGAGCCCCATTGGCTAAAATGGTGCCCGTGCCTGGGAGTGTGCAACCATTCAAGCCAATGGGGCTTGAATATTGGCATGTTTCTGTTTTCGCATGCGGGGGGAGGGGTCTGCAACGGATCCCCACGAAAATGCAGGGGTGACTATATAACTTCTCCTTGAAGCCATACTGACTACATTCTAAAGAATTCTGGATTAGCATGAATGAACTAGCATGCTAGTGCATACTGTTTGGTCACTCTCATTTGACCCATTCTGTAAATAGGAAAGGCCAAACAAACCACACATTTTCATTTCATATTTGTGTGTTTTAACTATGGCATGCAAACTAGAAACTGACATGTCACTCCCCAAACAAGCCAGAGTTGCTTATGACCATGTTTGTCTGTAAAAGACAAGTCCACGTTTATGGTTTCCACGTCATCAACTAACTCATCAACCAATCAAACAATAGCAGAATTCAAGCACATCATGCCATACAAATGAAACTGGTTTTCCCCACTACCTATTGCACTGCAGGATTCCAGATGCATTTTTGCAAAAAGTTCAGGTGTGTAGTTGAAGCCTCACCTCTGATCCAACATTAACACATAAATTTATTGGGAAAATTAAAGAATAGCCCTGATGAACAGCTAAAGCTGGGTTGGAACATTGCTGCACCTCTAGTTCACACAACCCCTTTGCATTCACCATGCTGGAGCTTCTGTAAGTTGAAGTCCAAAACATCTGGAGATGGTGGTGGTCAGGGTTGTTGTTGCTGTTGTTAAACTACTTCTATCCCACTCATTATCATAGGATCTTACTGGACTGTGGTCAATATGGCATAAGTTATTAATGATGAAGAACGCACAAGCTAGAAAAGGTTGCTAGAGTTTGCTTTTCAGGGAGTCTACCAGGTAGAGTAAGAATCTTCTTTCCTCTGCTGAGTTGATTAAGTGCAAATTACTTTTGCACTATGACCTCAGTTTGCAGCAACTGAAGGAAGATGAGGACAAAGAGGGAAAGGGGGGGGGGAGAAAAACTGGGACCACAGAAAAGCAGCTGGAAAACTGGGATGACAAAGGATTAATTGGGACTGTCCCAGCCAAATCAAGACAGTTGGAGGTATGTATATGTACAGATTCTGACAAAATGTTTTAATTAAAAGACATGTTTTCTTGGTACTGGAATGAAGTTACAGTTAGTGTCAATCAGGCCTTTCAAGGAAAAGCATTTCATAGTTGCTGGGGATTGCAATTCAACAATATTTGAGGAGGCTGCATGATTCTCACCCATTTTAGAATGTAGGCAAACACCAAGTCCAGGAATATTTATTAGACTGGAAACAAAAACAGGGAGGTTTAACTTAACAGATTGATATCAAATGGAAAGACAAACTTTTATTATACTAGAAAATTCTATTTTGAGGTAAGAAACAACAGCAGAACATTTTAGGCTAATAGAATTCCACATACAAGGTGCCAAGTCCACATCAATTGCAGATTGATTTTCATCCATTTGTGTACAGCCAATGATATTCTTAAATTTTAATTTAGATTTTTAATACAAATACTAAATTTCACCTAAGAATAAAATTATCAGAACATAAATACTTTATGTAGCTCAACTAGCAATGGATACATTAAGAACCAAATTAGATGTTTGCTTAGTACACAGCTTCATATCTTGCTTTTACATAATTACAGGGACAGTCTCTACTGGGAAAACTGCAGAGGAAAAGGATGCTTATCTTTTCCATCCCTGCCACAGTTATAATGAATCCTCTGCCCATGTGTGGAAATTTCTTCTAAATGTTCAAGCCATTGGTGAAGAGAGGCATGTTTCCTTTCCCTGTACGCTGAACTTCAAGGAAAGCTGTACACTGAACTTCAAGGAAAGATTATCTACTATCACATAATTAAAGTAAAAACAGGGCTTATCCAGACATGACAAATGTGTTGGGAGGTTGCAATATCTGTTCCTGTAGTTCTCAGGAGTTATTAAAATATGGATGTATTTGAGGAAATACACTAAGGGGCTAAGCAGACGGGTGGCACGGGGCCGCCCTGGGAAGCTGCGGATCGGGGCCGAGGTATCCGCACACCTCGGCCCCGCGGCGCAGCGTCCCAGCCCCTTCCGCAAATAGCGCTCCTTCCGCAAGACGTGGAAGGTGCGCTGCAAAAGGCTGCCGGCACACCTTCGGTGCCTCTTCCGCCTCAGCGTGTGTGGACGCTGCGGTGGACAGACATCCTCGGAGCGCCGGATGTGCGGAGGGTCCGGCACTCCGATGATGTCTTCGGGAAGGGGTTGGGGCACCCAGCGTGTGGCTGCCCCTCCCCTTCCTTGCCCTGAAGACGGCGCTCTGTTTCCCCCCTCAGTCTACGACCTCATTCCCACTTACATTTAAACTGGTTTGCAATTCGCCTTTGCTCTGTGTCAGTGAATCGGTTCCAAGAAGTCTGTTGTTCCCACTATGAAAGCGGATCTTTTCCCTTATAACTACTTCTTTTTTGGCATGATTGTTGTTCCCACTAGTTTGAGCCCCTTCAAAATGCAGGTCAATCATCTGTGTGTCTTCGGTGATGCAAGCGGCAACATGGTGAGGATGGGGCCATTCCTCCATTCCTCTTTTTTGCAAGCCATCATCAGCCTTGGGGAAAGTTGTGGAGAAGAGAAGAAAATTGGGGGTCTGTGTAGTTAACCCACTGAACCCCAGCTGTCTTGTTTCTTTTTGCAGCTAAGGAAGAGCTTTTACTTAAAAGATAAATACAGGCAGGCATCTTTCCCTTGTACATTGCTCTTGCGCCAGTACCACATAACACTGCTTAGATTCTAAAAGGGCTAGATGTTCATTAGATGTTGATTCAACTGATACTTATCCTCACTTGCTCCTTATTACCCACATCCAGCCAATGACAAAAAATGGGTATATTCCAAGGATGTGCATCAGTATGGATTCCTTGCTTGATTCATGTGGTATTCTGTACAAATTGTGCCCTTCTCATCACTAAATGAAGCCGCCGACTCACTGGGCCGGCCTGGTTGCTGTGGAGAGGGGGCTGTCGCACCGAGCAGTCCTCTGACCCCAGCGATTCCCCAGCAGACACTGGGCTGATATTCAGAAGCCCCAACTGGCTTCCCAGGCTGGGAATGGCACTGCTTCTGGCTCCCAGGGTGCACTAGGAGCAGAGGTGATGTCATGGGCCGGTGCCAGGGTAAAGGATGATTTGGATTTGTTGGGGAGGCCAGAAGGGGGTGGGGACTTCCGTACCTCCAGGCTCCTGATTGGGTGACAGGCCTATTTAAGGCCATGTGGCGCACGTGGTCAGCGTCATTTTCAATCGGCTCTCCCCACCCACCCTCCCTCCCTCCATTTAGGGATAAGGATGTGCTGTCACAACTACTCCAGGGGTGGTAGCATGGATCTCAGATCTGGTGGATGTGGTTTCTGGTGCTGTGGAGCACTGGATCAGGAGTCCATAGGGGACATGGGGGTGCTGAGAGTGTTGTAGCATTGCCCTTGCGGGAGCAATGTCAGATCAGCATACCATGGCGACAAGGGGTAGAGATGCGAACATGCAATCAAACGATTACCCGTGATGTGAACGTTTGATCGGCTGGTTACCCTCCTGTCATCCTGAAGCTTGGCAGTGACCAGGCAACTTGGTTCATCAATTAACTTGGGGGTTGTTTGATGCATGGATGCCAGATCCAGACCCCATGCATTTTGAGCCAACCCTATCTGTCAGCTGTATTCAATAAAGTTGTGTCCATTTTCCTTCCATAATTGAGTGTCTTGTGGTTATTCCTTGTGGTGCCTCCCCCTTTACAGCAACCATATCTGATTCTCAAGAGAAATGGGATGCCTTTCTAACCCAGTTTTTAAAAAGAGAAAAATAAGAATGGTATGAATCTCTTTTCACACTCACATAACAGCAATTCCCCACACATCCCAACCAATGCAGCACCTTTGTGCATGCTCTTAACTATACTTCAAATAACCAGTACAGTGTGGCCTTGATTCTAAGGAGACACAGTGCTGCTGTCATAATGCAAGTACAGGGACTATCGGAACAGCAGACAGCTACAGTGGATTGCTTATGCACAGGAATGCACAGTCACTAGTTCCATTTGCCAAGGAACAGTAAGACAGTGTAAACCAGGGGTAGGCAACCTTTTTGAGCCAGGGGCTGGGTTGCTGTCCCTCAGACAATTGGGGGGCCGAAGCACCAAAAATAAATAAATAAATAAGTAAGTAAATATTTTTTTAAAAAATAAAAAAAATAAAAAAATATGCATGCACACTCTCTCAGCCCCAGAAAAGCCATGGCAAAACCCCTGTGGAGATTTTGCCAAGAAAACCCCAAGAACAAGTAATAACAACAATAATCAATATCATCATGGCAGGCGGCGGTAGGACTGGCTTGGGGCCGGTCCAAAGGCCTTGGGGGGCCGCATCCGGCCCCCCAAGGTCTTGGGTTGCCTACCCCTGGTATAAACATTACCTTCGCTGAACTTTTTTTTAAAAAAGCAAGTTGTACACATTTGCATTTTATTTGCTAATCAAGAAGAAATTCTGCTACTGGCTTCACCTGTGTTATTTTCATTTTAAAATATACATACAGAACCTGGCTTTGATAGGATACATTTTATTATTATTATTATTATTAGGATCTCAACAGCTGACTTATCAAGATTCTGTCAAAGGAAATAAATATTTTACAAGAAAAATTGCATTAGGGCATGACACTGGCAGGCCCACTGAGCAGCTAATTCAATGACTTTTCATAGCCCATTCTCAGAGAAAGATACAGTTTAACACTTGTTGATACAGTTCAAGCACTACTTATTTCTTTTTACACAAAAACAGAGGTCCCTTTGCCCTGATCAAAATAAGTATTAGGCCAATCTCTTAGGAGAGCGTAAAGTTCACAAAATACTGCACAAAGTTTCAGGTTCTCCAGAACTCTTCATCACACAAGATGGTCAATGAAGCAGACCTGTGATTTAATTTGTAGAATTATGCCCCAAGGAAACAGCTAGTCTCCTAAAATGCCAGATGTCTTTCCCGTTAAGCCTAGATAAGTATATGTGAAAAACATGACTTCAGGTTCCATTAAGATATCAAGAGGATACTAACAACTGGGTACAAAGCAAGGTATCCCTCAATATTATATAGTCAATTCTGTTGAATTCAGTAATGACACATAGAACACAGGCATAATTTAAAACATTACATGGGCCAGTCGTTTCTTAGACCAAATAGAGAAAAAGCATCCTGAAATATGCAATATATTAGTCTTTCAACACACATGATAACCTTTTAAGTAATAAAAATCTATAGGATTCCCAATTACTATTATGTTTGCGAGGCCACCTATATCATCCTCTAAGGTACAAAAAGACCTGGAATGGTTCCTATAGTTAAAACATAATGAGAAACCAATTCTGTTGGCTATCATATATCACTAAGACACAGACTTGTAGCAAGTGATAGTACCTTAATACTATGATTCACAAGAAAAAGCAACAAATAAATAATTCAAAATAGATCTAGATAACAATGGCAACTGTTTTACTATGCTCTTCTCAATAACTTTAAGGGAATGCATGTAGGCCAATAGTTCTTAACAGTGGGGCAGGACCCCCAGGGTGGCACAGGAGTTGCTCAAGGAGGGTGCCAAATTTGGAGGTGCTGATCTCTCCTCTTCCTCCTCCTTCACTTCCCAAACTTTGCCTGTCCTGGTGAGGAAGAAAAAACCAAAATAGGCACTTGGAGCCTCTGCCTGAAAGGGCCAGGGAGCTATTATTTTCTTATAAAATGTTAAAATATGAATATACATAAATTTATGAATGAAAAT
>CM034701.1:330422937-330432937 GCA_020142125.1 Phrynosoma platyrhinos
TGACTTTCACATACATATTTTATTTCTATCACTGTATGTCCCATGTTATATTTTCCTTAACAGAAGGAACTAGAAAAGATTCTAAAATGCAAACATATACAACTCAGGCCAAAAGTTTGAATCATACAAGCCATCATATTCCCTTTTACCATGTATGTATATGAGAGATGGACAGTTAAGAAAGATGATATGAAGAAAATCAATGCATTTGAGATGTGGTGCTGGAGAAGAGTGCTGAGGATCCCATGGACAGCCAAAAGGACAAACAAGTGGGTCCTAGAGCAAATCAAGTCAGAAACTTCCCTGGAGGCCAAGATGACAGTGATGGCGAATATTTTAGACATCAAGTGCCAAGGGTCGGGACTTCTAGGGGGACAGGACTTCCACCTTCTGTGGGGTGAGGCCTCCTCTTCCCCCACCCCCCAGGCCCTCAGCTGCCTCTCCGGAGACAGGTGAAGGCCCGGGATGGTGGGGAAGAGGAGGAACAGGCATGTGTTCTTCCAGGCCTTCAGCTGTCTCCGGAGAGGCAGGTGATGGCACGGGAGGGTAGGGGGAAGAGGAGGAACAGGCACGCACTTGTTCCTCCTCTTCCCTGCCCTCCCGTGCCTTTAAGTGGCAGTTGAAGCCACTTAAGGAGTGGCAGTTGAAGCCACTTAAGGAGTGGCAGTTGAAGTGATGGGAGGGCAGAGGAAGAGGAGGAGCAGGCGCATGCCTGTTCTTGCACTTTCCCTGCCCTCCCATCTTTCTGCATGCACTCCAAAATGGCTTCACATGCCAGATATGGCATTTGTGCCATATAGGGCTACGTGGTGTTACTTAGGCTGCATACACACTGCAGAAATAATCCAGTTTGACACCACTTTAACTGCCATGGCTGAATGTGATGGAATTCTGGGAATTGTAGTTTTGTGAGACGTTGTCAGAGATCCCTGGTGCCACAACAAACTACAAATCCCAGGATTCCATAGCACTGAGCCATGACAATTAGAGTGGTGTCAAACTGGATTATTTCTGCAGTGTGGAAGCAGCCTTAGTTAAGTATACATCACTTAGCTAATTATACTAAGGGCCTTACTGCACTTTTCCTTTATACTGCATTAATCCACTCCAGCCATTCCTAGTTAGGGTTGGGGTGAAATGTACTGCACCTTGCCACTTTTCTGCAGTAATCCCACTATTAGCAGGCCCAATACATAGATTTCTCTTCTTCAGTACCCATGTCATAGCCGCCTCCCCTATCCTGCCCACCACTTCACGATTTTAATTTGTGTGGTCATCTGCCCTGGTCCTATTTGCACAAGTGGTTTCTCTCAATGAAAACAGAAGACTGTAGCATAAGACTATGCTTGAGACGTTATGCTTGCTTGCATGTTAACAACCATGACAGGGATGTCCTTGTAAATCATTTATGAAAGGCAGTTCAGCTACCATCATTCTCCTGAACCATAAAATGCATTTACTCAAACACCAAGCATCATTATCCAAGGCTGCATGTGATCAGCTCAAGGCATGCAATATATGTCCCCTTTGTATGCATGGACACAAAAATGGAAGTCACCATGCAATTCAAAAAATTAACATCTGTTACCATATACTTCCATTTTACCCCTGTTATTTATCCCACACCCTTTTGGATCAATTGCCTGTAATAGTCTGACCTGGAATCATACTCTTGTTCTCTATCAGCTGTACAAAAAGAATTAGGACACTCCACCTAAAAGACTGTTGCATCCAGTGGTGCCTTTTCATTAGCAGAAGGTGCTTCTCCTCACACAAGGCTAGACACTCAACCTCACCACTTAGTGTAGCTCTTCACATCATATCCCAGTGCCATTGGTTAGAACGAATCCATGAAAACTAGAAGACACACCTTGTGTGAGCAGAAACTTCTTCTCCTAGCACAAAGCCATCATTAGATGCCACCCCAAACTTTCTATGATCCCAAATAATTGTGTTCCTGTTATGAGAAATGTTTTTGCTATTCTATGTTTGCAGTTAGGAAAATTTAAAAATGGTACCTGGGGGAGGGAGATGATTAGATTGTTAAAAGAGCAAATGAACTTCCCAAAATATGTTATCTTTTTACCTTGAAACATTGAGATAACAATACTGTTGTTCTTTGGGACATTGGCTGGGGAGTGCCTATGCACATCCTGAGTGCTGATGAACACTGTCAGTGTCACTAACCAGGTTTCTTAGCATTTCTGCTACATAGCTAAGTATATGTGATGTAATGTACACCATGATAGAGGATTTTGGCCACCATATTTACAATAAATAAGCCATAGGCTGGTATCCTGCTCAATATTTATGACACTGTAAGCTAGACTTAAGGTAAAGGTAAAGGAATTCCCTGTTGACAAGTTTGTCAAGTTGTGTCTGATTCTAAGTGGTGGTGCTCATCTCTGTTACGAAGCCAAATAGCCAGCATTGTCAGAGACTACTCTGTGATCATGTGGCCAGCATGATTGCACAGAACACTGTTTACCTTCCCACCGAAGTGGTACCTATTTCTCTATTTGCATTGGCATGCTTTCGAACTGCTAGGTTGGTAGAAGCTGGGACTAGTGACGGGAGCTCACCCCATCATGTGGCACCCAGCCTCGAACTGCCAACCTGATGATCTTGCAATCAACAGAGTCAGTGTCTTAACCTCTTGAGCCACTGCATCACTTGAGCACTGTAAACTAGACTTACAACCCTGCAAATGTTGGTATTCCCCTTTACAACCATGGCACCATTGCCACAATTCCAAATGCTTCCTACAACCCACTTTAAAAGCCAGGCAGCCACAACAACTGAAAGATTTCCATGGCATTGGCCAGTGGGGCACTAAAGGGGACACATCCAGTCCCTTCCCAACAGTGAGCTGAGGTGCAAAAAGAAATTACAAGTGGACCCTGCAGGCATCCCTACTGCCACTCATAGCATAGCAGCTTTCTGGCGAGAAGAGGCTGGACTCATCCTTCAGTGTCAAGAGTATTTTGATAGCCATGTTTAAATACTTGAAGCAGGGGTAGGCAACCTTTCCCCTTTAAGGGCCGAGGGACTTCAGCTCTCAGAATCCCAGGAGCTATTGGCCAACATGGGACTATTGGCCAACATGGCTGAGGCTTCTGGGAGGGTTGGATTGGATGGCCCTTGTGGTCTCTCCCAACTTTTTGATTCTATGATTCTATCCTGCTCACTAGTGTAGTAGAACGGCTTTTGTTGGTATGACTACCTGGCTTTTAAGATGGGTGGGGTGGAGGGATTGGATTGGGAAACAGATAATCTCCCATGCAGAACCATGGCCCCAGTTTTTTAAATCTTGGTTTCTTTTTCTTTTAGAAGTGAAAAAAAGAAACAAAGGCCATATAAATAAAACTGAAATTGAAACTCAGGCACAAATATGTTACTAACTTTCTACACTACAATCATAACTCTAATTCATGTATCAGATGACCTGTTCTGGTTACCATTATTGCAAATAAGCTTATGTTTAAAACATACGCTCTACCCCATTTTCAAACACTAGAGATTTCACAATTCAATATTCTATTGAAACGTCAATTTGGATGCCTACTTTTTTTTTAAAAAAAACTTGTTCTGTAAGTGATTTTTTTATATTTACATAACAGTTTTGATTTATTTATATACATTCAGATGGATATGCCAGTAGTTGCCAATAAAATTAACCATTGCAAAATCAGGCAGAAGGGAGTGTGCTGGTGATTTTTTAAACACCATTTAAAAATCACCATCGATGAAAACACCAACCTGCGCATTGTTATAAAACAAAATGAAGAAATTAAAAACAACACATTTCACTATTTGGGTTGCTCTCATAAACTGTAAGTCTTAAGCTGTAGACTTAAGCAACTTAGATTGAAGAGGGAGACTCACCTTCTACAGAAATAAATCCTTCCACATAGAAATCTAAATGGTAAGGTGAAAGTAGCTACATTTTTAAAAATGTATATAGGACTACGGAGTCCTGTGAACTCCCACTTGCAGTCAGAACTGGAGTGTAGACTTTGGCTTACCATTTTACCTGCTGTTTGTATTTAAAAAGAACTACTTTCAGAACTAAATAAGCATACTTTGAGAGTCACAGAAATGACTAGAAATCATCTCTGTGCAATGACTGGATAAGGCCATTAATAGACCATTGCTATAACATGTACCACTGTCTGTCACATCAATATGGCACAGAGATGTCATGTTTGCACTACCACTTCAGAAAGATGGCTTACACTGGAGTGAAATCTCCCTTAATCAAGCACTAGAATGTTGTAACAGTTGGTACTATAAGTTGGAAACATGTAGGAGTAAGTAATTTCCAGCATTCTTCGTGGGATGCCTTGGCTCTTTCATGAGCTTGGAACATTGGCACAGCCTTCACATGGAACATAGGACAGCTCAGTGTCATGCGAGGAGGCATTTATTTGAAATTTCTCACAATTAATCAACTGCCTATCAGCTTTCAAGCATTCCCTCTGCCATAGGTTTCACAATTTCCACAGGAGCTTGATTTTAGACAAACATTTCCCCCTGTGATGTGTGATATGCTCACAACTGCAGTAGGGACAGCTGGCTTCTATTTCTGTGGGAATATGAATCTGCTCTGGGTTTTAATTCAGACTTTAATGAAAGTGCTGACCCTATTTGGAGGGTTGGATTCAGCACCTTGGAAAGCTCCTTTAAAATTCAGACTACAATCCAAGGTGGATTCATTGCTATGTTAACATGAAAACAGGACTTGTATGAAGATCTGTTTTTAAAAGCTTCTCCTGAGAATTTTCCCCAAGTTGAATTAATATAAACTTATTTTTAAATAAAATTCATTATAAGGCATACTTGTCTGACACTATGTTACAAACCAAACAGGAGAAAAAATGGAAATGTTACAGCACTCTCTCCGTTCTCATGGGGGATCCATTCCAGACTCCCTTGCGAAAATGGGAAATAATGTATATTCAAGACCTACACACATATCCCACTTTGTCCCCCCTCCGTTTGCCTCCCCCAGATAAGCAAGGGACACAGATCCCAAGTCCATGAGAATGGAGGGAGGACTGTAGTAAGATGCCTGCATTTTGATGTTTCTGTCTTTAATTAAGATGGTATGGGGAGGATATCTTTTGTAGTTAAGATGGCATGTTTTCTGGATAGTTAGATACCACATTGTAAACAGGGGAACCTTAAAGTGCAAACCAGTGGATTGGGACCCACAGCTAAAGTAAAACATTTTTCTTCTTAAATTTGCACTATATAGGCATGTTTTACCTCTACATCTACCAAAATGTTCCTGATGCAAAAAACAACAACATGGAGACTTCTTGAGGAATTCATTATCATCTGCCTACAAAGAGGCCTGTGGCCTCACAGGAATGGAGACATATTGGATTGCAAGAGAGGAGTTCTTGTTGATATGCAAATAGACTTTAAATTTCCTGGACTCCCTCAATTACCACATGGCCAGGAGGAGGAGGAGCCAGCCTGCAAAAGATATCCTCCCCGTACCATCTTAATTAAAGACAGAAACATCAAAACGCAGACATGTTACTAACAATTTTTCTCCTGTTTGGTTTGTAACATCTTGCCTGATGAAGAAGCCTGTGGAGCTTCGAAAGTTTGCAACAAGTATATTGTGCTTTTCAGTTGACCAATAAAAGTATCACTGTTTGGTGGATTTTTGTTTCAGTTCACTAAATGGCCAACACAGCTACTCCAAGTTGTCTGATGCTGTGTCACATTCCAACTATCACAAACAAATATTTCTGAACACATATATCATATACAGATTCCAACAGATTGGAAACAATCAATATACATCCCCATCCACAAAAAAGGAGACACAAAGGACTGCGACAACTATAGGACCATAGCACTAATCTCCCACGCAAGCAAAATTATGCTCAAAATTCTGCAACATAGACTCCAACCATACATGGAGAGAGAAATCCCAGAGAAATCCCTTTAAGGGCCGAGGGATTTCAGCTCCCAGAATCCCAGGAGCTATTGGCCAACATGGGACTATTGGCCAACATGGCTGCATTAACTCAAGTGTTGAACGGTGTGTCAACACAGAGGTAAATCTCATTGAATCAATGGGCCTATTCTAGTTGGGGCCTTAACCAATAGAATTTATCTATTCAGATTATTGTCTTCCATTTGTAATCCTCTTGTGTTTCCCCACCATTTCTTGTATTTTTTTCTTTTTCCAAATAAAAGCTTTCACATAGCTACACAATGGATAGGAAACATGCAGCTCCCTAGAAGTTGTTGGGCTATCACTTTACCATTGCTAGGACAGCTGGGGATACTGGCAGTTGCAATCCAACAGAATCTGGAGGCTTGTGTGATTTCCATGCTGATCCACACAATGTTTTGGACGGTTAATGTTTGAAGCTGTCCATCTAGCCAGAGATGGGAAGACACAGGATGGTGCCAGATGGAATATGCCTATGCACATGAGCTTGTGTATATACAGACAAAATTCCATTAATCCAAGAAGAAGGTAGGGAAATTGCATGATGTAAGCACTCTCAATATCCCCACTACAACAGCACAACACTGAAGCAAAAATATCAATGTTCTTTGCAACAACTGTGCAAGGTTGTGTTGAAAACATGATCAGGGAGAGCCCCATGACTCAACAAATGTAGGTCAGTGAAAAAACAACCATGTGACATAAGAACCAAGTATGACTATCACACAAGAGAAAAGTATGCATTGTTTTATCACATGGAGATGCTTTCATAAGGGTTTTCATCTTTATAAAGCAACACTCCTGCTTGAGTGATCAGTATCTAGTTTGGAGCCTGTGAAATTATCTTTTGTTATCTCATATTGCCTGTACTATTTTATTTATCTGAATCTGACCTGACCTTATTTTCTTTATTTTGATTTCTATGCTACCCCAAATCCAGAGATCATATTTTATGGCAACTAGATGGGTAGCTATGGAGTAGGAACTACAAGGAGGAAACTTCTGTTCAGCCCTCAATCTGGATCCAGCCCAATTCCAATACTGTGGAATTCTTGAGCATGACAAGCATAACTTTAATTGTTCAAACTTGTAAAGATCTTCACACTTCAGCAGCCCAGCCCCAGCTTGCAAGTTATTTCCAAGTTTGCTTTTCCTCCCATCCCACCCCACAAATTTGGAATATAGGAGTGAGAGAAAGGAGGAAAGAATGACTGTCTCTCTCGGGCAATATTCCTTTAGATCAAGGTACAATTTGGGCTCCCACAACTACCAAATCAGATTTGAACTTCTGGCCACTTCCAGTTCTGCAAGAATGTAGAAGATTCACATTTATGGAAGAGAGTGGCCAACAGCAACAAGTCCCTGTGAGTCAGAATTAGTCCTAGGAACAATCAAAATTGCCCTGCTTTAATGGTCTTTTCAAAGCCTGGGAAATCACACACAAGAAAATGAATAGCAGAAAAGCTCCTTCCTCCCTCAAAGATTTTATAATAGATGTGCTACCACTGAGATTGGCTTCTCCATGAGAGCCACTAACTGCACCTCACTTCACAGCTAGGAAAAGATGAGCTGTGATGGGTGGGAGGAAAGTGTCCTTTATGTGATCTAATCCTGAAACTTTTAGCCTTAAAGGTTAAAATCAGCAGTTTGAATTGCCTTCAGAAATGGATTGGAAGCCAGTGTACAGTTTCCAAGATCACTTTGTACAGCCAAATAAGCTCAATTGCTTATTTTAAAAAAACCCATCTTCATTTACATTTACCTTTGCTTACTTTATTATGTAAGTTAAAGTTCATGTATGCTAAGTTTGAAAGGAACAATAAGCCTTTATAGTAATTTATCTAGTGTCTATAACCAATGCAGTAAAAACTGTTGTAAAATGCACTGCTCATATTAATGTTTTTTAATAATCTTTATTTTAAACAAAACATACAAATACCTTATATACATATATCTACTTAACAGAATACACAAACAAACAAACCAGCATATCAACATACCAACATACAATACACACATTTCACAATTACCTTAGCACACCAGCAAATGTTTTTTTTTAAAAAAGCAAAAAACCAAAACCAAAAACAATGATAAAAATGGACTTCCTTATCCTGGATTTCTTCTCCTTTTATAAACTACTTAAATGTAACACTTTCTTAATACACAATGATTGTAATTTTACTATTACAATACCTAAGCAGTCTCTGTCATGTTATTACTCCCAACAGTGATAGTCTTTCTATTAGTCCCATCCCTTATTAAATATAGGGACCTTCTGTTCAATTAGATAATTAATATAGGATTCCCAATATTCTTTAAATGAATCCAACATATTTCCTCATAACAATGTTGTTAATTTATCCTTAACCATATAATCGTGTAGTTTAACAAACCAAACTTTTATTTCTGGACATGATTCACTTTTCCATTTTGCAGCGAATACAATCCTCACTGCAGTGACCATATATAGCAATATCTTTTCATATCCCTTTCTTGCATCTTTATCTGTAATCATGTTTAATAAAAAAAAAGTTTTGGGTCCTTGTCAAGTTTAATTTTTAATATATTTTGAATCTGTATATGGATTCTTCCCCCATATTCCTTAGCTTTATCACAGCGCCATCATATATGGTAAAAATATCCTATCTCCTTACTAGCATTTATTAGTCATCTTATTGCTCATTTTAGATAACTTATAAGGGGTAAGGTACTATTGGTATTGCATTTTATACCAGTTGATCATAGCACAAAGTGAAATTAAGCCCTCTTTTCCATGTCCGTTCCCATAAATCTAGATCTATATTCTGTCCAATGTCTTGAGCCCATTTGAGCATACGGTGTTTAATGCGTTTGTCTTCTAATTCATATTTTAGCAGTAATTTGTTAACATTTATCTTTGTTTACTTTATTATGTAAGTTAAAGTCCACATATGCTAGGTTTGAAAGGAACAATAAGCTTTTATATTAATTTATCTAGTGTCTATTACCAATGCAGTAAAAACTGTTGTAAAATGCACTGCTCATATTAATGTTTTGATAAAGTACTGCATTGGGACTGGGATAGGGACTAGGAAAAGAAGATAAACAATTGTTGGTTGGTATGTTGAAAAGTCCAAAATTTTTGAAAAGTTCAAAATTATCTGATCTATATTCTTGTTGCATAACAATTCTGACTTCAATGTTCATATTAAAATCATTGAAATGTACAAACATCTCCATACCAGAATGATCAAAAACTAAATGTAGGCCAAACCCAGTGGCATACCCTGACTTGGTGTCACCCAGTGCAGGAGGCAGGGTTTCCAGCGCACACACTGCATGGGAGTGCGCACACACGTGCATGCACCCCAGAAAGCTGGTGATGGTTGGGAGAGCAGGCTCTGTGCACTGCTGGCAGCCCAGGAAGCCCCATAGCAGCTGGGAGGGTAGCCCCCACGTGCTGCTGGTGGCCCAGGAAGCCCTGCAGTGGCCAGAAGGGTGGGCCCCGCACACTGCTGTTGGCCCAGGAAGCCCCACAGCAGCCAAGAAGGTGGGCCCCACAGGCTGTCAGCAGCCCAGGAAGCCCTGCAGCAGCCAGAAGGCCCCAGGAAGACCCCTCAGGGTTGGGGGACCAACCAGGTGTCACCCCTTCTTCTGTGGTGTCACCTGGTGCTGTCCGCACCTCTCCCCGCAACTCCCCAGTGATGCTACCGGCCAAACCTACTTAGTTTGTTATTAACTGCTGTAAAATAAATTTCAATTTATGGTGACCCCATGAATGAAAGGCCTACATTAACAGCCCTGCTCAGGTCTTGCAGATTCAGGGTCATGGTTTCTTTGATTGAATCTATCCAACTGGAATGCAGTCTTCCTCTTTTCCTACTGCCTTCTATCTTACCAAGGATTATTGTCTTTGTGACTCATGTCTTCCTATGATGTGGCCAAAGTACAACAGTAACTGTTTAGTCAGTGTGGCTTCTGGGGAGAGTTCAGGCTTGATTTGCTCTAGGACCCATTTCTTTGTCCTTTTAGCAGTATACTTAAAAA
>CM034701.1:330437937-330442938 GCA_020142125.1 Phrynosoma platyrhinos
CAGGAATATAAATGACTCTTCATGCCTACCTTAACAGCCAGCAGCAAGATCAAGCAAATGAGGTATGTTCAGCTGCTGATCAGAATGCAAGGAAGATAACATTTCCAGCTCTCTTCCAACAGCAAGCAAAGGTACAATAAGGAACTGAGACAGGGTTCCACTCACTGGGAGGAGGAGTGTAGAAACATCCTCCTCCTTGCATCCCAACTCACAGCTGAACAGATCTCCTTTGTTTGCTTTATTGGCTCTTAACTAGATTTGGGCTAGGTCAAGCCTGGAGCTATAACTTAATTATGCATTTGCAACTAAGTAGCTGATGTAGCATATAAAAATAAATAAATAAATAAATAGTAGGAATTATCTTTATTTCTACTCTACTGATATGCACAAGGAACAGCATGTATTTCACTGCAATCAGTGGGTGTCAATGTTGAAAAGATATGCTTAGTTTCTAAGAAAGAAGTGGGCACAATTAACTTGGACCAGGATGAAAACTCAGGCATGAATCCAATTTAGGATTTTATCACACGGGGTTTTAAATCGTGTGCATAAATGGGGTTTTAAATTGGAAAAAAAAATGCAAAAGCGGGTAGATTTTCACCTGACATCACTGTTAAACTGTTGTTAACCCAAACAAAAAGTAGTCAAAAGCCGCTTCTTTTTACTTTTGGAAAATCCTAAAAGTAAAAAGGAGTGGCTTTTGACTACTTTCCGTGATGCTATTCTTCTGATCAAATTTAAAAATATACTCATAGTTTTCTGAGATTAAGCTTTTACTATAAGTGTGTTTTGTCCTTCCTTCAAGGGTCAGCAAAAATAGCCTAGTCCTGACCAGGAAGGACATAAAGATGAAGCAATACCACGGAATAAGTGACAGACTAAGGCCCTAAGAGGTATGGTCTCATTTGAAACAGCAGGGTAATCCAGAAATGCAAAGTATTCAAGAAAAGTTCATGCCAAAAATAAAATCAAATCTGGAGATAGGTGCTATATTCTAACAACAGAATCAGTAGGCAAAGCCAATGAGTTGACAAAAGACTGGCATGACACAAGAGCAAGATATTAATTGGAATCTGGGATTCCAACTAATACTTGTGCACCAGTTTCTACACTTAAAGACAAGCTTAATTCAATAGGGTGGCTGCAATTTAAAAAAATGTTTTTAAAAGCACAGCAATGGGAAAAATAATATATTGCTGGTATCTGCTAGAGGGACCCCTGAGGATTAAAATTTCTTGTGATATATTTTTTAAAATTATTCATAGTATAACATTAAGTTCCCTATTTCCTTCCCCCCCTTCCTCCTAATTCAACCCTTCTCAATTAATAAGCCAAAAATATATTAAGGCAATTACTTGTAACAAATCACTTCACTATTAGAAGAGGGCTGGATGTCCAATGCTCCACTTGTCAGTGCCTCAGAAATTCCTATGTTGGTGCAGCTGTCTGGCTCTGAGTGTTTTGGGGGATGCTCTTAGTTGTTGAAGTGGTGCAAAGACAGCAAATTTGAATTCCAATATTTATAATGTCATAAGATCAGCTCGTTTGTGCAGCTGCACCTTCAAGTTGCCTGTCGACTCATGACCCCATGAATTTCATAGAATTTTCTTAGGCAAGGAATACTCAGAGATGGTTTTGCCAGATCCTTCCTTTGAAATATAGCCTACAGCACCTGGTATTCATTGCTGGTCTCCTATCCAAGTACTAACTAGGGCTGACCCTGCTTAACTTCCAAGATTAAACCAGAGCTGGTGCATCTAGGGTATTTTATGACATCATCAATACTAAACAGGCCACCAGCCAAAGTCTTTAGGACTTTCTGGGTTAGATTTAATCTATGTGAAGAGAGTTAGTATGGATCTCCTAAAAAAATAGATTACAATGTGACAGAGGAGATTATCACATGGGAGGCTAAAGTGTCTTTAAAGTGCCTTTAAATTGTCATTAATGTATGATTGGGGTTCACAACTCGTGTGTTTGTTGCATCTGTAAAGTGTCTGTAAAGTGTCATGGATGCATCCCCAGCTCCCCGCGTGCCTATCCCATCAATAACATATCCTTGGAGCCGTCCTTTTTCAATAATGTCCATTACTGAACAATGACAACTCCAAGGACACGTTACTGACGGGATAGCCAGAAACTCGTCCATGACACTTTACAGACATGACAGATGTGCGAGTGCGTGGCAAACACTGATCACAGGTTAATGACAATTTAAAGGCACTTTAAAGATACTTTAGCCTTCCGTGTGATAATCTCAAGAGAGAGTGCTTCCTTAGAAGGGGAGGAACAACTTTGAATGCCTTCTTCTAGCTCACATTGACATCACAGATGCCATTGCTTCTTTGATGCCAGAGCTCTTATATGGGAGTGGGAAGAAAGCTTGGATCTAGAGCCATATTGTGAGCTGATTTAGATGCTTTAGCTCAATCTCCACCCCCATAGTCCTCAGACACAGCCCCAATATGGTGGAAAATGTACACCAACCCAGCAAATTGCATATACACTGTTGCCATTCAGAGGGAAACCACAAAAGGAAAGGAGAAAACTGCTCCCCTTTGCCATGCTTGCACCAGCCTGCTAGTGTATGGACCTTATCACACGGGGTCTAAAGCAGTCACAATCCACACTCAACCCCGTCCTATTGCGCTTTATTTGTCCGTGTGTTCACACGACGTTGCACACAACCCCGACACAACCCCGTACCAATGGGGAATCATCCCCGTTCTTTTGTCTTTCGGTTTTACCAGGTATTGCATTCGCGCGATCGGAATAATTGCGCAATAATTCCGCTTTTGCCGTATGTCTGATCACCAAATACGCATCCTGGAGCATTTCCCCGTCATGACCCATGGTTCCTAGCATGATTCTGGATGGGATCTTCTCACTTGTGTGTGAACAGCAAATACGTATCCAGGATGCGCTTCCATCGCTATTTTGATAATTGCTCAATGACTCCTGTTGCGTCTGATCGCCATTTCCGTATTGTGGGGTCTATTCCGCAATAGTTCTGGATTGATTCTTATTTCACTTTTCTGCCGCTTTGAGACCCCTGTGTGATAAGGTCCCAAGTATCCTTCCATTCATAGGATTGCTATGCTGAAGCGTGATGCTCATATAATCATGTTGAAATTACATATGCTGGAAGCAGAGAAGCACAGCTATATTTAAGTGGAAAGCAAAATGGATATGGAATTGGCATAAACTGGCAAAAAGGACAGCAGTGATCACTCAAATGGCCTCCAGATATGTCTTAAAATAAGACAGTTCTCTCTCTCTCTCAATCACCATCTCTCTCTCTCTCTCTCTCTGAGCATTAGCATTGTTATATGTGTAAGCAAAACATAAAGAAAGAAAATGATAGAGAAAACACACAAAAGGATGTACTTCACAAACTCTTCTCCTGGCTTTCCTTTGGGCAATCCAGCCTATGAATGACGCAGACGGTGTTCACTCAACAGAGCAAGACAGCAGAACAGATGGGCTGGCAGAATGTCTATTTTCTATTTTCTTTTTAAAAAAAGGATGCCCTATTTAGCCGGATTTTTATCGTCTGGATGGATTTATGTTATTTTGTTGTTTAACACTTCACTGGTTTTTACATGGCAACAAAATAATAACATAAGAAACACATTAGAACTGGTTCCAGTAATATAACAGAATTTCCAGTAGTCAACAAAAGTAGCATGATGGAATTGCAGCCAAGATTCCCTTTGTGTTAGAGCCATTTGCTTCTTATATACAGTAAATCCATTACATGTTTGTGGCTCTTTGTGATTCCATGAATGGTTAAGGCTGCAAATTTACACTTGCTTATTAGGAAGTAAATCCTATTGAACTCAGGGAAGTTTACAACTTAGTAGACAAATCTCATATTGCACTATAAACCTCATGAACCATTGAAGAAAAAAGTCATTTTTGACTTAAATTCATGCAAGCTACATTAGAATTACATAGGAGTGTATAATTATCTTAGTGCCCATTTTGCAAGAGTTGTTGTAAAGGGGCAACTGTTACTGCCCATACCTCCACAGGGTTGTTCTCTTCTGATCAGCAGAGCCCTTCAGGCCTGTACCTCTTTCTCTTGTAGGATTATGTAGTATTTATATCATCATAAAATTTATTTATATCCCGCCCCTCTGCAGGGCAATTGGGGCGGCGCACAACATTAAGATTATCATAAAAATGTGATACAAATCACAACCCAATAATCCCAAAACCCACCTACTCCTTTAAAAAGTATTAAACAATACTTTTAATACTCTTAAAACATACTTAATAGAGTCTCAATGACAACAAACAATAACCAACAACTGCAGGAGAGAGTTGAAGAAGGAAGGATAGGCTAACTCTCAAGGCCGGGATATTTAGTCAGAAAAGGCCTGCTGGAAGAGATCTGTCTTAACAGCCTTTTTAAAGCTGGTTAGGTTGGTAATATGACGGATCTCATCTGGTAGGCCATTCCATAATCTGGAGCGATTGCTGAAAAGGTAATCTGGGTGGTTGCAAACAGCCTAGTTTTTATAGGCAGCAGCAGGTTCTTCCAAGAGGACAGGAGTGTGTGGGGTGGATTATATGGGAAGAGGCAGTCCTGAAGATAGGCTGGACCCAAGCCATTTAGGGCTTTAAAGGTGGTTAGGTTGGTAATTTAAAGGTGATAACCAACACCTTGTACTGTGCCCGGAAACTAATAGGCAGCCAGTGAAGTGACTTTAAGACTGGTGTTATATGGTCTCTTCTCAATGTTCCCGAGACTAACCTGGCTGCCATGTTCTGTACTAACTGGAGTTTATGGACCAAGCACGAGGGTAGCCCTATGTAAAGCGCATTACAGAAGTCAAGATGGGAGGTTACCAGCGTGTTTCAAGGTCCCTAACTTCCAGGAAAGGGCGCAGCTAGTGTATCAGCCGAAGCTGATAACAGGCACTCCTAACCGTCACATTTAACTGATTCATCATCTGGAGCGACGGATCCAGGAGCACCCCCAGACTGCGAACACAG
>CM034701.1:330469435-330486847 GCA_020142125.1 Phrynosoma platyrhinos
CCCTTCCTTGCCTTGAGGACGGCTTTTTAAGCCGTCTGCCGAGGCCCTAAGTCACCATGCTTGCTGGGATTTCTTGGGAGTTCTAGTCCAAAAACATAATTCCTCCAAGATTTGCACAGTACTAACCCATATTCACATATAGTTTGATCAAAAGAGAAAGAGTGAGTTGGAATATATCCACAAACTCCAATCCAATCAGTAGATAGAATAAAGACAATGGCTTCCTGGCACATTGTAGATATTATAACACTGATTAACATCCCAGCCTCACAAAGATGTTCTTGGCAGTTCATCACATCTCCTTCCAGTTCCCAACCTACACACACCACATTCCAAAATTCCCTCCACCATTCATATGGTCATCCCACGCTGGCTTTAGCACCATCTTTCCTACTGCCTTTCTCCTTCAACAATCATAGTTAAAACTAAACTTGTTACCTCATCACCATACCCACAGATTTTGCATTTCTATGGCTTTTCATACTGTCTGACTATAAAGGTCCTTCTTGGGCACCAGTTCACCCAATGCAACTAAGGAAGTAGACCAAATCTACGAAAGCTTATGCTACAGCTTTCACTCAGTTTCAAAGGTGCTACAACAACCCTCTGCATACTGATATTCCAGGCTAGCATGTCTATCGGGGGATGCAGACGGCACAAAGCACCGTCTTGGAGCCAGAGAAGGGGAGGGGCAGCTGGATGCCGGTCACCCCAACCCCTTCCTGAGGATGTCATCGGAGCGCTTGCCATTGCATATGGCAAGTGCTCTGATGAAGTCCTTCTGGCTCAGCGTCTAGACATGCTGAGCTGGAAAGAGCATGGAAGAGGCACCCGGTGCCTCTTCCGGCATCCGTTTTGGCTCCTCTGAAAGGAGCACTATTTTAGTGCTCCTTTTCAGAGGCGCCATAAGGGTGGATCGGGGCTGAGGCATGGGGCAGCCTCGGTCCCAATCCGTGGCTTCTTGGGGCGGCCCATGGCTGCCCATCTGTAGAGGCCCTATGTCTCTGAAATATACTCTGAAGGTAATTCATATACATATGCATTACACATAGAGACACACCTGATTAATGTGAACACAGAAGAGTCTAGATCCATACTTTATTAATTTTTTCATTTTAAGAGTGGAGGATACTTTCTTCTTTTCTTTATGTCGTTAACTGCCCTAGAGTCAGCCCCAACTCATGGTGAGTCTGTCGATGAAACATCTCCTAGCCCCCCTATCCTCCACTGCTATGCATAGGTCTTTAGATTCATGCCTGTGACTTCCCTGCACTCTTCTCCAGCATCACATCTCAAATGAATTTATTTTCTTCTCTGCTTTTTTCACTGTCCATCTCTCACAGCAGTATATGGGGAATACTATGGCTTGGACGATTCTGATTTTAGTGCTCAGTTGTATATCTTTACTCTTTAGGATCTTATCTAGTTATTTCATAGATGCTCTTCCCATTCCTAGACTTTTTATTTTTTTGACTGCAGTCACCATTCCTGTACCTAGGATCAAACCACAATGTTTGATCCTAGGTACAGGAACTCTTTAACTATTTCAACTTCTTCACTGTCTAAGTTGAATTTATATATTTCTTCTGTGGTCATTGCTTTAGTTTTCTTTATGTTCACCTTTAAGCCTGCCTTTGCACTTTCAGCTTTGACCTTCCTTAGTAACTGTTCTGTGATGTTCTCTTCTAGTAATATGGTGTTACCCACATATTTAAGATTTTCTTTATAAAGCTTTCTAAATATCCACTCTTTTCCACAAACATTTTATAGTTTTGGACTTCATTTAATTCCAAGCACATCATATAGGTCAATAGGGAATGCAGGGGTATGATTGCTCACATAACCATTCAAGTTAATATACATTTTTTATTTTTACAGATTATGTAGCACTTCTGACTGTTATAAAATTTTAGCACATCGTAAAATCTTCAGTATGCAGTGTCTTTCTCGCTCTCTCATTCTCTTTCTGTTGCTCCAGGAACCAGCAATATAAATTACAACAGAAATCAATGTAATCCTATATAAAACCAAGAGATTTGCTTTACATTAAAAGCCCTGCTCTAGAGACTGAGCTCTAGCTCTCCTCTCCAATACATAGTCTAAAATTATTCCTTCTTATTTCAAGCGAAACAATGTACAACAGGAGCGTCCATCTATTATGGTCTAAGAATAACTGCTTGTATCACCAGGAGTCCTGATCTGAAAGCAGAACAATCTATGCCATCAGTTAGGAGAGTTAATGTAGCATTGTGGCCTACAGTAAAATGTTTTTCCAGGCTGGTTGAAAAGCAGCCAGACAGAAATTCAGCCCATTCGAGATGCTATGAAGTTTGCAATGCATACTGTGAGCATCCCTAACTCCATTTTAGGCATAATTTTATGCAATTGCATTATTAGTGTTACAGCAAGACTGTCTGGATGGAATTCAAGGCTCAGAGCCTTGCAGTAGGAAAGATTATGAAGCTACATACAACTCACCCAGCTGATTAAATTGCAGTAAGGGGGAACATTTCTCCCTGTAGAGTTGCCTTTGCAGCTGTGAAATTTGGGAAGCTCATGTAATTCATAGGCAATGCAACTGGAGAGACAGATAATAGCTAGAAGGGGCCATATTACAGAGGACACAACAATCCAACTATGCACTATAACAACGCTGTCATTAAAAATTTTAAATGATGAGCACAAATACAGCACTCAAAAGTTATGCAATATGATACAATATTGCAGTTAGGAACAAACATTTAACTTAGTAAAGTTTTCTCATCTGTCACCGTATCTAAAATGAAAGCCTGGGAAGACCAGACTAGAAAGATAAACAACTGAATTGAATTGTATTTACAAATTCCAATATATTAGCAAATGTATAAATAAAGACAATGGCTTCATGGCACACTACATATATTAATACAAGAGTCCTCACTATAGTAACAAAGGGAATCTTGCCACCCAAGAAACTGACTTTTGGTAAGCAAAATTTATTATTTTTATTTATTAAATAGAGTTGCCCCCTCTGTTTTTGTGGGGGATCCATTCCGGAACCCACCCGCCACTGCAAAAATGGAAAACCGCAAATATTCAAGCCCCATAGGCTTGAATGGGGGTGTGCGCCTGTGGGTGTGCACCCCATTTCATCCCCCTCTGTTTCCCACCCATGAACAGACTCTGGGTGCAGATTTGAAGTCCGCAAAAACAGAGGGGCAACTGTACTTTATTATTTTCACACATCAACACTAACTGATCACCTGTCACTAACTGAAGACCTTTCTTTCTGTAGTCAGCTCTTTGAAACTTAAGGGCAAAGGTCATGGTTTGCATCCTTCTGGATTCTATTATAGTCCATTCCACTTCCACAAAAGTATATGTATGCTTTATACTTGAGCATTTATTATCACACTGCAAGCATCCAAAGAAGTGAGTTTATATCCATGACAGTTAACACAAAAATAAATTCCAATTACTTTAGTCTTAAAATTACTGCTACATTGCTGCTACTGCTAAAGAGCCCTGCTGGTGCAGTGATTAAATGCCTATACTGCAGCCACTCATACACAAACCACAAGGTTGTGAGTTCAGTCCCAGCCAGGGGCTCAGGCTCGACTCAGCCTGGCATCCTTCTGAGGTCACTAAAATGAGTACCCAGCTTGTTGAGGAAAATTAGCTTACATGTTGTAAACCACTTAGGGAGTGCTTAAGTGCACTAATAGGTAGCATAGAAATGTACTTGCTATTGCTATTCCTTTTCCCCCCTCTCTTACTTCTTTTTATATTTTTCTCTATTTTACTCTACAGTTGATTTTGAAATAATCCATAGCTAATTAAACATATTTGTATATACACATACACAGACAGACAGAATTATACAGGGGCAGGGAGAGACCAGCAAACAAAAGGCAGACATTGGGGTATTTTTGCCATTGAGGCTACAATTCTATTGAATACGTTTGGGTTTATCTTTGAGTAGATATGCATTGTGGACAGCTATGCTACTACATTGTATCTATGCAAGTAAATTGTGCAACATTAAAATCCAAATTAGTTACACTTGACTTTAATGGGAGTCAGATTATCTTGAGCTTTCTTGTACTGTTTAAATTCATAATACATTCTTATTAAGGCATAAGAAAAAGCCATGTCTCTTTAAAATTATTTACACTGAGGGAAGAAACAATATGCCGAACCAATTCAATTGACAACTTTATTTTTGAACATGTCATCCTCCTGCTGACATTCACTAATAAACTAAAGACATCTTGGCTCAAGAATGGATAAAAGGTAAATGCAGAGGCCAGTATCGTGCCCTTGTAAACCTATACAAGGTTCTATAGCTGGGTATACTAATAAATATATGCATTCAGTCTACTCCTACTGATGCATGTCTATAAGACATCAACAGCTACCAAGGGCTTGTCTGCATGGGCCAAATGGCCTAGCTTCTCCCTGGCCATGCATTGTCCACTTTAGACAATGCAGGCCAAAACACTAGTGGCAGGATTGAGCCCAATCCTGCCTGTGCAGACACAAATCCAGAGGGTAAAACAGCCCTGGTTTTGCAGTTTCTAAGAAATTCTGTGGCAAAACCAGGCTGTTCACACAGCCCCCACCCCGCTCCTTACCTTTCCAGCAGGCAATCATCTGAGAAACCCCCCCCAGTCGCCCATCTGATGTGATGCCACACAGGTGCAGCCAGGGTGCCTGGCCACACAGGTGCAGCCAGGCACCCATTTCCACACTACATGGACAACTGGGGGGGGGGGGCTTCTCAGAAAGAAAAGTAAGCAGTGGCACCCTGTCCTCGGTTGGTGCAGGGATGGGAGTGTGAACTGACCCAAGGACTGACCCAGGTGAGCCCCAGGGACAGGATAGCTCAACTGAGAGACTTGCATGTCCTCTCTGCTCTGTACCAACTTTACATTAATATGTTCTAGACTTGGATTGTTTAACTTGTTTATGAAATTCTCTTTCTTTAATGCTGGAAATAATGGGATGTATCCAACTGATGTCTCTTTTCTAATCCAACAGTGGGTTCTAACAGCAAGATGGATAGGGAGGCAACTTTTGGCCACTTCTCCCTGTTCCATTATTTCAGATCTGTTCTAACAGTTTGAGGAACTCTTCAGAATAGAATTAAAGATAGTAGAGAGTGTTGCAGTAAGAGGGAAGATGGTCTACGATCTTCTTCACTCTGTTCTGCTAGTGCAAGTCATTGCTGGATGAAAGAGAGACACCAACTAGATATTACCCATGAGTCATGAAGAAGAAATATATACAATCTTACCTGTCTTTATGATGAATACTGGCTCTCCTCCACCCAGGCTGGCTCTACTGATTGATGGGCTGCTGATGTCTGTCCAATAAACCATCTTCTCTAAGCAATCATAAGCAACTCCAATAAGAACTTTATCCTGAAAGTTAGAGCAATTATTAAAAATCTCAAAATATATCACACTTCCAATTCTAAAACAAATGCTTAAGGGTTAAATTTGTTAAAACACTTAGGTAAAACCTGTACAGTGAATGTTAAAATGGGAAATGCATCCACAACAAATGTTGCTAACAGTTGGGAGTAAAAACAAAAGCAAACCAGATCATTACAGAGGAGAAAGGAGCCACTTTTAAACCTACTGAATTTAATCTGAAGCAGCAGCACAGAAAGACTGCACCATCTAAGGGAGAGGTTCGAGTCAAAGTTACTTTACCCTTCACACTACAATGACACAGGAAACTAAAGTATGTACTGCTTATGAGCACAACTGCTGCAAGTAAAAGCTAGGACTCATGTAGACTTGGTAAGTGTATTTGTAGAATAACAATAGAAGCTGTTGTATGTCCACTCTCAGTTGTTTCAATCCAATCCCACTGTATGGATCCAAAGTAATATATCATATATGTATGCAATATAAAGATTCTTCAGAAATTCCTGACAGCAAAGGCTGTTCAGCAGTGGCATAAACTGTTTTGAATGGCAGTGAGCTCTCCTGCATTGGAAGTTTTTAAGTAGAGGTTGCATAGCCATCTGCCAGGAATGCTCTAACACAGCTTTTGTGCGCTGATGGAAGTGAGATGAGATAACTCTGGGGGATCATTTCTAACTCATAATTCTGTGGTTGTGATTCAGCAGCAGAGAACACACTTTGCATTCAGATATCCCAGCCATCTCAAGTTAAAAAGGATCCCAGTCTGGGTAGCAAGGCTAAAGAAGTCCTGAGTCTGTGGACTTACAGAGCTGTAGCAGGCCAGAATAGATTATGGTTGATGCCGATGGCCCCTTAGGGGTGGCTCTGTGCAACCACACTCTGGCCAAAATGAAAATCTAAAGCAAATAAGACACTGATATATTAATAAAGATGTACCAATAACAATAAAAGGGCATGACAGAATGGGGAAAAAATGAGAGAGCCATTAGAAAGAAAGAAAGAAGAAGTGCAAGAAAAGATGAAGCACTGGAAAATGACATACTTACTCATTGAGGCCAGGCATAGAGAAGGGGCTAGAAAAGAAACATATGGAAGAATATAGGAGACTGACTGGAGTGCAAGAAATTATTAAGAAAGATTGTACATTTTATAAAAGGAGAAGAGAGCATCAAGCAGAGGAAGATGAAGCACTCAACGGAAGAAGTTTAAAGACCACAAATAGTTTTAGAGTTCCATAGCTAGTATGTACTGCTAAAATTCAAGAGTCTCTAGAGCTATTAAAAAGCACTGGGAAGTTTATAGGAGATTCTGACTTGCTAAGAAAGCCTATAAAAAGTAATTCTACATACAGCATGAATTTGTTTATAATAGCTTGGAGAGCCTATTCTGGAAACAAGAAAAGTTGAACAATATTGTGCAACAGGAAGAGCATACTTTTCTTGGGAATGCACTTCCTTAAAATTACAAAACTGGCCATGACTTCAGTATTTATTGATTTGTCTATTTATTTAAAGTATTTCTGTATTACCTCTCAGCCCACAAAGTCTCCTGAGGCAATGAATAAGTAAAAACCAATTAAAACAATACAGAGATAAAAACATTTTAAAAACACATTAAACTGCTCTTTTAAAACTCCTAAAAGCTATCTAAAAACAATCCCAAAATCCAGATTTAAAATAGCTGAAACAGCAACTTCAAACACTGAATGCCACTATCCATTTCAGGATCCTTGGACTTTTGTTTGCAACCTAACACTTAAAAATGGATTTTGAACCCTCAAAACTTATGGGAAATCAAGTTAGATTTTTTTTAAGTCAGATGCATCATTGTTCTTGATATTGAATTTGAAATGTACTCTTCCTTAGTAACTCTTCAGTTAAAAACTTGTTTTCACTAAACCAAATGGTCACATCATGTTCAAGGGATACTTACTGGCACATACAGCAAAGCTTTTGCATCCAGTTTCCTCATATCATTTCCCTCTAGAGGGACATGGTCAATCTTTCCACTCTGAGCAATCAGTAAGTGTGTTCCTGGAGGCAGAGGAATTGTATCTGGTTTTACGGAAGGACCAACCACGACAGGGGGAGCAACTGTGCTCAGACCTTATTGACAAAGGACAGAAAACATACGCAGTCAGATTGTGCAAATGCAAACGAGATTAACTTTGTCTGCAAGGGGAGATTACACTAAAATACACAGAACACCGCCAAAATTTAACACATCAAAATACCTTAGATTCAACAGGAGCCAGTGAAGCACATCCTTGTAACTATAATTCTGTATCCACTTAGGCTGCATTTTCACTGCAGAAATAATGCAGTCTGATACACTTTAACTTTCATGGCTCAATGATATGGAATCTTGGGATTTCTAGCATGTTGTGGCACCAGAACTCTCTGACAGAGGCTAAATATCTCATAAAGCTACAAATCCCAGAATTTCATAGCACTGAATCATGGCAGTTAAAGTTGTGCCAAACTGCATTATTTCTGCAGTGCAGATGCAACCTTGCCTAAGGGAGTCAGCTCCCATTGACATCCATGGACTTACTCATGGTCAATCTTTCTGAGTAAGCATGCCCAAGTGATCCAAGGTTGACTCAGCCTTCCATCCTTTTGTAAGTCAGTAAAATGAGTACCCAGCTTGTTGGAGGCAATTAGCCTATAGATTGTAAACCACTAAGAGCAGGGGTAGGCAACCCCTGCAGCCCCCCGAGGCCTTTGGACTGGCCCCAGGCCGGTTCTGCCGCCACCGCCCCCCTCCACCACCGCCCGCCATGATGGTATTGATTATTCTTGTTACTACTTGTTCTTGGGGTTTTCTTGGCAAAATCTCCACAGGGGTTTTGCCATGGCTTTTCTGGGGCTGAGAGTGTGCATGCATATTTTTTTAAAAAAAATTAAATTAATATTTATTTATTTATTTATTTATTTATTTTTGGTGCTTCAGCCCCCCAATTGTCTGAGGGACAGCAACCTGGCCCCCGGCTCAAAAAGGTTGCCTACCCCTGACTTAGAGAGTGCTGAGTTCAATGATAATTGGTACAGAAATGGACATGCTCTAGGTTTGAATCAAATGTCTCTTTTGAGGATACAAGGGCATAATTTTACTTGGATGATCTCATTATAAATGAAAACAAAGAAATGTATTTGGAGAGAGAGCTATTCATTCCCTTCTATATTTTTTTTCCAGAGGAGTACGATTTATCAAGGAAGACACTTCCCCATCTGTACCACTCACATACATTACTAAATACCTTAGCTATTTCTGTAACTATCAAATGTCTTATTTCATGTATTTATAAGGCAGTAAATACAGGCTTGGTGTCTGCAGCTGACACAGCAGGGAGAATCTTCAAAAAGGTTTGAAGGCCTAGAAACCAACTGGAAGCCAGTAAGGATGTTATAGAACTAACATTATATGTGCTCATTGCATTCCATACTAATCAGTAACTGGTGGCCATATTATAAATTGCTTGTGGCAACAGTATTAACATTTACATTTCTATACCACTTAATAGTGAACTCAGCATTCTTCAAGCAGTTTACAATCTGTAAGCCAATTGCCCCCAACTAGCTGGGTACTCATTTTACCCACAAAAGAATGGAAAGTTGAACTGACCTTGGATCCCTGGGATCCAACTCACAATTTTGTGGCTACAGCACCAACATTTAACCATTGCATCGCCAGGGCTCCTTGTAGTTTCTGAAGAAGCAATCATCTTAGTCTCTTGCAGCATAAAAAGGGGGGGGGGAGTATGTAGCCACACTTTTAAGACAAACTGGCTTTAGACAAATCTGCTTACGAAAATCCATTTCTTTGGATTCAAACCCTTCTTTAAGAATTCTTTTGTTAAATGTGCAGTAGTGAGGACTCTTGTATTAGTACATGTAGTGTGCTATGAAGCATTGTATTTGTTCAGGATTCTGTCAATAGATTGGAATTTGTAATTATAATTCAATTTATCTGTTTCTGGGCCAAAACAGATGGGCCAAATAGAAGGGCTTCCAGCTGCTTCAGGGGTGTGACATTTAGACCATGCATGCCCCTGATGTGGCTGGAAGCGGCTCCAAGTCTGCCTATGGTGGCCCAAAGCCAGCAGCAAAAGGAGCGGATCTAATACGCTCCTGCCAGAGGCCCATTTGGGGCTGCAGTGGCTGCCCACTTTGGGAGTGGGCTATCTGGTCGCTGCAGTCCCAGGCCAACTGGGATCCTTTTGGCCAATCTGCTTCGGCCCTCTCTTTGTAGTCCTCCTTTGTAATTTTCTTGGTCAAGGACTGAAACCTTATACATCCATGGAGCTTGAAATGTTTTGTATCTAATTTTTTGGTATTTCTAATGGTAGGAACTGAGTGAGCACGTAAAAACAGAACTATATACTGACAGAATTAAATTACAAGCATTAAAAAAATGAATGGCACAAGCACTGATTCCAGCTCATTTTCTTGCAAATATTGTCAATATCCAGTACGAGTACCAGGGTCAAACCTTAACAGTGAGAAAGATGACTTAGCTATGACATGGTTATCAAGCAATCATCCATCTGTACTGACAATTATAATAAACTTCAGAGCTAAGGTGCAACCATTCTAGAAAGATATGTTTGTTGATGATGTTTTAAAGAAAGTCCCACCACTGAACTGGTGGAAGTCACTTAGGGCCTGGGGGCAGAGTTGGGGCAGGGCAGCTTCACACCGACTGCCCCAACCCCATCCTGACACTGTCCTGACGCCGCAGCATTTAAACATGCTGCACCAAAAGGAAACTGAAGAGCCGCAGCGCCAGCTCTTAGGGTGGCCTTTTCCTGCCCCTAAAAGGAGTGGCATTTTGCCACTCTTTCCAGGGCAGCAAAAGGGAGGGTCGGGGCTGCGGCGTGGGGTTGCTGCAGACAAAACCGCCACTTCCTGGGACAGCTCTGTGCTGCCCCAAATGGCCGGTCTGCATCAGCCCTTAGTCTGTTGAAGCAATAATTTTACTTTTAGCATCAGTAGCTTTTTTCCGCTGGCGCAGAAAGAATATTTTCTTCCTTTTGACTCATTCATTCTAAACTGAGAAATCATTTGGGACCTGATAAAGCAGGAAGTTTGTTTTTGTTTTCCATATTATGAACAGCCAAAAAGATGAAGATGATTCAGCTACAGGGGATAGTGTTTTAAGCTTTTTATTTGTGGAATGGATTGATAGTCTAAGGTTTTTTGTTTTTTTAAAAAAAAGATATTTTGTTTATGTACACCAGTTAACAGACATGGATGTTTAAGCAAATACAAGAATATATAAGCTTTAATGTTATTTTGGGCCTTTGCAGATGGGCGGCCATGGGCACCGTTGCACACGGTGAGAGCTATGATTATGTTCTCCCAGCCCAGCCTCTGCACGGGCTGAGCCGGAAGAGACGCGAAAGAGCCATACAATGGGTATAAGGAGTATTTTGATACAACTGTAAAACTAAACAAAAAAGTTGTTATTCTAAAAATGAAAACTTCATCTGGATGTAAATATTAAGATTATACCAGCAAGAGTGAGTCTTCGGTAACTACATTGTTTAAAATATGTATTAAGCTTACAGTGAGGAAGAGTGCCCTTTGGGAGGGTGGGGAATAACATTATTAAATCAAGTCTTTCTACATAGTGATTTAAATTAAATACACCCTGGTCATATAAATCCTTTCAACATGGCTTATTAATATGGAAAGTCTAAGTGAATAGGAAAGTTTGGAAAAGGGCTGTAAGAGAGGTATGTGATATAACAACCAATTAATCAGATTCTAAATGAGGAAACTGTTACTTCTTACATGGAGGTCGGATTCCTGGACCACTCCTGGTTCCATCAATTTCATTACCATCTCTGTCTACACACCAGCAATATCCAGTGCTCGAATGGCATTGGGTTGGCAAATAATTCCCATACATATCACACTGAGGAATAAACTGGTCAACTGGCCTGGGTCCTCTTGGTCCAAAAGCCACAATTTGTTCTTGTTCCCGCTGACATTTTGTCTTCTCTAATTCTGCAAATAAATATATATATATATAAAGGAAAGGAAGAGTTGTGAGTGTTCATTTTCCATTCCATTTGTATCATATTCTACTTTAAAAATCCACTGTAAGTAGACTATAACCAATATACCACCCAAGGTTCTTCTGCATCAGAAATAGGTGATGACATATAACTAAAGATTTTGTATATTAAATGACATGAAATGGTTTTTTCACCAATGATTTGGTTGAAATGACTTGGGATGGAGCAGAGGAGGACAAGCACTGGTCCAGCAAGAGAACTCATGAGGTTCCAGAACTGCAACACCCCAGAGTTGTAGTAGGGACTCCTAAGCTATGGGTATTTACAATAGTAATAGGTTACTGATGATCTAATGGGTTGAAAAACTTCCAACTTCTTTCTTGTATATTCAACACCAGTAAAATCCTGGCAGAAACCAAAACATCAAGAAACTAATCTTATCAGCTACTGAAAATAAAAATTCATATAGCTTATGCAACTTAGGCAACATTTGTTGCCTATGATTATAGCAAACACTTTAAACAGGCAGGGGAAAGGTGATACATTCATCCCTCCACATTTGCAGCTTTGACTTTTGCAGATTTGATTATTAATGGATTAATCCTCCAGCGCAACTCTATCGTCAATTTTAACCAAAAGTCGTACTGAAGAACCTAGACATTCCTAGAGAGAACACTCCACTAGACATTTGTAGCTCCTCCAGTGCAATTCTATGGTCAATGTCTGGCAGATGTTGACCACAGAGTTGCACTGGAGGACCCAGAGATTCCTAGAGAGGTTTCTCTCAGGTAAAAACATAGTGTTTTTGTTATCTGCTGTTTTTCCACATTCATGGGGGTCCTGTCCCCTAACCCAGTGAATATGGAAGAACAAGTGTATGCTACATCCATGATGCAGATACATATTAATATGGTTCCACATGTAGCCATCATCACATGGTAAGCAGTTTCTGTGCATTTGCTCATCATATACACAGGCAATTTTCTACAAGTTACCATAATAACTAGTAACGTTACTATTTTCTATAGTGTGGAAATTGGTAAAAAGTAAAGGTTTCCCCTTTGACAAGATTGTCTAGTCAAGTCCAACTGTAGGGGGTGGTGCTCATCTCCATTACTAAGCCAAGGGAGCCAATGTTGTCAAAGATAACTTCATGGTCATGTGGCCAGCATGATTGCATGGAACACTGTTACTTTCCTGCATAAAAGCATGTATTTTTACATGCTTTCAAACTGCTAGGTTGGCAGAAGCTGGGACTAGTGACAGGAGCTCACTCTGTTGCATGGTGCTTGGGTCTTGATCTGCCAACCTTGTGATTGTCAGAATCAGTGTCCTAACCACTAAGCCACCATGTGCTGAAATAGCCATCATGTAGCGACAACAATTTGGGAATAAATATATACCGTACATATATAGGGGGCAAGGTATTTTTGGACCACAACTTTCATAATTCCACTAGCTATGTTGACTGGGGATTACAGAAATTGTCATCCAAATAAAGGAATATTTTTTGGGTGATAGTCATGTTTTCAAGTGATGTGAGATATGCAGTGGCCACAAAGTGAATAGTTATTCAGTTTATTTTGTTCTGTGATCCATACATTCATGATGACAAAGGAAGTCATCTGTGCTTTTTAAGTGATGCACCTAGACAGCTTCAAAGACTGGCAGATGAAGACATTGTTGTTAGAATACTGATCTTATAGTTCAGGGGTGGGCAACTGTGATAGTGGCCAATTTCTGCCTCCATGCCCTAGCAGTGGATCATACATTACATTTTCAGTGGAAAATCATTCCCAGAAGTGACCAGAAAACTACTTCTGGTTTCCTTTTTGGGAAAACGTTGGGGAGGGGTTAGCAAGGTATTTTACGGGTGTGTAGTGCTTTTTTTTATTGCTAATGTCATTCTAGATCAGGGGTAGGCAACCTAAGGCCCGGGGGCCGGATGCGGCCCAGCAAGGCCTTTGGACCGGCCCCAAACCGGTCCTGCCGCCGCCGCCCCCCACCACCACCGCCGCCCCCCCATGATGATATTGATTATTGTTGTTATTACTTGTTCTTGGGGTTTTCTTGGCAAAATCTTCACAGGGGTTTTGCCATGGCTTTTCTGGGGCTGAGAGAGTGTGCATGCATTTTTTAAAAAATTTTAATTCTTTTTAAATTTTAATTTATTTATTTATTTATTTATTTATTTATTTATTTTTGGTGCTTCGGCCCGTCAATTGTCTGAGGGACAGCAACCCGGCCCCCGGCTCAAAAAGGTTGCCTACCCCTGTTCTAGATGGTGGTTTGGGGTGGGTTTTTTTGTTCATCTGGGAGCAATGGGGAGTTCGTGAAGGATTTAAGAAGCACAAGGAGTTGAAGCTCATGTACTTTTTCATTCCCATTATAGCAAATTCAATTGTGTTTCTTACACGGAGCACTGCAAATTTGATATAGGCTTTTGCCACAATTATTTTCCCCATGGATTATACATATTAACCATTTGGCAAATGACTTTTAATGGTCCCAGCCAGACTGTCCGGATTGGTTTCTGTTTTGTAAACATAGTCGATGGGACATAAAGGGGTGACAAGTTTGGCCATCTGCTTCTTTTTGAAATGAAACAATGGAGCCTGAGGGAATAATGAAGTACAGACGTTCTTAATAGCTGCTGGAATGTCACTGCTTACATCAGTAACTCTTTTGTTAACAAGCTGGCTATGTGAAGAATATATGTTAAAGTTCCAGGCAATTTTCACAGTCACTTCAAGTGATGGATTTGTTATATAAATATAACATCTATATCAGTACAATCAGTCCTCTAGTTCAAAGATTCAGAGAGGCTGAAAGTAATATTAAGAGTATTTGTATTAACTAAAAATAAATTGCTAACAAAGATGCAAAACATAATCCTATAGGTCTGCAATAACTAGAGACAAAACAGTACCATAAGTAAAGCAAAGCTGGCTGGCTCTTCCCCTGGCTGGCTAAAGCACCATATTCTATTCCTTAACTAAAAGGAAAAGCATGTTTGGAGGAGACAGACAGGTTTTAATTTGTTCACTGAGACTGAAAAGCTGTTAGGCTGCTGTGCAATAAGGCTTTCCATTTTTTCATCCCCCAGAGCAGTGAGAGATGCTAACAGCTGTTCTTGCAAGCCAAGTATTCCATGGGTCTAGTTCTGTGCTAGTGCAACATTCAAGCTCAGTCCATGTAGTCCCTGCCATGTAGGAATATACAATTAAAGCACCCCCAACAGATCCAGCTTTTAATAGATCATATAGAGTGGCTGCTTTGTCTGTTACTGGGTTTTAACTGGCAAACAGAGGTTCACAGGCTAGTTCTATCCTGGATATTTATAAGGATACAGAAGATTCAAACTGTGCTTCACTGACTGAACAACGGTCAACTTTCCAGTAGAGCTGATTCACAGAGGCCTGTACAATATCTACCACCCACCACCACCTTGGCACTGCTTTGTGTATATATGGCTTCAAGTTGTCTGTTGACTTATGGTGACCCCATCAGTTTCATAGAGTTTTCTTAGGCAATAAATAATCAAAGATGGTTTTGTCAGTTCCTTTATCTGAAATAAAGCCTAAAGCACCTGGTTTTGTACATAGTCAAAGAAGAACAAAGAAAGATGATAACAGTGGGGGAAAAGAAAGAGAAGAAACAGTGGATGACAGATGAAATACTTCAAGCAGTTAAAAAAAGATGAGAAGAAAAGGGAGATAGGAATACAGTCAGAACCATGAATGCTACTGTCCATCGATTAGTGCACAAGGATAAAGAGAATTACTGCAACAATAAATGCAGAGAACTAGAAGCTGTCAACAAAAAAGGAAGAACAAGAGAGCTCTTTCACAAGATCTGGGAATTCAAAGAGAAATTTAAACCAAAGATTTAAATCAGAAGAGGAATGTAATACACAACACAAGGGGGGAAAAAACATGATGGAAACAATACACAGAAGAGCTATATAAAAATGCAAAAGGATGAATGACACATGGGATGAAGAAACATATGAAGATGAACCCCAAATTTTGGAAAGCGAGGTGAACATCAGTCTCAAAGCAACTGGTAGAATCAAGTCCAGTTCTAATTAAAATCTGCCAACAAATATGGAAAACAAAGCAGTGGTCCACAGATTGGAAGTGATCAATATACATTCCTATACACAAAAAAGAATACTCAAAATATTGCAGTAACTACAGGACCATCACACTAATTTCCCATGCAAGCAAAGTCATGCTCAAAATTCTGCAGCAAAGACTCCTACCACATATGGAGTGAAAAATCCCAGAGATCCAAATTGGAAAGAAAGAGGTCCCTAGTGTCTCTTCGGAAAGACCACATTGCAAAGCAAAAGCAGCTTCATTTATATACTGCTTCATATCGTGCTATGGGATGTCTAAGCAGTTTACAACTGTAAGTTCATTGCCTCCCAACAGTTGGGTACTCATTTTAGCAACCTCGGAAGGATGCAGGCCTGAGTCTAGCCTGAGCCCTGGCTAGTATTGAACTCGCAACCTTGTGGTCTAGGAGTGAGTGGCTGCAGTACAGGCATTTAACCACTGCGCCACCAGGGCTCTTACATATATGTATACACATTGCATACATATAGTGGATAATGGCGTACACTAGGGAATACCAAAGGAAAATTTGTATGAGCTTTATTGACTACAGCAAAGCCTTTGACTGCTTAGGTCACAAAAAGTTGTGGAATGCTCTCAAAGAAATGGGAGTGCCATTTCTTGATTGTCCTAATGTATAGTCTGCACTCAGGATAAGAGGCTGCCATCAGAACTGAATAAGGAGAAATAGAATGCTTCCCAACCAGCAAGGACAACGCTATATACTATCACCCTATTTATTCAACCTTTATGCAGAAAATATCATATGCAGAGCAGGCTTAGACTCTGAGACAGGAGGAGTGAAAATTGGAGGAAGGAACAGTAACAACTTCATATACACAGATGACACAATACTACCGGCAAAATGAAGAAAGTCATAGAGCAATTGCTGAAGAAGGTCAAGGAAAAAAGTGCCAAGGTAAGCTTAAAATTGAAATAGTTAAAAGAGTTCCCAAATATCGACTGGAACGGTGACTGTAGTCAAGAAATTAAAAGATTAGGATTGAGAAGGGCAGCTATGAAAGAACTGGACAAGATCCTAAAGTGTAAAGATATAACTCTGAATACCAAAGTGAGGACCATGCAAGTCATTGTATTCCCCATCACCATGTATGGATGTGAGAGTTGGACAGTGAAGAAAGCCAATAAAAAGAAAATAAATTCATCTGAGATGTGGTGCTGGAGAAGAGTGCTGAGGATATGGTCGATGGCAAAGAAAACAAAACAAAACAAAAAAATGGGTTCTAGAACAGATCAAGCCCAAACTCTCTGTGGAAGCCAGGATGATTAAATTAAAGCTGTTGTACTTTGGCCACAGCCAAAGGAGTCCTGGTGGCACAGTAGTTAAATGCTTGTACTGCAGCCATAACGTTGTAAGTTCCATCCTAGAAGAGGGCTCCAAGGTTCACTCAGCCTCCCATGCTTTCATAGGTTGGTAAAATGAGTACCCAGTTGTTGGGGGCAATTGGCTTACACATTGTAAACCACCTAGGGAATGCTAGTTCACTGATATGGAAATGTACTTGCAATTGCTATTGCTACATCATGAGAAGGCATTAATCACTGGAAAAGACAATGATGCTAGGAATGGTGGAGGGCAGCAGAAAGAGAGGAAGACCACATGTCCAATGGTTAGACTTAATTAAAGAGGCCACAGTCTTGAGCCTGCAAGACTTGGGCAGGGCACTGGAGGACAGGGGGTCTTGGAGATTTCTGATCCACAGGGTTGCCATGAGTCAGTTGACTCAAGGGCAGATAACAACAACCTGGTATTCACTGGCAGTCTCCCATGCAAGTACTAACTAGGGCTGACTCTGCCTAGCTTCCAAGATCAGATGGAATTTGATGCATTTAGGGC
>CM034701.1:330487010-330507443 GCA_020142125.1 Phrynosoma platyrhinos
CGCGCACGCATGCGCACAACAGTGGGCATTGTGCACATGCGCGCGTGCAAGCACACACACGCATACGTGCGCCGGCCCCCGACAAAAAAAAGTTGCCAACCCCTGCTTTAGGGTATTTTGGTCCCCCTTTTAGCTGCAGAGGTAAATAGTGAAATGCAACACTGAAAAACACAGTTCTCATTCTAAAAAATCCATGAATAGCAGTTACATAGTTAAGCTGTTGTGAAATTCGTTGCTCACTAGAAAGTCTCCCATCCAAGTACTAACTAGGGCTGACCCTGTTTAGCTTTCAAGGTCAGACAAGTTTCTGGTTCCTGTAAACTATTTAGGTTCCCTTGTGACAGCTTTGCCTGGCTGAAATTCTATATCCATTTATCCAGTTGTTAGTCTCACTGAACTCAGTAGCATGCATAGAGTGCACTGAACTTATCTGGCATGCATAGAGTGCACTGTAAATTTTCAAAGTTAAAAAAAAAATCCTGATAAATAGTGAAAGAGCAATATCAAATAATTACTGTCTGACCAGAGAGGTCAATTTGATGAACCAGAGGATTAAGCATTAGTGCATAACCTCTATTAATTCAAACAGATTCCACCCTAAACTATTAACAACAGTCTGCCTCCATCAGAATTTTTTACAAGACATAGTAAAAGTTTACCTCCTGGCACACACTGGAAACCATCTCCACGAAAGCCTGCCTTACACTGACAGCTGAAGGACCCTGGTGTGTTATAGCAGAAAGCATCTGGATGACAGCGGCTCAGTTGGCATTCATCTACATCTGTAAAAAAAAAAATTATCAAAATTATTGGTAGTTATTTATTATAGTAAGATAGATCCCTTTTAGGAAAGTGAAAGGACCCGGGTCTTCTCTCTTTTTATTTTTTCATAAGCTGCCATATCCTCATCCTGCCAATATGTAGGCTGCCATGACTATAGATATTAAGTCAAATGTAGTATTTAAATGTAAGTGTTCGTTGACATCCCACTCTAGCAATTGTTCAGAGTGATTCAAAAAGAATGGTGCAAAACCAAGTAAGAACAGCTTTATTTTTGCACCATTCTTTTTGTATCACTGATATCTTTCCAAAACAATTAACTAAGAGTGAATAGATTAGGGTTCATGAAATGGTGCCAAAGTTTATAAAGACTCAGCAAGACAAAACTGCCAAAAAAACATTAAGGTGACCCAAGTGTGAGGAACAAGATTGTCAAAAACAAACAAAAGGAAAACAAAAATGTGGCAAACCAGATTTTAAACGAGAATTAACTAGTTTGCCAGCACTGAATGTTTTATAGGCCCAGACTTCATTTGTTGTGTGCTCAATAGTTATTTATTTATTTATTTAAGGGATTTATATCCTGCCTTTCTCCGAGAATGGGACCCATTTTTCCAGTTGTGCTTGATTAAATCAAAATCAAGAGAAGTCTATGCTGATTAATTTTGGGGAAATTAAAGTTACAGTTTAGTAGGAAGGTCATTAAAAGAGAGCCAGTATGGTGTAGTGGTCTTAGTATTGGACTAGGACTCTGGGAGACCAGGGTTCGAATCCCTTCCTTGGACATGGAAACCTACTGGGTGACCTTGGGCAAGTCACACTCTCTCACCCTCAGAGAAGGCCAGGCAAACACCTCATTAGAAAACCTTGTGACAGGTTTGCTTTAGGGTCACTATAAGTTGAAAATGACTTGGCACACATCAACAAGAGCAATGCCAGATACAGTGCACCCTTCCCATCTGTGGGGGTTCAGTTTCCCCCACCCATAGTTGAGAAAAATGCACATGCTCAAGCCCCATTACAGTCAATGGGGTGGCAATGTGCACATGGCTGCACTGGTGCAGCTGTGTGCCTGCACTACCACTGATAATAATGGGGCAGCGCAATCTACAGACTCTTGAGTCTATGGATGGCTAGTCCACCAATATGATGGGCCCACTGTATATTTTCAAGACCAAATGTAACATACTGAGCCTGAAGAAAATGATGATATTCTTTTCAAAATAATGTTGCACAACGGAGGTGTATTTAATAATAATTCCCCTATGAGTTTTGTAATCAAATGTGCTTTAAAATGATGCACTGAAAATAATAAACTATCAAACATTTTGTTGATAAAATGTGCAAAACCTTCTTCCCCACCCCTCCAGCCTTTGGTGTCATTCAAAAACCACTTCTGGGGATTTATCAGGTTTAGAAGCTGGTTTTGGAGATGTATAAGGAGGTGTATAAGTGGGGCAGAGTGACTGCTGCCTTCCCGGTTCTGCTGATGTCCTCACCAGAGGAACTCTATCACTGGATCCTGCCCTTGATGCACATGAGAATGCTGATAATCTCAGAGGTATCTTGGAAACCTCTGAGAAGGTGGGTATTGTCAGCATTCCTCGGCTCATTTCTGGCATTACTAACAAGGTGCCTTTTGGATCTGGGATTCACAAAATGTGTTTGGGACATTCACAAGGATCATTTCCACAGAGCACCAGTCACAATACTGGAGAAACCCACTGTTCAAGACCAGTTTTAAAAATAACCTTTTTAAAAATATGGAGGAATGCACATGGTCATAGGGGAAGCTTCTCTTTAGTCAGCTTTATCTGAAAAAAGCTTGTTATATTCATGTTTTAGACCTGCAGCTTAATACTGTTATAAATAGCTAGAATCTAAACAAATGATAAGGAATTTGATAACCAAATTGTGCAAACATCATTAAGAGCAGCTTGGGAAAATCAAGTTTCCAGAATTCCCTAGTCAGTATGGTGAGTGACCATGTCGGTTGTGTATTCTGGAAGCTGTAGTTCAAAAAACAGGTTTTTCTCCAAAAGAACAAGATGAGAAATGGAGAAAAAGGACTTACTCACCTATACAGGAATGCCCATCACCAGAGAATCCTGGCAGACATGTACAAATGTAAGAAGAGCCACCAGAGTATATGCAACGAGCACGTAGAGGGATATCACAAGTGTGTGTGCCTGTCACACAATGATTGACCACACGTTCAACAGCTACAGATTAGAAATACATATACAAAGAAGACTGTAAGTCTTTTCTTTAACATTTTTGAACAGAGGAAATGTAAAGAATACAAAATGAAAATTTAGGGAGAATTAGTTGTTGGAACTTTGGGTAGACTTCTTTGGTAACTGTATGCAACATGGGGGTGGAATTCTAAAGCATAACCATGTTAGTCTGGAATATCAGTCTGCAAAGGGATCTTGTAGCACCTTTGAGACTAAGGGCCTTTGCAGACTGCTAGAAATAGTGCAAATTGAGTCCACTTTAAGGGTTAGGGTTAGGGTTAGGGACTCATGGAAACTGTATTTTATTGTGGCACCAGAACTCTCTGACAGAGAAGGCTCAACGTCTCAGAAAAAAAACAAACAATTCCCATGATTCCCTAGCACTAACCCTAACCGTTAAAGTGGACTCAATTTGCACTATTTCTGGCAGTCTGCAAAGGCCCTATCTGTACAAAAGAAATTGTAACATAAACTTTTGTAGATTTGGTCTATTTCCTCATATGCAACGTGTACAGTATACTAAATTTTACATGTGAAAGTGAGGGAGAGAAATTAGAGGAAGCTAACTGTAGCCCAAAAATTACTTACTGGTTACATGGAGCTCCTACCAAAACCTAATATCACCTGCAACTACTATTTAATCCTATTCTTGCTCCCCATATTTATTACTACATCCTTTCTATCCCACTTGAGAGTTTGTGTTTCAGTATCAGAATCATCATCTGGCCTAAATGTCCAACTGGACCTCATCCAGCATCATTAGTGTCTCTCTTTAGTTTCTCTCCTCCTGCCCCCAGAATTCCTAGCTTTCACAATCTTCTTTGGTGTGTTCTGACTCACAAATCTACTTGAAGACTGAGGGGGGTTGCAGACTGCCAGAAATAGTGCAAATTGAGTCCACGGTTAGGGTTAGGGTTAGGGAATCATGGGGACTGTAGTTTATTGTGGCACCAGAGCTCTCTGACAGAGAAGGCTCAACGTCCCAGAAAAACAACAATTCCCATGATTCCCTAACACTAACACTAACCCTAAAAGTGGACTCAATTTGCACTATTTCTGGCAGTCTGCAACCCCCCTGAGTCTCTCCTCTTCCAGAAAGCAGCACATTGACTGGCAGGAGACAGGGCAGGTTCTGTGGCAGAAACAGCTCTGTCCTCCAGCATTTTATTGCTGCTCAATCAGTTCTATCTGGGGCTTGCTCACTGCCCTAAACACTTCCATCTAAACATACACTGCCCATTGCAGTAGAAACAGTAGGCACACCAGCAATATCACATGGACAGAGTGATCCATGTGTATGCGCAATGACTGCTGAAATGTGCAAGCTAGGTTGCCTGCCTCTCTGCCAACCACTGATTGTGGTGTATGAGGCAAAGGAATTTGTCAGAGAAACCAGTCAGCCTAAATCATCTACAAAATTTCACCACTGCTCAGGAAGATGGCAAGGGAGGCTGCTGCTGCCACCACCTTTCTTTCTATATCAATATCAGGGTCAGCTGCTTAACTCTGGCTAATGATAGGACAGTGTTGTGAACTGGATGTTTCCTCTTAACATTTTGCTAGCAAAATGTTGCAAGCCAGAATCTCCACCTTTCCACCTAAAGGTGGAATCCTGGAGGCTGGGGGAGAGAAGTGAAAGAGAAGTGGCTGGTTGTGCTGGAAAAGTTACATTTGGACAGGTAGGACCAGAAATATATTCTTACTCATTCTTCATCTTAACCATCTCCTTGGCATACCATTTGGAGAGACAAATCTTTTGTTGTTGTTATATGCCTTCAAGTCATTTCTGATATATGGCAACTCTGAACCTATCATTAGGCTTTTGGGGGTAAAATTTGTTCAGAGGGGTTTTTCCCATTGCCTTCCCCTAAGGCTGAGAGTGTGACTTGCCCAATGTACCATAATCCCAATGGTTCTTCTTGGCTGAGCAAGGATTTGAACTTGTTAGAATCATAGAGTTGGAAGAGACTACAAGGGTCATCCAGTCCAACCCCCTGCCATGCATGTTCTCCAAGAATTCAAGTCCAGCACTCAAGCCACTACAACCACATCCTTTGCATCTGCATATAATATACCTATTCAGATTATAAGCACTTTGGCTCCTCTCTGCTTTGATAGTAACAAAATGTGCCTTTTTCTCAATGTATCTATTGTGAAAGGCTTTGTCTTTAGAGGCTTGTATGCTGACCCTGTCAAACAATTCAATGTAACATATTCAAAATATTAAGTCCTATCACTTAATGTTCTTAAGATATTGTCTTCTCTCAGCATCCCTTATTTCACAAACACAGCCTGCTTTTTATTTGTGTAACTACTAGTCAGCTAAAACAATATTTGGAAGAGTGAACAAATAAAACATTTGCAGAGAGAAATAACCCTGGAGGCCTCCCATACATTGGCTAAACTATGTATACTTTTACACAGGGAATGATTTACTACCTTGCTAAAAATTAAGCTGCAAATGACTGAAAATTGTAATTTGGAATTAGCAGTAACTCAGTTAAAACCAACATGTTGGTAGAATAATGAGTTTTAAATAACCAGAAAAAAATACCAAGCTGACAGTCACCACTACATTTTGGGAACTAGGATTTAGAATTACTCTGAAACTTGTCTGAAGTAAAAAAAAAAAAAAAAAGCATTTCTAATTCAAATTTGTGTAGTGGTACATTAATTTTTTTTAAAAAAAGAGAGCAGTTGAGGATTAAAGTCCAATGGTCTTCAAAGTTTACTCTGCAACCTGCAGAGCTTCTTTGATTTATGATTTAATTTTTTCTACAATGAAAAAACAGTCAACCATTTTACCACTCATAAGTCTTCTCTTCATTCCTTTGATAGGAGGACAGCTAAAAACTGATGTAACAGAAAATACAATTCTTGCTGCCAGAAATGTTTTTTTGCATAACATCTGCAACAATATAGCCACAAAAACAGATCCTGCATCCACAGATTCAATCATCCATGGCTTGAAATATTTTTTAAATCAAAAATCAAAAATTGACATTTGACATTGTTTATAAGGGACATCATTTTATTACACTATTGTATATAAAGGGCCTTGAGCAGTGATGGATTTGGGTATTCACAGGGGGTCCTGGAACCAAAACTCAGTAGATACCAAGAGCCCACTGCATAAGACAAAGACTTGTACATGATCTTCAAAGCATGTCACTTTAGAAATTTATCCTAGGAGGGAGCTAGGTATGTTTAATTTGGAGAAAAGATGACTGAGAAGGATTTAAATGTTTCAATCTCCTTCACAGAATCCATGGATTTAAATACTGAAAAACATAAAGGTATATATATATATATAAGAGATGGTGCGAGCTTGTTTACTGCTGCTCTGCAAACTAGTATATGAACCAATGGATTCCAATTACAAGAAAAGATATTCAACTCAAACATTGGAAAGAAATCCTTTACTAAGGGCCTTTGCAGACTGCCAGAAATAGTGCACATTAAATTGAGGCACTGCCCTGGCTCAGTGCTAGGGAGTCATGGGAATTGTATTTTTTTTCTGGAACATTGAGCCTTCTCTGTCAAAGAGCTCTGGTGCCACAATAAAATACAGTTCCCATGATTCCCTAGCACTGAGCCAGGGCAGTGCCTCAATTTAATGTGCACTATTTCTGGCAGTCTGCAAAGGCCTTAAGAACTTTTCAAGGGTGGAGTAGACTGTCTCAGGGGCTAAGCAGACTGGCAGCCGTGGGCCACCCTGGGAAGGTGCGCCGCGGGACCGAGGCATCCCCACACCTCGATCCTGCGGCGCACCTTCGCCACACCTGAAAGGAGTGCTAAAATAGTGCTCCTTTCACAAGTCAGTGAAAGTGCGCCCCAAAACATTGTAGCGCATTTTCTCTGACTCTTTCGCCGCAGTGTGTCTGGACGCTGCGGCGGGAGGTTGTCCTCAGAGCACTGGCCGTGTGGAGGGCCGGCGGCTCCAAGGATGACCTCGGGAGAGGGATGGGGCGCCGAGCGTGCGGCTGCCCCTCCCTTTCCCTGCCTCCAAGATGGCTCTATTAGCCGTCTGCCAAGGCAGTCAGAAGGTGAGGAGAAGATCCTCCTTCTTTGGAGGTCTTTAAACAGAGGTTTAAACCTTTAAATAGAGGTTCATTATGATCTCATTACAATGTCATAATGAAATATCCAGTTTAAAGAGAGCAAATAATATATTTTGGTCTCTACCCAGACAATTCACATTTGGATGTATTAAGAGTACTTTGAAATTTGTCATTACTAACTTGTGCACCTGATCTTGCACTAAACAAAACTTCTATCAAGCTTCCTCTGGACTAGGGCCATGGTGACAAAAATATCCTATCAAAGGAGCTTTTCATTAAGCAGACAAGTAACAATGATGCTTTAAAAAATGTTAGAAGGACAGGTGTGCTGAAGTTATGGAGATGGGAAATAGTGTTCATATTAGAAAAGCAAAAATAAATGGTCTTATTAAATAGTACTAGCTTATGCAAAGTGAGACACAAGACCTCTGTTGCACTACCATAAGTGCACCTATATGTTAGAAATACGTTTTTATGTTACAATTAGGTAACTCTATCAACTTGCTACTGACCAAAGAACAAATACTTTTAAGACCAATAAAATACATGAGACTGTAGAGAATGTTTTCCCTTCCCAAGTCTTCATCCAGGTCAATGGGCAATAACTCATCCAGGTCAATGGACAATAATTTTTTTCTAGGCCTACAAGGAGATGCCAGAAACCTGAGACATTTTGCAAGCAAAGTGTGTGCTTTATCAGTAATCCACAGACCTAATCCATTCCAAGGCCTGAATAGACTTTGCATGGCGGACTGAATACACTTGGGAACAAAAGTGTAGGAAAGAATCGAGGAGTTGACATTAGAGTTTTGAGATTCTGATGGGTTCAGGAAACTGGCGCAAATAATCATGTTTATTAAATATTTCATACAAAACCTATGTCCTCTAAACTAGACACCCCTGAGCTTTTAATCCTATGCATACTTGCTGCACCATGTACATTGATGGTGCTAAACAAATATATAAAATTTATTAGAAAAAAAGGTCTACAGAATTCACCGTGACTTGGGGGACCACCCCAACTTCACCCCACCCCCGTCCTGATGCCGCACACCCATCCACATGGCGTGCAGCATCAGGATGCCCTGGTGGCACAGTGTGCGCGCACACTGTGCCAAAAAGGTGCAAAAAAGCCACGGTGGTGGCTGAAAGGCCAGTCTTTTGCCGCCCCCAAAAGGAGCGGCATTTTGCCACTCTTTTGGGGGTGGCAAAAAGGAGGATCGGGGCCGCAGTGTGTGGTTGCTGCGGCCCAGTCTGCCGCTCCCAGGGGCAGCTCTGTGCCACCCCAGCCGTCTGTATCAGCTCTTAGTTTCAAGGTTACATATGCAAAGGTTCTGTCAATTTAAAGAGCCTCTCATAACCTGATTCCCTTCAGATGTGTTAGACTTCAAATCCCATCATCCCTAGCTGGTCAAGATGGCTGATGATGTGAGTTGTACTCCAACTCATCTGGATAGCATTAGGGTGGCCACAACTGTATTAGTGTTAAGTGGTACCCTTACCTAAAGAGTGAATTAACCAAGTCTGTCTAAAGAAGAAAGGGTGGGGGGAGAAAATCATTCAGGAAATGCCTGGCTACAGTTATAAGCTCAAGTTTCCTCCAAACATATTTTGAACCAAACTGCAAGAAAGGAAATGTTTAATACAGCTGTTTTGCAAATCCAACAAAGCTACAAACATGAAGTTTCCAAACCCCTTCTCATATTACATAATCAAACTATGAATTTAAATTGTCTTCATCTACTGGAAAATGTTATTCTTCTAAGATCAGTTACAGTTGCAAGCCCCCTTCTTCCCACAACAGAGTATGCCTCACTCACTTGAACTGACGGATGGAATAATTATAATGAAGCAAACAGCATAGCTATTGTAGCCTTAAAGCACTGATCCTACCCCACCCTTCAGAAAAGGAATTTCTATAATTTTCTCTAGTTAATAAGATCAAAAGACATGGTATTGTAACTTGAGTCTTTATTTTTTAAAAACCAAACAATTGAAGGACTGGCATTTGACAAGGTTCAAATAAGGACAATAAATGTGGCACGCTGAGTGCACTAAAGTAATTTAAGATGCTGGACTTAGGGGCTATGCAGATGGGCAAAAGGGGTGCTTTGAGTGTGACTTGTAGCCGTGGCCTTTAGATGACGCATGCCTAAAAGTCTCCAGGGAACCACCCTCTAGCCATCATATGCTGAGAAAAGCTGCTCCAAAAAGGAGCCACTTTTTTTGCTCCTTCAGTGAAGATGCGCACCTTTGCATGTCTGTATGTATGCAGTGACACTGATGCACCAGAAAATGGCCATATAAATGCACTGCTGCACGTGCAGCAGAAAACGACTCGGCAATCCAGAGCATGCGCCCTAAAATGCAAGCTTTAATTTAAAATGCCCTATGCTTCCAGGTGTGGATGCACTGGCACAGGTGTGCTTGAATATCAGAACCCTAACCCTAACCCTAATTTTAACCCTCTGCATGTGTACTTTCTTGTACAGTCCTCATTTTTCTAAAAACATCAAAGGAAGGTTTTTGAAAATAAACTCACCAACACATGTCCGTCCATCAGCAGAAAACTGATATCCTTCAAGGCATTCACATCGGAAAGTTCCCGGCTGGTTATTGCAGAGTGCATTGCTGCCACACACTGTTGGTTGCTCTAAGCATTCATCAATATCTATATGAACAGGCAATGTTATTACACAGCTGTCATTAAAACAGTTCTTGAAATATAGAACATGGTATATCTGTAGCATAGCTTCAACTGAAGAGATGCCTATGTATCTCAACTGCCAAATAGTACATCAAGGCATAGATGATAAAGAACACAACACATAATTTGCTCCCTTAGGATATTGGTTCATTTATATTCAGCCAGTGTCTTAGGCACTCAAAACAGTAAATTTAGTAACATGACACCACTAGGGTCTAAAATAGGTGACGATGCAACCTCAGGTAACACTTCTCATTATGCATTTTTATTTTCAACACAAAATAGTCTGAGTCTGCTACAACTTTGAGTGGAGGAGTGATAGAAGAGTGTTGCTTTACTCTTTCACTATCATTCCCAAGATACTATTCCCTCATGAATGGCCAGTTTTAAATACATAAATGGCTATAGAGGAAAGAATATGCAGACATTTTTACTGCAATTCATCCAGAGCCTGTCAGAAATGTGAGATATTCAGAGGAGGTTCTGTTGCATGTCCCGGCACCATGTGAAGTTAGGTTGGTGGACACATGTAATAGGACTTTCTCTGCAGTAGTGCCTCATCTGTGGAACTCCCTAACCAAAGAAGTTAGGCTGGTCCCATCTCTTTTAAAATTCCTGCAGGCAGCCAAAACAGCACTGTTCCATGTGGCGTGTGAAACTGTTATTTTAACTATTTCAAAACTGGATTCTAGGATTGTTCTTAGACTGCTTTTAAGAGTTTTTAAAAGAGTGCTTTAATCTGTTTTTAAAATGTTTTTATCTTTGTATTGTTTTAATTGGTCTTTATTTGTTCATTGCCTCGGGAGCCCTTGTTAGCTGGGAGGCAATACAGAAATAATTGTAATAAATAAATAGATAAATTCACAAAATAACAAAGAGTTAAAAACTCTATGTCTATGATGGGTATAGACATCATATTTTGTTCAGCCTGAGAGAATAAGGACCAAAGTAGATTAACATTGAACATCTGAGTTGGCCTTTCCATACTTCTTTGTCCCTGTTGTGATCCTGATCTGGACTGGGGTCTCAAACAGTAGCTTCAGTAGCCACAAACCCAGTCTGGGACCACAAAGGGGGTAAGGGGTAAAACACTGAACTCTCAGTCATCTAGTAAAGAAAAAACAAGAAGTTAACAACTATATTATATGATTAATACTGTCTAGCTTCCCCATAATTTTCTGTAGGATTCAAGGTATGAGTACTGTAAGAAAAAGCAGTTTTAGAACAAACCCATCATGTTGCTCTTTCTACAAAGACACAGTGCAGCTGCCCTCATGCATTTGTGGTTCTGATAGTTACTATGACCCTGCAGCTTTGGAAATAATAATAATAATAATAATAATAATAATAATAATAATAATAATAATAATAATAATAAATTTTATTTTTATACCGCCCATTGGTAGTCCAATCCGGGCGGTTTACAGCATAAAAAATAGCATATAACATAAAACAACATTTTCCCTCCCACTTAGGCTAGGCCCGATGGAAATGGGCCTGCATCTCTCCCCCAGATGACGTCGGATGGAGTGGAGGGAGGGCTCTTCTACATATATTTTAGATATATTTTATAAAATGATATATTTTAGAAAAATCACAACAAAGACAATATCAAACAGTAGAACACTGAAGCTAAAAGGAAATACACTTGGATAGGAGGATTTCAAACTGATTCTCTATGAAACTCAGAAGTGTGCCTAAAAGTTATTTTCATACCATAACATGTACGCCCATCTCCTCGGAATCCCACAGAGCATTCACAGGTGAACTTATTGCCTGTTCCTGGACGACACACTGCATTCGTGTCACAGCCATGGGTACCCGTGTAGCAAGGATTGTGGCTTATTTCACCTGATCCATCTGTCAGAAGGCCACAGAAAAAACAAAACATATACGTAATGCTCTCACTGCAACTACTCGTATTACTACTATTACTGATGACAGTAGCGTATGAAGTGGGAGAGTTCTCTTTGACATGCTAAGAATCTACATTTTTGCTAGTTCAAGCAAAAATGTTTTCACTGCTCATGGCTATCAACTTAGGGGGGAAGCAGATGGGCGGCACAGGGCCGCCCCGGGAAGCTGCGGATTGGGGCCGAGGTATCCGCATCCCTCGGCCCCGCGGCGCAGCGTCCCAGTCCCAGGAAGGAGCGCTAAGGGCTTAAGCATGAGGCTGCCCCTCCCCTTCCTGGCCTCGAAAACGGCGCTTTGCGCTGTCTGATCAGGCCTTTACAAACCATGGTAATTAATGCTGAGTACAAGTCCAAAGCCATGGTCTTTTAACTGATTAAGTCTGTAGTAACAATAGCATACAAAGTTTACCACATGTCTGATCATACACTGCTATGAATATGCAACATTTCATACTCTGTATACTTCTGCAAGCTATTTTTGTTACAACAGGTTTTGTGCAGGAGGGTGGCCACAGTGCAACCTGGGCTACATGCAGCCCTAGGGCCATTTTTATGTTCCCCAAGGGTAACAAAAATTGCTTTGTTCCAGAATGCCCCCAAATGTCCCCAAAAACATTATAGGGGTGTGTGCATAACACTTCCACCACATCTGGAGGTCTCCTTGTTCCCCAGGGTAAAAACAAACAAACAATTTTTGCAACAAAATGTCCACTACATGTGAGGAGTGCATTTATACCACACTTTGCAGTGCACCCCCCCCAAATCAATTTAACCCCAAGAGAGGGCTTCTTTGAAACAGGAAATAAACAGAAAATGACTTCTGCTCCTGTTTTATTATATCTACTATAAAAAGGCCTAAATAGACCCAAACAACTGACTTAAATTGATCTAAAATGACCCAGGCAGACCCCAAAATATGGTAAAAATGCTCCATACCCCCTGGAGAGTGTTTGGGGGCAAAAATATGATTTGTTATTATTATTTCCTTTTTTCAAGAGTAGGTGCAATGGAGAGATGCAGTTCTACAAGGTCTGCTAAGAGACTAATGTGGCTTCCTAACCTTTCACAGTTGCCCATCACTGGTCTCAATGATGTGACTGAAATCAAAATGTATCAGAGAGTTTACAACAGACATTTGCAAAGATCTTTTTTTTTAAAAAAAAAAAATAGAGGACAGCTTCAAATACATATAATTTCAATGTGGTATTTTCATAGAATTAATGAACATTTTTCAGAAATGGATCATGACATTAGGCTAGTCTGGATAATGATATTAGGTAGTTTATTGTTGCAGTCTTATACACATTTGAAGTAAGTTCCACTGAATTAAGTAAAACTTAATTCTGAGTAGATGTGCATAGGCTTGTACTATCCATAATACTACAAGTCTTCACTATTGTATTGTTGTGTAACTTCAGGTTGTTTCCAACTTATGGCGACCCTAGCACAGACTTTTATTGCCAGAATTTGTTCACAGGGGGGTTGCCGTTGCCTTCATCTGAAGCTGAGAGAGTGTGATTTGCCCAAGGTCACCTAGTGGGTTTCTATGGCTGAGCAGAGATTTGAACCTTGGTCTCCAGAATCCTAGTCTAACAATCACTACACCACGCTGGCTCTCAAGCTTCATTAAGTCCTCTAAAAACTAAACTTTCTCTTACAATACTTTAAAGATCAGGCAGTGAATACAGCTGGATTGTGTACAATTCTAAAAAGCACATATCAAAACAGCTTATCATAAGGATGGGAAAAAATGTAAAAAGCGACAATCAAAATGATTGTGGACATGGATCACCTCTATTATGAAGAAAAGCAAAAAGGGGGGCATTTAGTTTAGAAAAAAAACTGACTAAGCTTTTGAGTACTCATTCATGTAGTAAAGAGGGAGAGAAGCTTTCCATTCTCTCTTTCTCATAATCCTAACATCATCAGTTCAAATTCTTAATTAACAAAACTCACTGATGCACTGGCCATGGACATGCAACATAATAAAATAAAAAATTTCAGGGGTCCTGGCTTACTGGTTATGAGTGGTGTGCAGCCACTTGTTCCCTGAACGCTTCAACTTGAAGCAAGAACAGCTGAACAAACTATGGAGTTTCAATATGTGCCTTGTTTAGCATGCTGAAAGGAATTTTTCCTTTCGAATTATTATTTTCCCAACAAGTTAGAGGTTCTTTTTCTGGGGTTTTTTTTTAGAAGAGAAACAAACAAGAGAAGAGAAATTAGAAGGAGGAAAGCATCCACATTTGGACACCGCACTAAGCAAACTACACAGCAAAGCCCCATATATTTTTAGTTGCTTCCACTGTAAGCAGGAAGTGATTGGTGTTTGTAATGGATAAGCCAGAATTTCTGTAGTTCACTGGCTTGCAATGGCATACAATCACTATTTAGATGATTTTAAAAGAGAATTAATGACATTCATAGAATGTAGAGCTATCAATAAAAGCTCCCTGTTTAGAGGTAGTTCTGTCCATAGCTGCTGGTGAGAAACAGCCACTTCCAATCTCTTCTTGTGGCCTTCCCAAAGGTATCTGGCTAGCTTCTTCAGAAAACAAGACTACGGTACATGGCTCTTTGGTCTGACACAATAAAACTTTTAGGGGCGGGGAGATAAAAAGGTAAACAAAACAGTGTCCTGACAAACTCAGAACAGTAAGAAGTCAATAAACCAAAGTAATTTCCACTGAACATACCAACTGGGCCAATTGAATTGCTCATTGCATATCGCAAAATTTGCTCATCTCTGTTATACAAGACAAAGACGCTATCCACTGATAGTTGCTGGGTGGCTGAAACAGGGTGATGAGAGTCATCATGAATGCACTCATCAAATGAGATTGTCTGTCGCCACTGATAGGGAACAGTGTAAGTAGGAGAGACCCCATCTCTTTCTGGTTCTGTCACAGTATACTGTCTGGTAGATGATGATGTGATAACTGAAACAAAGAAAATATCTTATATTAACAAGAAGAAAAGTAAAGGTTATAAATATATTAATAGTAAATCTTTTGAAGTGATATATAAATTAGACTATTAAATAGTACAAACAAACAACAAGTTACAAATATTGAATTGGATCTGGATTGATCATTCTATGAATAGAAAGGCTCTTTGCATTCACAGAAAACACTGGGATCCAGCAGAGGGGCAACACAGGAGGAAGCACATAGGGAGGAAATCTTTGTTAATTCCCCTTGCTCCTGTATCATGACACTTCTCATGCCACTCTGGAAGGTCCCCCAGTCTTCTGGTACAGCCTCCCATGAAGTATAGGAGAACAAAGAGATTGTCTCAACACCCTATGCATCCAAGTATGCAGACTCAAGTCTGCAAAAGCTCACACTACCAACTTTTCTCTTTCACTTTTTAGTCTCAAAGATACTACAAGATCCCTTTGCTCACTAAACACTGTACTGGATTTAGTCCATTGCTTTATACAACGCAAGGGTGGGTTAAGTGGCTGAGAGCATGAATGATCAGAAATTATATTTGACTTTGCAAATGCTGGTGTGGATTAAAGCACAAGAAGTAATTGTTTGAATTGGAATCTTCATCATGTACACTTTTATTTCTTTCACTACTTTTTAAAATTCATGCACACTATAATGTTGGGGCCCTTTTGAAGCAGACATTAGATGGCACAGGGGCTTCAGGAGGAAAGACGAGATAGGAAAATTTGGTTGTTTGAGCAGAAGTCAGTTACAAGCAATGTTGGATTTAACCTGCAAAGTTGGCATGTGCTTGATGAACAGTTATAATACAGTCATGTGAATCTCTAAATAAATCATAGCCATGAGTCATTTCATCTGATAAACGTCTAATCAAAAGCAGACACTTTTCAGATATTACACTGAATCTCCTCCAGATAAGGACATAACTGTACTAGTTTTGTCAAATCTAAGACAATACAGAGGACTCATCTTGCAATGTCTGGAAAGGCTATCATAGGTTTAGAAAATGTGTTTTAAAAAGATGGAAGAAGCAAAGTTTTGCAAAGATTTTAACTCACCTGAACTAGAGGAGTGATAGAGCTCAATGTAAGGCTCTATTTGTACAGAAGAACCAAATGGGATCTCTGGCACTTTGCCTTCAAGTTGTGTGTCAATGGTAAGATGTCCATGTTCATCAATTCCACTGAATTTCTGTTTAATGGTCAGCTTTTCATTGTTGTTGAGAAATGTAACTTCAGCTTGTCTAGTAAATTCGCCACCTAGAAGAGGTATGAAAGCAGTTCTTATTTATATGTTTAAAGAAATAGAAGATGGTACTCACCTTTCTCCATTTTCTAACCATGCTTCTACCATAGTCTGTTTTAAAAATACATCCTGTATTTTAGGAAGCTTCTGGGGGTGAAACCAACTTTAATGATGACATGAAAGTAGAGAAGAGATAATGAGGAAAAACTTAAATTCCAATTAAATAATTAAATATGTAATATGCTTCACTCTGCACTAGATCTGGTGTGTACATCATAACTTTGAGGAGAAAAGAGGGGAAATTGATTAATACAGCCATCTCTCCTAATTCTTGAAAAAAGAGGAAAAATCGATTGTCCTCTCATCTCACTTACTTTTGCTTTTGGAAAAGCAATAGAAATAGCGTAAAAGCTCTAATGGGGGGCCAGTTTTTCAAACAGCAACAAATGGTTAAATTCTATTTAAAGAGGAAACAACTCTGGCCCCTCTAGAGCAGGAACCGACAGCATTGGTGCTTTTTACATGAGTGACCAATTTGTGCAGATGTAGCCAGTGTAAGATACACCAGAAGTAGCATGCATGGCATGCTACCATATTTTCCGGCATACCACTCTGGAGACCTGGGTTTGATTCCCTACTCTGTCATGAAACCCACTGGGTGAACTTGGACAAGTCACACACTCTCAGCCTCAGGGGAAGGCAATGGCAAACTTCCTCTGAACCAGTCTTGCCAAGAAAACCCCAGGATAGGGGTTCACCTCTTATTCACTGCTGCCTCCTTCACCTCTTATCCCCTACTGCTTCCTCCTCCTGCCTCACGCCACATTATGCCACTCCTTCCTCCCCCCCTCCTCCTCCTCTAACCTGGACTTCCTCTCTTCCTCCTCCTCCTGCCTTGCGACGCACCACCCCTTCTTCTTCCTCCTCCTCCACCCGGCGTATAAGACAACCCCCAACTCTGGAGAAGATTTTCCTGGGTTAAAAAGTCATACACCGTAAAATATGGTACTTAAAAATTAGCAAAACAACTTCAGCAGTTATCCCGTCTGAAAAAATTGCAAATTTTTGTAACTTGTACTGAATCCAGGAAGATTTGGAATACTGTTAGTGCAAAAGGAAATTGCTGGGCTTTCCCCCTTGTAACCTTGCAAACAAACACACATCTGAGGTCGCATGTATTGGTAGTAGTTGTTTAAAAAGGAAAAATGCACAAAAATGAAAGTAAAGGCCTGAAGCTTATCTTTGCTGGAAAGAGTTTTCTGCCCATTTGCTTTGTACTTACTACTTCTTTAGTTGCCAAAAATGCAGGAAACAAAAATGGTTCCTATCATTCACATAGCTAGATATTATGATGATCTGGTGGCTGTGCCCTGAAAAATGTTCTGTACGAACTTCCCTTACTGACCATGATGAAAGAGCGTTTTATGTAGTACTTCTGAGGCCTTTCTTCTAGAACAAAGACAGCTGGCTTTGTTTTTTAACTAGAAATAATTTCACTACAAATGAGGTTCTAAATATGAAATGACTTTTTAGGAACAAGCATAAAATTTACCAGTAATACTGAATCCATTTTTATATCCTTGCTGCTCCACGGCAAACATCCATCCAATGACACCTCCAATGGGGACAAGAGGAAGCAAAGAGACACCCAAAGCTTCTGGAATTGTGCTGATTGCAGTATATGCACGCCCATGGTTCATCACAACATATGAGTGGAGATCAGTGTTCTCAAAGACAATTGGTACTGGGTTGCTTCCTACAAAAATTCGTCCTTTGACTTTCCCATTGACTCGCTGAGGAGAACCTTGTACAACAAAACCAAAGCAGCCAAGTTATAGCACTGTAATGTCTTTAGTATTACTAAAAATAGCCAAGAACTTGCAAAATAACCTGTAAAAATAATGTGAAATGTTTATCATTATTCAAACCCTGATGTTATTTTTAAAAAATAAAGTTTTTTTTAAGAAAATGAAATGGATTACAGGCAATGATTTTATTTTAATGAATTCATTCTAAGCTTTGCTAAGTAAGACCATAAGCTTGATATTGATTTCACATACAAAAATTATCATATGTTTCCAATATGCAAAAAAGAGGTGGCCAGATTTCAAACTTATGGGATCTATATATGTTGTTTTTTGTTACAGCTCCAAAATCCAAGAACCAGAGCTTGATCCAAAAGGAGTAACAAAATGCTTGTGAAACCAAAGGAGCCAGTCTATTTATCACAGCTCATAAGCCCTAGGATATCATTTATATACAAATCTACATCCCACTAACTACACACTAGGAGTTCTTACATAACTCTAATACTACTACTTTACAGATGAGCAGCACAGAGGCCAAGAGATGTATGATTGACACGGCTCAAATGTTGGTCAGCCATTGTTAAATTATTGGAAGCCATAAAGTATTGCAAATCTGTTTCAAATTTGGATCTACCAGTAGATCCTAATTTACCTTTGGCCCATCCCTGAAAGTCTACAATAATCCAACACCTCTTCATACCAGTTTGGATTGATAAATTAACTAGGTTTGAGGATTATGTATGTCCATCCCATACATCTCCCCTCTTATACACAAATTCAGGTCCAATACTCTTCTTTGGTTCAAACAGCACATCTGGATCAGAAACATGACACCTGTGTGCTCATTCCACATTTTTGTGCACATCTGTCTGAAGACTTCTTTGCTAATACCATGAAGAAACTGTGATTTGAGCATGCTACAAACCAGGGAATAAGAGATTAGTCCCAATTTAAGCATAGAAGAGAAAACAGAAAATAGTTTGCTTCCTTTTGTTCTTTGTCCTCTTTACCATGTGAAACAAAAGAGAATAAGCAAAAACAATAAGCATTTTGTTGGCTGCTAGTCATATTTTGGGAACAATCAGCAATAAATAACCTCCAAAACCAGGCTAGAAGCCAAGAGGAGAAAAAGACTTTGGAGGAAAAACACTTAGAAATATGATATCTGAGGTTCCTAAATATTCTTTTTATTTTTTTAATGCATGCTAATTTGAAATTCATGCAATCTACTTGACTGTTGTGGACAATAAGCTAATATTAGTAGCAATAATGTACCTCAAACCAAGTGAAAGTTTCACTGTAAATGTATATAAAAAGAAAACCTCCAACAATGGCCGGAAACAGATGGGCAAAAAAAGGCACCTTCCACGTGGCTTGGGGGCATGGCAATTAAACGATGCGCACCCCCAAACTCTGCTGAAGCTGTGCCAGGGTTGCGCTGGGGCCGCCTTAGGCTGCCCAAAAGGAGTGAATATTTCCTGCTTCTTTCCATATCCCATTTGGGATCATGGCAGCAGATATCCTCAGGGCCATGCCGTGTGGTCACTGTAGTCCCAGGGCAACTGGGGTGGGAGCACCTTCTGGCCGCTCCTTCCTGCCCATCTGTTCCACCCCAAATTTGGCAAACATTGCAAGGATGATAAGAGGTATGGGGAGAAAAACATATGATGAAAAATTGAAGGAGCTAGGCTTGCTCAGCTTGGTGAAGAGAAGACTGAAGGGGTGACAGGATTGCACTCTTTAAATACTTCAAGGGTTATCAGAGAGAGAAGTCGTCAGGTCTGTTCTCTGCCCCCAAGGGTAGGACCAGGTCTAATGGTTTGAAATTACAGAATAGTAATTTCAATTGAACATTACAGGGAACCTTTTGACAGTAACAGCAGTTCAGCAGTGGAACCAGTTACCTAGAGAAGTGGTAGGATCTCCTTCTAAGAAAGTCTTCAAAAAGAGCATGAAGAGCTACCTGCTGGGAATGCTTTTAGCTGAAGATCCTGCACCGAGCAAAGGGTTCAATCTGATAGCCTACAGGGCCCCTTCTAATTCTATGATTTCTTGCTTAGCACTGCAGTCTCCTGGAGACAAACAGCATTTTCAAAATACAGTGGGGCCCTTATTATCCCTAGAGTTTAGTTCCAGGACCCCCTGTAAATATCAAAATCTGTGGATGTGCAAGTGTCATTATATACAATGGCATGGTACAATGTTGTCTCTTACACAAAATGGCAAAATCAACCCTGGCATTTTGGACTTTTAAAAAAATATATTTTCAAGCTGTGGATGGTTGAATCTGTGGAAACAGAATCTCTGGCTGTGGAGGGCCAACTGTAATGGGCAAAATTATGAAATGTTTTAAAGGAATAAAAGTTTGCATACCAAATGCAAACTTAATAACAAATTAAGGTATTGTTTTTCTTGCAGTCAAGATGTCTATTAATAAAACAACAACCTAATATTCTTACATGATCTACCAAAAAATAAAATGTATAGTTGCATAAGGCCTACATCAGGGGTAGGCAACCTTTCCCCTTTAAGGGCTGAGGGACTTCAGCTCCCAGAATCCCAGGAGCTATTGGCCAACATGGGACTATTGGCCAACATGGCTGAGGCTTCTGGGAGCTGAAGTCCCTCAGCCCTTCAAGGGGAAAGGTTGCCTACCCCTGGCCTACATGGTGCTCACTTTTGCTCACTAAGGGCCTTTGCAGACTGCTAGAAATAGTGCAAATTGAGT
>CM034701.1:330520460-330531948 GCA_020142125.1 Phrynosoma platyrhinos
CTCCCTCACCTGTGTACCACACAACATGGCAGAGACCAGAATCTCAGAGACAGCAATACACCCCATCTCTTCACTTCCTCCACAGCTAGAAAATGGACCTGAGGAGGGCAGTTAACACTCCCAACCATGGTGGAGGGAGGGCAGAGACAAACTAACAGTATTTTTGTCTTGAACAGCCTCACAGTATGAGAGTGCTTGTGTGCATTGCCCAGAAGCAGCAGCAGCGACACTGAAGGCCCTGGAAAGTTTGTCCCAAGTACACCATTGACAATCCAGTCTTCCTGTCCTGCCATGATTAAACCCATTGTAAGTCTTGAGAGGTGAGAGTGTTTCCTTTGGGCACAATATGCAACAATAATACCAGGGAGCTGGTTTTAAAACACTTCACACCAGCATCTCTCTTGGCTGCAACTACCAAGATTTTATTTGTTTTATATTATTTTGTTGTAATCTGTTGTAAAATGCTTTAGAGATTATATGATCAAAAGAATGGGTGTAAATTTGAAAAATGAATTAACAAATCTTTCTGCCCAACTGTTTGAAAGAGTTATTGGGAGGTTAAATTCAATACCATTCATGCATGATCTCTAGCTCTTGGAAAGATGGGAGGAATAAATTAAAGATGTATCAATCATAGATATTATAGAACCCACTAGAATCTTTTTTGTAAACTCTGAAAACTGGTGAAAAATAATAAAAGGGAATTACCTTTCTAATCATGGGATACTATAATTCATGGTTGACTGAAAAAGCTCAAGAAGGACAACAAAAAGAAGATAAATGATCTAAGAGTCAATTATCCCCCTCCCATTAACTCGACTATGGTTCTAAGATGGTTTCAGCTCGTAACAGTTTGTACCATAGTATATTCATTAGTCTATATCACTAGTTCCCAAACTTTTTTGGGCTACCATCCCCTATCCTCTTGAGCAACAACCCTAGCACCCCCAATGCCTGTTTCTTGTAATATTAGTTCTACTCTACTACAGTGGCATTCCTAGGGTTGGTGTTACCCAGTGTAGTAACTCATGGTGTCACTCCCCCCCACTGACCTCCTCCCATTTCACACCAGACAGAATCCTTAGTAATGGTTTTTTGCACTAATGTGCAAATCAACATCATCAATCGTAATTCCTATATACTACTTAATTTCATGCTAACAGTTGTGACATAAACAACCAGCAAAATTAAAATTATACCTTCAAATTACGATATCATAAGCATAATCTAAATGTTTTTACATATACATAGTAAAGATTTGGTTAAAATGTGATGTTTTTAAAGAAAATGTGAAAAATATTTTTAATGTCTAAATTTTTAATTTTTTAAAAAAAATGAAATTTAAAATTTTAATTTTAAATTTTGGGGGGGCTTTCCTTTCTCCTCCCACTGAGTTCCACCCACTCCCACCATCTCTTAAAGCATTTTAAAGGAAAGCAGATGAATGTCAGAGCCCATTTCTGCCAAAAGGTAGGTATCTGAGGAGCAGTAGTGTCAACCCCCTTTAGGATGTCATCTGTTGCAGGCAGCACCCCCCTAGTGATGCCACTGCTCTACTACTGCAAATTCAAAACAATCAATCTTGACCACTGCTTCGTTTGCAACCAGTCACCTTGGGAGCAGCATCCAAACAGTTGGTTGAGCAGCGACTGAGAAGCCTCTCACCCATACTGGCCTTTGCCGCAAGGGTGGTGTTCTCAAGAGGTCTCTTGGTTGCTGGTCAACAGGCTGCTTGGTTGCTGCTCCCTTTGCACCTGGTCACCCTGGAAGCAGTAACCAAACAGCTGACTGAGCAGCGACTGAGAATACTCTCACCTGTGCTGGTTTGCGACAAAGACTGGAATGGGCAAAAGGCTTCTTAGTCACTGCTCCACCAGCTGCTCAGTTGCTGCTCCCTTTGCACCAGTCACCTTGGAAACAGCAACTGAGCAGCCTGTATTTCTCCTGACCAAGTTAAAACAAGATACAACTAAAATCCTAATAATACAAAAGCTGAAAAATAATTAAATTAGCTACCATGTAAAAACAAAAAAAATCATTAAAAAGACATAACAATAAAGATAAAAATGCAGCACATTCCCTACTAAAAGCCTTTTGCATAAGCTGTTAATCATCAAATGTCTGTTTAAATCAGTGGAGTCACTAAGGGGGTGCAGTGGTGTGACCCACACTCGGTAACACCCCAGAAGACACCCTGTTGGGCCTTCCTCGCCATGCTCCCCACATGCCGTCCCCACACACACTTTTGATTTTCCTCATCAGGAAAATGACAGGGCGGAACAGGGGGAGGGAGTGCATGCCACTCCCAGAAGCCCGCTCCCCACACTGGGTGACAGCCTGTGCATGAACACCACTGGTTTAAATAAAGAGCTTGCTATCTGCTGGCAAAAATTAAAAATATATTTGACGCAACCACCATCCTTAAAAGTGAGACATGCATATGGGAGTTCTACGTCTGATCTAATCTAAGTACATTTGGGAAATAATACTTGAAACCAAATTACATATCACCTTCTGTCCTTTTTCTTACTCAGAAAAACGGGAGTCCCAATCCAGACTGAGACCCCACAAAGTGGCAAAGGGAGACGATATTCCTTTCTCCACGACAGTTTAATTCAGATCAAGGCCTCTGAACCTGAGGACTGCATTGGAAAAACACTTTTTAAGGCTCCCCCCCCAATACAAATTGGGAAGGAAAATTGGAAAGTCCTGGTCAAGACTGGAATTACAGCAACAAGAATCAAGACCCCTCTGACCTTTACACTAGGGTCCTGATCCACATCGTGTCAGCTGTTTTATTCGGAGTGAGGAATAGCAACAGACTTTTAAGATAACATGATCAGGTACACCCAGCCAGATCTAGGAGATAAGAGGGCTACTCAATCTAGGGAACAGCTACTGTATGATAAACTCTGCTAATGTCACTACTTGAATCACACATGCATTATTTTGGAAAGATGATTTTGGCTCCCATATTTCTTTCTTTTCTCATTCATTGCAAAATAAAATGGACACAAATTCTCCCATATTTCTTACACCCATCTTCCTTTTAATTTTCCCTCTGTCATGCATGTCCTTTGTGCAGTGTCCTCTCGACCAACCTCTGCAAAAAGAAAACTTCTAATCATAATAGTGTGGGTAAGCTTCTCTTGTTACAGCTGGAGTAGCAGATCATTTCAAAAGCTTTGAAAAGTGCTTTGAGCACAGATTGCTAACTGAATTAGGCCTTCCACAGGCCAAACAAAGCTTCCACAAGCCAAATAAAACCCTCCAGATAAACATGGCAGCCATATGTAAGCAAAGGCTGACTTTCATTCAGGATATGAATGCTCTCTCAGGATATAAAATGTTGCCTTTTTCAATCAACTGCCAGTAACTTCTCCCAACTCTGTATTCCTCTCTGCCATGCAAACAACCTCCTTTCATGAAGAGCTCGTTTTCTTCTATCCAATGGTTAGGTGCCAGTGGAACTGCTGTTACAACAACCAACAGCCCTCTCTTTTTGAAGCTGTGATTCCTTCATTTATATATTTGTGATTACATGTGTTAAATGAATACACATGTGTTACAGTTAATATCGTTTAGTAATTAAGGACACTGTCCAGATTTTAAATTGGGATAAAAATTATATCTTTGACTTCAATAACGAATGACTCTGTTGACTGAATCCAAATATGGACATGTATTTAAGATTTGATTTAAGTCTGTTTGCATCTCTTTAAATATGATTGAATGTAAATTTAAATGCCAGTAAAAAGCAGTATGTATATTCACAGTATAGTAAGGTTACATTAATCAAGTATATTTATATGAAGTGCAAGACAAAAAAAATAGAACACGAGTAATTGTGTGGAGACAATAAGAACTGTATACTGTAATTTATCATTGCCTTTTAAGGTATTACTCCATTTAATCTGACATGACACAACCTCTTGTTATATTTTTAGGACATAGTACTTCTGAATTACATAGATGGTTAAGTTACATTTATAGAATGTACGAAAACATCCACAAGCTTTATACAGTTCATGGTTCTGCTTCATTAGAGATTAATAAAAGGCAAGAGAAGCTGAAAGGAGTATTGAAGACAAAGGAGCTGAATTTATTTAGGCTTTGAGAGAAGTCCAGTGTTTCAAATAATGACATTTTGTAGCTTTTTAAAAAATAATCCAAACACTATAAGCCACTGGCCTGCAGAATGAAGCAGAATTGTTTCCTGTCCATCTTGTCACCAGATTACCATCCACAACCAGGATGACCAGATGTCATAACTGCAAAAGAGGACAAGGCGCCACAAAACATAGGACATTCAAGAAAAATGTAGCACATTATGAAATAAAAGCTAAGAACACTCATAGAAATGTAAATATATGCTTCATAGTCAAAATAGAGGACATTTTGGCATTCCTCCTGGCAGAAGGCTGACATGTAGGACATGTCCTGGAAATGGAGGATGTCTTGTCATCCTGTACACAACAGAGGGCATCAGTTGAATGTTGCGATATTCTTCCATTAGCATTTAGTGAGTCCACACACCTGTGACTATAAAAATAACTTAAAATTGTACTTACACATCAGAAGGAATAGCACTCTCCATCATTACCTTATAACTGCCATGTGAAGAGGTTATAGTTTTATTACAGGAAAAAGGAACAAATTTGTAATTAGTTACTATCAAAATTTGGATCAACTACCCAATATAGGGGCATGAGTGGGTATATGACTTGTGTGCAGTCAATGTCAGAACTGCATAGTTCAGTGGCAGACAGGATGTTTGTTTACTATGCAGTTTTTCTCTTGGAAAAGGACCCAAATCAGTTATGCCAATAAGCCATAGACAGTATAATAGTCACTCTGCAAGCAGAAAGCCCCAAAGCTAAAATATGGCATCTTCAGTTACTAGATAGGGGTGCACACCTAAGACCAGAGGTTTGTCTACCCAAGGGAAAAACACCAAAATCAACCCAAAGCTGGTCCAAGGAAACACCATTTCTGGCCCTTAACCGACTTTCTTCTGAATTAAGTAAAGACAGGCAAACTCCCAGTGTTTCCCTGAAACCTCAGAGTGACCTCAGGTGCTTCTGCCATGTGTACGGCTGGACTGGGTTCAATTCAATCCGATCCATTGTCCATACACCAATTGCTATGTCATTCTCCTTGCCTGTGATGAGGCCCTAAGTCCAAAACACCTAGAAGACTAAAGTTTGGGAATCACTGTACTACAAAATGAGGATAAAATGCTGTAGTTGGTGCTGGGAATTCTGAAACAACAGAAACATCATTTGGCTATTTAAAAAATAACAAAAAAAACAAACCACCCAATAACTACAGCAACAAACAATGCAACCTCCTGACACATTTCTCTTGTCTGGAGAAATTTGTTCTAAAGTGATTTTATCTGTACACTGCTCTGAGATCTTGTAATACAGAGCTGGATAAAAATACAATTATAAGTAATGTGTATTACTGGACGAAGTATTCAGTCTCTCCTTCTCTGTAAGGTGGTGGCGTCCATTCAGTGTTACAGTTAATACATTCTGGTATTTTACCCCAAACTTTATCCAAGGTATTGAACAAAATAGCACTTTGGAGAGCTCCTTTAAAATTCAGGCTAAAACTCAAAGTGGGTTTAATGTCCCATTGATATGGGAGCCACCAGATTCTACTGCAAGAAAACGTGACTGAATTTTCTACCCTGCAAAGTTTGATACTAGCCTGCTTTTTCTTTAGTAAAAGAAGGACAAAGCAAGCATGAGTAAAAAGCAGGCTGCTAATAATTGATGGCCTTCATACTGTCAAAGCCACCTGGCAGTATAATTATTGGCAATTATATTGGTACTGTATTGCGTGGTATAGTATAATGTGGTTTTGGAAATTGATGCAAATGCATAAAGACCATCATTTCACTTCAATTCAAAAATCGCTAGAGTAATTCACATCATAATATTAATACGTAATATAGAGTAAGATGGCTAACAATAAAGCACTAACTAAGGGAAGCAACAAACTCTACAACAAATGCAACTAGTGATATGACAAAAGGAAACAGAATAATCTTCACACAGCAGTGTCTAAAAGACAGAACTAACGGTGTCAGGAAAGTAATCTGGAAAGACAAATTCACAAGTGAGACATCACAGATGAAAAAACCTCTCTCCAATCACAGCTAGTTCATCTAAAACTGGAAGAGGTCTCACAAGAAGAATTTGAGATGCTGATATTAATATGGAGAAAATGTTGATATTGGAGAAGATAACCCAGGAAAGTATGAAGGATACCCACACCCATCTTAGTTCCAAGCCTCTACAGTACTGAGAAAAAGCAAGGCCAAGCTTGGAGTAAGAAAATCAAACAAAATCATCCATGCAAACAAGCAGAATTCACCAGAGGAGAATCTCTATGAACTAAATCTTTCTTGGATGATATAGTAACAGAAGAGGAATGTCAATTATTTAGAACAGAACAGGATCTGACCCTTTGTACTCAAACATACAGTCATAAATTTATTTGCATGACCTACACTCCAGTGGAGTAAACTGCTGCAACGACAGCAACAATGCCTCTTCCAGAGGGGAATTGCAAGCCCTGGAAAGGACAAAGCCCATCTGTTTTCTATTTGTTTGGATTTAGCAAAACTATACTTTAGTTGCCAAAACAATTTGGGACTGTTCTTCCCCAACCAGCAAACATCTTCCTGACTGGCTCCTGCATAATTTGTTCCCTTGATGAGCATTGCATTTTGTCGAGGGTTTCCAGTTTTAGGGGATGAATTAGGCTATTGCATTCCTTTCAGGACAGCATATCCCAGTGCCTCAAAATGCAAGGGACACTACTCAGCTTAAAACACTCTATAGCAAGTGGTTCTCAGGCCCCTGAGGGGGTGTGAAAGATGCTCAAGGCAGATGTGAGACTTGGAGGCCCAGATTCCCCCTCCTTTTCCTGTTCCCAAACTTTTTCTGTCTTGGAGGGGAAGAGAAAGGCAGGAGGATGTTTGGAGCAGCTGCTTCTGCCTGAGGGAGGAGAAGGAGTGGGGAAGCTCATTGAATTTGTGGCCTCTGGGGGAAAGCATCCCAAGCTGCTGCTTCTTCCCCCATCAGTCCTGTCACTGCCCCAGTTCTCAGGATGAGACATTGCTGCAGCCTCAGCATATTCTCTCACACATCCTCAGTACCTCTCTCTGAGGGCCTTTACAGACTGCTAGAAATAATGCAGCTTGAGAACATAGTTTTTTGTGAGTTTTTCGGGCAGTGTGGCCATGTTCTAGAAGAGTTTCTTTAAAGAAACTCTTCTAGAACATGGCCACACAGCCCGAAAAACCCACAAAAAACTATGGATGCTGGCCATGAAAGCCTACGACTTCACAGCTTGAGAACACTTTAACTGCCCTGACTCAGTGCTAGGGAATCATGGGAACTGTAGTTTATTGTGGCACTAGAGCTCTCTGACAGAGAAGGCTCAATGTCTCAGACAAAAATACAGTTCCCATGATTCCCTAGCACTGAGCCTGGGCAGTTAAAGTAGACTCAAGCTACATTATTTCTGGCAGTCTGTAAAGGCCCTCAGTGTGTAAGTTACTTTCCAGCACACAACAATCTCAGACACACTCCATAATACTCTTTTTCAGACTCTCTCAGATACATTCATTCACACACAGCTACAAAACACACTGCAGAAATAATTCCGTTTGAGAACGCTTCATCTGCCCTGACTCAATGCTAAGGAATTCCGGGAAGTGTAGTTTTGTGAGACATTGTATCCCACCCTTTTCCCAAAACTGGGACCCAGAATGGCTTACAAGATTAAAACAGTACAATTAAAAGCATAGAAAAGTTTTATATTAAAACATAGTTAAATTATTACAATATTAAAAGAGATTGCATATAGAATAAACTACACAATAAATTACAATTCCCAGGATTCCCTAGTACGTACCCAGGGCAATTAAAGCGGACTCAAACTGGATTATTTCTGCAATGTGTTTTGGACCACAGTCTCCCACACAAATTCTATTTCTTTCTCACTCTCTCTCTCTCACACACACACACTCACACACTCAGTCACACTTTTCACCTCTTTTTTACATCCATATACACAAAACAATGAATGTCTCTTTTTTACATACATATACACAAAACAATGAATGTTTCTATGTGACTGTGTGAGGGAGGGCAAATGAGTGTGCGTGTGAATGAAAGAGAGAATGAAAGGCCATGACTATGTACATATGTGTGAGCACTGGCTTTAGTGAGCAAGGCTGTGTGTGAGACCTTATGAGTAAAATTTACACATGTGTTAAGTATTGAATTTATTTAAATAAAACTGTTCTAATTTAGACTACGTTGTTTCCTCATAAAATGTTAAAATGTGACTATGTATGAATGTACAAATGGAAATTGCACAATATACAAAATATTTTTATTCATATACTACTACATTCATATACTACTACAGAGGGGGGTGCACAATGGCCAATTGTAGATTTGAGAACCACTGCTCTACTGTAAAAGAACTATGGATGTAAGAGAGTATCTTTTGCTTCCAGAGCCAGCATGGTGTAGTGGTTTGAGTGTTGGAGTTTCACTCTGGAGACCAGAGTTTGAATGCTGGCTCAGACATGAAACCCCACTGGGTGACCCTGGGCTAGTCACACTCTCTCAGCCTCAGAGCATGGCAACCCCCCTATGAAGAAATGTACCAAGAAAACCCTATGATAGGTTCGCCTTAGAGTTGCCATAAGTCAGAAACGACATAAAGGCACGCAGTAACTAATCTTTTTGTTTCAATATTTTTACTTCAACTTTTTATCTGCCTGTGACATCTTTCAAACTAACGTGAGACTTTTTTGTTTAGCTGCAGCAGACTAACATGTAAATAAACACAATTATTTACATCCTAGAGTTTAATTTAACATGCCTATCCAAGGAGTGAGGACTGTTAAAGGGGCTCTTTCCTGGGAAGAATATATTGTGTGAGGTGGTGAGAAGAAGCCTTTTCTGCTTTGGTTTTATATTTTATTCTTCTATATGCAATCTCTTTTAATATTGTAATAATTTAATTATGTTTTAATATAACACTTTTCTATGTCTTTAATTGTACTGTTCTAACCTTGTAATCCATTCTGAGTCCCAGATTTGGGGAAAGGGTGGGATATAAATGAATATAACAACAACAACAACAAGTGTTCATTGTATAGTTGCTGTATTATTTTAGAGATGTTTTAATTTTGTACGTTGATATTTTAGATTGTATACCATGTGGCAGATTTTTCATTATCTATTGTTGTTATTTTTACTGTATTTTGATTCCTACTATATAAAGCGCTGTGCAAATTTTACAGCGCTCTATAAATAATAATAATAATAATAATAATAATAATAATAATAATTTGGTACCCAGTTGTGGAAAGCCCTCTCCTTGGAGGCCCACTTGGCGCCAAAAACTGGCTTTAATCTGGCACCAAGTAAAAACATGTCTTTTTAATCCAAGCTTTTGTGAGCCAAATATTTTGCCCAAGTCTTTACAGGTAGGTTGCTTTAAAGTGTTACATCTGTTTTAATAGTTTAACCATTTAAACTACCCCTTTACTCTTTTAACTAGTTCTAAACTGATTTTATCTGTACACTACCCTGAGGTCTTGCGATAAAGGGGTGGATAAGAACATGGTAATAAATAACTGAGTCAAGAAATAAAGACCTAAATAACAAGGGGTCTGACTGTTTCTCAGTAATCAGTTTTCAGCACAAAAAGCCTAGCCTGCTCTCATCTTCACACAAGAGGACTCCACAGCAAAAAAGGTTCTCTCCTATCTCAGGTCAGCTCTACCTTATATGTAAGTAAATGTGGTGAATCCACCTTGTACTATCATCTCAGCCATTCCATTGCCACACATGTAGTGGCAAACACAAACACTTTCTCACAGCCTGCCCAGGGCACTGTCACCATCAATTTATAGGGAGAAAAACAGTCTCAAGAACCAGCATGGTGTAGTAGTTCAAGTTTTGGACTAGGACTCTAGGAGACCAGGGTTTGAATCCCTCCTTAGCCATGGAAACCCACTGGATGATCTTACACAAGTCACACTCTCTCAACTTGCCAAGAAAATCCTGGGAAAGAAAGGGTTGCCATAAGTCAAGAGTTGACCTGAAGGCACATCACAACAACAGTGTCACTGAGCTGAGGAAGACAACTCTTCTCTGAGTAAAAACCCACTGGGTGACCTTAGGCAAGACACACTATCTCAGCCTCAGAGGATCGCAATGGTAAAACCCCCTCTAAAGGAAACTTGCCAAGAAAACCCTAGGATAGGTTCGTCTTAGGGTCACCATGACTTGGAGGCACGCAACAAGAAGGGAGGAAACACAACCCAGCCACAGCCACACAGCTGAAATTAGAAAGAGCACCCAACACTGAGGGGCCGCATCCAAAAAAGGGAACAATTTTCCCTCCTGGGAATTAAGCAAGCCCAGCAAAGCCCTTCCTTCCCTCCATCTTGCACCTCCGCCTAACCCCCTCAGCTGTAGCCCCCGCTTCTTTGTCCCAGTGACACCATCTCGACCCAGGCCTGCCAGCACCCTTCTACCACAATCCACCCATAATGCCCAGGATGACCAGATGTCATAACCACAAAGGAGGACAAGACACCGCAAAATGTAGGGCCTTCAAGAAAAGTGTATGACATGACCAATTAAAAGCTAAAAACACTCATATAAATTTAAAATCATGCTTCTGAGTCCTGCTCAAAATGGAGGACATTTTGAAATTCCTCCTGGACAGAAGAATGTCCTGGAAAAGGAGGACATCTAGTCACCCCTAGAGCCACCCTCAGTGTGAGAGGCAGGAGAGGCACCTCTAATGGAGGGCATTACCAAATAAAAGCTAAAAACACTCATCTATAAATACAAATCCATGCTTTTTTAGTCCTACTCAAAATGGAGGACATTTTGCAATTCTTCACGGACAGAAGGTTGAAATGTAGGACACATCCTGGAAAAGGAAGACCTGTCTGGTCATCCTGTGCAGGATGACCTGATGTCCTCACTGCAAAGGAGGACAAAGCACCACAAAATGCAGGACCTTCCAGAAAAATGTTGGGGATGACCAAATAAAAGCTAAAAGGCACTCATATAAATGCATGCTTCTTAGTCGTGCTCATAATGGAAAACATTTTGGAATTCCTCCTGGACAGGAAGTTGAAATATAGGACATTATATCTTGGAAAAGGGGACGTGCCTGGCCCAGATGCTCTCACCGCAAAGGAGGACAAGACACCCCGAAATGTAGGACCTTCCACAAAAATGTCAGACATGCCCAAATAACAAGCTCAAAAACACTCCTAGAAACATAAACGCATGCTTCTTAGTGATGTTCCAAAGAGAGGACATTTCGGAATTCCTCCTGGACAAGAGGTTGAAATGTAGGACATTATGTCCTGGAAAAGGAGGAGATGCCCTCCCCGCAAAGGAGGACAAGGCACCCCGAAATGTAGGAC
>CM034701.1:330566670-330603040 GCA_020142125.1 Phrynosoma platyrhinos
CACACACTACTTCACCCTGACCCTCATGAATCTTCACTTGTGTTTGTGTTTGTGTGTGTGTAAGGGGATGTATTTGTTGTGATGAAGCAGCTTCAAGCTTTGTCCAAACCAACTAGTCCAGAAATAATAAACTAAGCAAGTGGGACTCCCTTTCTGAACACAGTACAGTCAGCCCTCTTTATCCATGGATTCAGCCATCCACAGCTTGAAAATAGTTTTTTTAAAAAAAAATATACATTCCAAAAAGTAAACCTTGGTTTTGCCATTTAATACAAGGGACACCATCTTCTTGTGCCATTGTATTTAATGAGACTTGAGTATCCAAGGATTTTGGTATCCACGGGAGGGTGGGGGGGGGGGTATTCCTTAAACCAAACCACAGCAGATACCAAGGACCTACTGTATTTAAAGCGCTTTTTTTGCCATGATGGTGTTCCCTGCTGATTCTGGAAAAGAGGCCAAGAAGGCAAACATGTTACTGTTGAAGGAAGTTGGAAAAGCTGCAGGAAAACCTGTCAAAGTATCAAAAAACAACTGTATCCAGAGTATCTTAGCTGGGCAGAATCATAGGCTCCAGCCCCACTGTAGAAATAATCCAGTTTGACACTACTTTGGCTTCATATACACTGCAGAAATAATCCAAATGCACATCGCTTTAATGGCCATGGCTCAAGGCTAAGGAATTCTGGGAATGGTAGTTCCGACCCCAGAGCTCCGTGACAGCAAGCAAAGGCTAAACAGCTCATTACCCTACAAATCCCAGAATTCCATAGTCTTGAGCATTGGCAATTAAAGCAGTGTCAGTCTGCATTAATTTTGCAATGTAGATGCTGCCTTTGACTGTCATGGCTCAATGCTACGGAATTCTGGGAATTGTTGTTGGTTGTGGCACCAGAGCAGAACCATAACTGGTGCCACAGTAAATTACAGTTTGTTCTCCAACTGTTCTACAAACTACAGTAAAACTGTGCTGCTACAATAAACTACATTTCCCAGAATTCTGTAGCATTGAGCCATGGCAATTAAAAGTGGTGTCAAAACAGATTATTTCTGGAGTGCGGATGCAGCCATAGAATAATAGAGTTGGAAGAGACCTCAAGGATCGACAGAATATTCTGTGTACTGGAGGTGTGAGGGATATATTGTTGTTGCTTTTCAAAGTACTCTATAGAATTGAGAGTCCTGATTATTAAAGAGAAGGTGTGTATAATATTTAGTGCCAAATGAGGCTTTGCTTATGGTATCAATGGAGGTGGCATTCAAATGGGAGATCTGTGTTCAAATCCACTCATTCTGAAACCCATAAAGTGCTTTAGGCCTATTACTGTGTCATACAGTATGTTTCTATGCTTTTAGTGGGAGAAAGATCTATTTATTGCAGTGGAGTTTACTCCCAAGTAAATAGTGTGAAAGTCTTGGCTTCACTTTCCCATTAAAAATAATGGGACTAATGAGGATGACCCATAATGAGGATGGACCATAATTTGCACATTAAATGGTGCTTTATTAGCAAGTCTGCTAATCTTTTGTTAAATGTAGAGCAGATATTGGTTGCCATTGAAAAGGGACTTTCAGAAGCTTAAATACAGTTATGGGATATTTTGCTTATAAAGAAAGGGCCTCAATTTAAAATAAGCTGCGAAATATAGGAATAGCTTTGGAAGAACAGCACCTATAACACAGTCCATAGAATAATCCCCAAATCTACAGTAGTAAATCACACAGAGAATGCAATCTTATGTACACTCACCTGGGAGCAAATCCCAGTGAGTACTATGAGATTTGATTCTAAGTAAGCACCATTAAGATTGTACTAAGCTGGCATGTAATTCAACATATTGTCACAGTTTTCCCTCTTAGAAGTGGTGAAGGAAAAGCCCACAACATTCATTAACATGAGAAGAAATAATCTAAGAAAGCCATTGAAATTGTGCCAGGAGAGATTAACAACTAGCAAATGTTCCAGAATAATTGCCAGAACAAGAGACTAGCCTCTTTTGGACCACTAGTATGGAGTCAAATAGCTAATGTCCACCTACTTCATCCTTTAATACATATGACAGAAAAGAAGCACAGTAACACCGTCTTTTGAAGCTTTTTCCCTGGGACTTTTGTTTTAAGTGGTTGGTGGGGTGGATGAGAAATAGGTTTTTCAAAAATTAATGTATCTGTTTCCTTCAATTCAAACCTCAAAAAAGGAATGGGGGCAATAAAATAATGCGTAATACTTTTCCAGCTGCATTCTGGTAAGGCTTTTAAGTGCAAGCATTTAACATACAATTAAATTTAACAGGAACACAATGGCTAATTTTGTAGCCTGAGGATGTGGACAGCATTATTGGAGAGGTGAGAGCAGCCACATGTGTGTTAGATACTTACCCATCCTGGTTTATTTAAAAAAAAGCCAGGGTGGGTGAATTAGATTAGAGGGAGTGGTTAATGCCTCACTAAAACAAGGCACAGTTTCAGCCATTGTAAAACTGTTATTGCAAAAGCCCTCTCTAGCTCCAATGATATTGGGCATTAATTGACTAGTTTCCAATATTCCATTTTTGGGCAAGACACTAGAGCAGGGGTAGGCAACCTTTCCCCTTTAAGGACTGAGGGACTTCAGCTCCCAGAAGCCTCAGCCATGTTGGCTAATAGCTCCTGGGATTCTGGGAGCTGAAGTCCCTTGGCCCCTAAAGGGGAAAGGTTGCCTACCCCTGGACTAGAGTGTGTGGTGGCTTCTAACATCATCAATTTCAATCTACAGTAGTTTCAGACATGGTTAAGGGACAGAGACAGCTGTTGTCACATTGGTGGATGACCTGCTCTGGGAACTGGACAAGGGCAATGTACCCCTGTTGGTTCTGCTAGACCAGGGGTAGGCAACCTTTTTGAGCCTGGGGCCGGGTTGCTGTCCCTCAGACAATTGGGGGGCCGAAGCACCAAAAATAAATAAATAAATAAATAATTTTTTTTTAAAAAAATGCATGCACACTCTCTCAGGCCAAGAAAAGCCTTGGCAAAACCCCTGTGGAGATTTTGCCAAGAAAACCCCAAGAACAATAACAACAATAATCAATATCATTGCGGGGGGTGGGGTGGTGGCGGCGGCAGGACTGGCCTGGGGCTGGTCCAAAGGCCTCAGGGGGCTGCATCTGGCCCCCGGGCCTTAGGTTGCCTACCCCTGTGCTAGACCTTTTGACAACTTTCAGTACTCTCAGCCATGGTATCCTTCTGGGTTACTTTGCTGGGATGGGATTTGGAGGCATGATTTACAGTGGCTCCATTCCTTCCACAAGGGGCAAACCCACAAGGAGGGCTTCTGGGGTTTGGTGCCATCAGTATGTGCATGACACTCACTCTTGCTCCTTTCCACTACAATCCAAGGAAGCTGTTCCAGTTTTAAGCTACTGCCTGGCAGCTGTAATAGACTGGATGAGCGCAAACAAATTGAAGGTTAAGCCAGACAGGACAGGTGTCCCTGGTCAGTTGAAAGGCAGATAAGGAAATAGGGATTCCATCTGTGCAGGATGGGTTTACACTCCTCTGAAGATGCTGATCCAGAGCATGGATGAACACCTGGATTCAACCCTGAACCTCAGGTGTCACTGGTGGCCAGGAGGGTTTTTGCACAGTCAGGTTTCTGCGCAGCTGTGACCATGCCTTGAGACATCAGGTCTGGCCATGGTTACACACATGGCCAGTTACATCCCATTTAGGATGTAATGTGCTTTTTGTGGAGATGCCTTTGAAGAGTGCTCGCAAATGACCTCTGATCCAAAAAGTTGTAGCCAGATTGTTAACTTGTCACAACAGCTCAACTAGCTGCTGGTCCACTCTGGGCACAGTTCAAAGAGCTGGCTATGATTTATAAAGCCCCACAGGGCTTAGATCTAGATGACTTGAAGGACTCTGTTCTCTCATGCAGACCTGTCTATGTTTTGAAATCTTTTGGATCCCTTCTGTTGCTTCCACCATCCCAAAGGTACATTTGGTGGGAACATGGAAGAGGGCTTTTTTGGTGCCTGCTTCAAGTTGTGGAGTTCCATTCCTAGAAAGGTTAGACTGGCATCTTTGAAAACAGGACAGTTGGGCATTCTTACATTTGAAATATAACTTGAGAAGGAACCCTATTTATTTATTTACTTTATTTACTTATTTATTTGCATTATTTATATGCACCTTTCTCCCAGGATGTCTCCCAGGGTGTAATGAGGAAGGGGCATTTGCAGGAGGAAAGAGTTGTTTAACTCCCACAGTCTGATTCTTTCATCTTTCCCAAAGCCCTTGCCTCCTTGGCTAGTTTTATTTATTCTTTTGGAGTCACATAAAGGGAGGAGAGGTGACTGCAAGAGGAATTATATGGGATGTGTACAAAAGGTGAGAACCCATTCTTGTTTGCCAGTTATCTCCTGCAAATTTCTCACACTCACATTAGATCTGCATAACAAACAATGGCTTATTTATTTCTTTGAGGAGACAGCAAGGGCACTGCTACATGTGTACTGTAGTTTCACTGAGAATTGCAAGAGTGGCCCTCAAAGTTACTTTTACATACAAGGGTTTGGGATTGGTGTGCTCTGAGAGAAAACAACATCAAATATCCTGAACCAATGGATGAATTAACTGCATTCTTACATCTTTCTCAAATCTCCCTTCCACCTAACTTCTGTTTTGCTATGATTTTAGAAACAGCTATATCAAAGGGACATCCTACTAGAAGGCAGAACTTTTGTAAATATGGAATTTAGCCTTGTGTGACTTAACTGTAGCCAGTAAATCAAGGCAAAGCAAACCATGGCATATCTACATTGCTCATTACACCTATAGGTGCATTTCCCCCATTTGGCTCTATTTGTATAGATAACTGGACAACATGACTTATTGGAAAAAGACTATAATGCTTGGTAAAATGGTAGCAGGAAAGAGGAAGGCCACATTACAGATGGAATGATTCAGTCAGAGAAGCCACAATCCTGGCTTTGCAAGCCCTGAGCACATCTCTTGTAGGTCTTTTGTTCATAGGACTCCCATAAGTTGAATCTGAGTTGATAGCAAATGACAACAATGATACAATTCAGATATGAACTGCTTCGTATCTGCTGTGTCCTTATGCATTGTTTCTACTGAGATGTGTTTGTAGAATTTTGGGATAGCTAGGAATTAAATTGTTAGGCCAAGAAAAACAGGATTCAAGTGCCACGTGAAGAGAAAGTTGTGATATTTGGCCTAAGCTACTGAATTGTCTAAGCAGAAGAAGAGAGATTAATTGTTTTCAGCATGGAGGCCATTTTGTTAATCCCCACCCCTAGTATCAGGTTTTTGGGTGTTCTTTTTTTACTTACTGGACAAAGAGATGTGTATTTACTCTGTGTCTGGGAAAAGTCTAGTTACACTTTGGTTGTTGTTAACTGCCATCAAGTTTACTTCAACTCATGGCAACCCTACGAATGAGAGATCTCCATGTCCTCCTGGTGTTGCATACTCAGAGCTGTGGTTTCCTTGACAGAGTCTATCCATCTGGAATGCAGTCTTCCTCTTTTCCTGTTGCTCTCTGCTTTACCAAGCATTATTGTCTTTTCTAGTGAATCATGTCTTCTCATGACATGACCAAAGTATAGCAGCCTCATCATTTGGTCTTCATGGCTTCTAGGGAGTATTCAGGTTTGATTTGCTCTATGATGCATTTATTTGTCATTTTAGCAGCTATACTTAGGATAGATTTAAGTACAAGACAGGAAGAAGAATGACCGTGTGCAAAGTTACACATATGTAGAGACCTCATGTCTCATTTAAACTTGATCCTTAGCCATTATGTATGCTTGTCAGGATCTGTAGGCAAGCAGTCTATTTGCTGACGTATGTCTGACAGTCCTGTTTAAAGGTAGATTGGGTGTGTACTATACTATGTGGATCTGTTTTTCTTGTTCACCTACAGCACATTGAATTGAGGCACAATTTAATCAGTGAACCGCCTGATTCCCATTCCTGTTTCAATGCCTTCTACAGGTTACTGCAAACCAAAAGAAAAATAATTTCTAAATATGTATCTTTTAAAATCCCACATCAGTTTTATTTTTAATCAGTTTTTAAAAACTTTGATAACAGTTCAAGAGATTTTTCTTATTTTTAATTCAGGTATTTTCTGGAATAATAAAGGATAGTACAAGTTCAGGATAATAAAAATTAGTAGCATACTGTAAATGTATTTGCATGTTTGTATTGATTTCTTCCTTATAAATAAAAACAATACCATTCAGCACAATCTGAATGTCAAGATTCTAGATAGTGAAGCTTCCAGTCATTAACATTTTGAATGTGAGAATAGATATCCAGGCACAATTACTTTAATAATGCCCTAACCCAGTGGCACTTAAACTTTTTACCCTGCTCCCCCATTTACATCCACATGTGGATATCATGCCCCCCTTGACATAGTACAGGGATAAAAATATTTTGTTTATTTAGTTTTTTATTTTCAGTCACACATTCATGAATGGAACATTCCATTATCATAATATGACTGGGCCTTTCCTCTAAGGACTTCCAAACTTGTGTGCTCTCATCCTCCATTCTAGATCTGGTTAATGTAGAATGTAGCACTGGCACAAGTGTGTTTTCATAGTCAAAGATAAAATTCTTTTGAGGATTGCTTGCCTATTTATCTAAATGCTACTAGTAAGGCAGAAAAGAAAGCAAAGGCATTTGTAATGTGAATTAGGATTTCAGTCAAAGGTAGACTTTACTTTCCTCTTATAAATCAGCCAAAGCGTGTTTGAAAAAGTCCTAAGGCAGTCAGTGACCTGCAGTTTTAGTTTGGCTATTATGGATCACTGGGACAATGTTACCATTTTGTCAGTGAAGCAAAGAAAACAAAGCTTATAGAAAATTGATGAGAGTCAGTGTGGTGTAATGGTTTGAGGATTGGACTACTGCTTTGGAAACCCTCCTTGGTTTGAAGGAACTACAAGGGCCATCTAATTCAACCCCTATCCAACCTCTGTTTACTTTTTGACCTGCTTTTTAAAGGTCCCAGTTTCTCTTTCCTGCACCCACTTTCCCCTTTTTCCTCAACTTCAGTTGCTGCAAACTAAGATCAAAATGCAAAAGTTTGCACTTTGAAATGGGGGTGAAACAGATGGGCAAAATAAAGTGGCTTCCATCCACTTTGAAGGTGGGGTGTTTATATGTCACACGCTTCCAAAGCAGATGGAAACCAAAATGAAGCTGCGTGCTGGGGCTAAACACTGGAGCAAAAAGAAGCCAGAATATTCAGCTTAGCCTGGAAAATGCACATCTTTGTGCCTGCGTAGAAACGCCCTGATGCAAGTGCAGGGTTGCAGCAAAGTAAATAAATGAAAGTGTGACAACTCCAAGAGATGTAATTACAACATACACAAACCAGGCAGTCCAACAGGACATTATGGGGTGAAGGGTGCATCCATGATTGTGCTTTGCCAATGTATCACTCGCAAACCGATGCACCAATGGCCTGAACTGGCAGACCATTGTATGTGCAAGAGCATCGTACATGCGAGTGTGTGGCTGATCCAATCAAAGGGGTGGCCATCCAATGGGATGGCATCTGGGTAGATGTGGGAGGTACGTGGATTTTGCAGGCAGTGTGTTTGTGCAGTGGTGCACGTGCATGATGGGGAGGTAACAAAAAAATATTATCCAGTGGTGTGGCATTACTGTGTGGTCAGACCATGCATGCAGACAGCAAGGGTTCGACTTGCTTTTGGAAAAAGCAGGATCCAGCCACTTCTTCCTGCCTGTCTCCTCTGGCCCTTTGTTAAGTTAACTCAATTAACTCAGTAGCAGGGAGAGGAGAGGAAGGAGGCAGAATCCTGTCCATCTTGTCTGGCTCAGGCAAAAGCAATCTGCCAGAGCTCCTCCTATCTGGTGTGTTCTTCCTCATTAATAACATTTGCCATTTTATTAAAACCAACTGGATCAGGAGGAAAGTGACACAACGAGACAAGAAGACTGAATCATCTCATTCTTTGGATTGGTCATTCCTTGTTTGTTTTCATTTTGAGATGTCCACAGGAATGGAAACAAAAGCTACCCGCAGAGAAATTAGAGATGTTAAAGCAGTTGAATTATATTGATCTCCCATCATTGGGTTCATCTGGATCAAGCCAGGCCTCTTTGGCTTGGGAGATGATGGAAAGGCCCAGACTGGTGTAGCACTACAGCTGCTCATTGCTCTGAGGTGCCCAGTGGCATGCATAGCATGTTGAATGTAGAAGATCCACTCTTATATATGAGAGAGGCCTAAGTGACCTGCTCTTATTTTTTAAGCTGGCTTTACAGGGCAAACCTTATGGAAGCTGCATGTCTGGTCTGGTATCATCTGTATGCTGTTACTGTTTCTGTGGGAGATTGCTTCCTGTTATATTTTGTTGTTGTTGTGCCCCTTCAAGTCATTTAAGTACTACTAAATTGTTCTGTTGAATTTATCCACTTGAATAAAATTGTGTTGAGTTTGTCCATTCCTATCCCACCCAGCCTCTATTTTTTTGAAAAAAGAGCAAAGGAGAAGAAACCTGGAAGGACTGGAACCCTAAACGATACACAGCAAAAATTTGTTACAGGGCTCCTCACGTCCAACTGTGTTTGTAAATTTTGAATGCCTTGATTACATTGTTGTTAGTCCATTCCGTCTTTGATACCCTCAAAGACAACTCAGATAAGATCATTTAAAAGTATGGCTAGAAAGAAACATAAATAAGAATGCTAGATTCAGGAAAATAACGTTGGGTTTTTGTTTTTTTTTTTTGCAGCTATCACTAGCATTTTGTTTACACCATATCAACATGTCTTTGATGTTCAGGCGCCCCATTGTTAAAATGTAATCTGGATGAAGAAGTGAAAATCTTTAGAATCTTAGTTAATTTGATTGTGCAAGTCGTATTTCAGCTGCTTTATGTTGATTGCATTGTTTTTGTTCATTTTGGCTTTAAAAGCCTTTCTAGAGTTGAAAAGCCTAACATTAAAAGGCATTGGGACAAAATCTGTCAGACTGCCTACTTATCACTCTGTTTGCAGAACTCCTTTCTAAGGTTCTTGAATGCCTGCAAATATTGGCTAATGCTTGTCTATAGACTAGAAATGAGTGTGGGTAGGGTTCCTAGATTTTAGGGCCTGGCACTCAGTCTCTAGTTTTCATGTATCATATCCAGGTACTAGATTAGGGTGCAAATTCTCCAATTTTGGTCAGTTTAGCTCCAATCAACAGAAAATGGCTGTGTGCAAATCTCCAGCTCAGTTACTAGAATAGCTTGCTATCATTTTCAAGGGTTAATTGATTTGTTGCTGCAACTTGTAAAGACTCTCTGGGAGTCTAGTTAGTTAGTTTCTGCCTTCTCTCCCATTCATTGTAGTGCCAGGGCTCACCTTCCTCTTTCTGCTGCATCTACCCTGTGGCTAAAATCAAGTAGACTAGATTAACTGTTCCTTATCAAATTCCCCTAAAAAAGTGAGAAGGAATAATTCTTTCATTTCACCTTAATTTGGGAGCAGCCCTTTAACTAAATCTTAATTTCCAAATTGTAGAATATGGTGTGTGTATGTGTGTGTATGACAAACTGTTGTCAACTATTGTAGATACTTAATGCATAATGCTTAACAACATCACCAGAGGCCATCCCTATGTCTCAAGTTTTGCCCTGGAAACCTTGGGATCTAGGATGGTCCAGAACTAGCAACCCTAAGCATGGGTTATTGGTATAGTGTTGGATTGGTGAGACCCAGGTTCAATTCCCTGCTCAGGGATGAAATTCACAAATGATCTTGGGTCGCTTACTAGCCTCCAGTCTAGCTTTTGTTGCTTTCCTGATCTCTTTCAAGGAAGAGTAGATGGTAAATAATTAAAGAACAGATTGTGTGTCCCACACTGCAAATGGCATATTATAAGCACCAAAATAGGTTGTGTGGTAGTCACATTATTAGTATGCAAACATTTTTGTTTTTCCCCAAGTTTGTATTTTTCCACTTCCTGCACTCCTGCAGCTCAAAGAGAGATTTTTTGTGGACCTGCCTGTCTCTATGCTGATGGGTGCAGCACTGGAAACATAATCTTTTATGCAGGTGTACATTGGTTTTTACTGAGCAACTCAGCCTGGTTTGATCATCATGTTTTTAAAATAATGGAAAGAAAATGGAGAAGACTTATAGGAGAGCAATAAATATGGCTAATAGGTTTGGAACATATTATACATGAGGAAAAGGCTAGGAGGAAGTAGAATGGGATATATTTAGAGAATATACCATCTTTAAAATGCTTTCAGCAGATGTTTTCAGGGCCTCTGAGAGAAATTTTGCAAGGCAGAACAAGACTGCTTTCAGACCCCAAGGGGGAAGTTTTTCTCCTCTCAAAATTGGACTTTAAATCCTCAATTAAGTCTTTTCAATAAAGATAATGTATAGCATTAGATATTAAAATTGTAGTTTTTCCTTCTTTGTAGAAAAACCTGGTTATGATAAAATATAGAAGAAAGTAAACAGCTTTTGGTGTGTGTTTATGAAAGCATAATTTAGGACCCTAGAGAACAGAGTTCAAATCCCTGCTTAGTCATGGAAACCCAGTGGGAAGGAGAACCTTGAGCAAGGCAAACTCTCACAGTCTCAGAGGAATGTAAGGGCAAACCTCCTCTAAACAAATCTTGCTAAGAAAACCCCATGATAAGTTCACCTTAGAGTTGCCCTAAGTCAGAAATGACTTGAAGGCACAAAACAACAACAAAAGGCAAGTGAAATTCCTTTTTCCAATGTAAGTAAGGTTGAAGAAGAGCTACCTTCTGATTGTTCTGACAAGAGGAATATTAGGAGGCTGTCAGAAATTCATGGCCCCTTTCTTGTTCTCCAGGTCCCAAACTAATGTACTGGTTAAATCCCGCATTATAGCCCCTGGATGTTTTTACTAGGGTTACTCATGGATGTTTATACATTACAATAGAAATGGGTATGCCATGGTAGAATAATAGAATCAAAGAGTTGGAAGAGACCACAAGGGCCATCCAGTCCAACCCCCTGCCATGCCGGAACTCCCAATCAAAGCATCCCCAACAGATGACCTCCAAGGAAGGAAAGGTATAGTAGTTTGAGTGCTGGACTAGGACTCAGGGAGGTCAGGGTTTGAATCCCTGCTTAGCCATGGAAACCCACTGGACTTTGGGCAAATTACACATTCTCAGCTGGCATCTTATTGCTTAGATACACCAGCATAACACTGATGTTTCTTCTTGTTTGTGTTTTTGTTTGTTGTTGTTCACAAGCTGCAGACTTTCAGAGACAGTTAAAATCCTAGAATCATAGAGTTGGCAGGGGCCAAAAGAGCCATTTATTCCAACCCTCTGCTGTGTAGGAATATACAGCTGAAGATGTGGCCATCACAACTCTGTTTAAAGACCTCCAATGGAGGAGAGTCTACTGTTTTCTGAGACAGTCCATTCCATTGTCAAACTGCTCTTACTAATGTTTAGGTGGAATCTCTTTTCTTGCAGTCTTGCTAGAATTAACCATGCTCTTGTGACATACAGGTAAGATAACTGCATGTCAAAACTGTTGGGAAACTTCATCTGCTTCTGAAGGCAGCAGCCTGATCTTAAATCAGAACATGCTAGGTGACCTTTCATATCACAACTGTGTTGAAAGGGCTTCACTGATTCTCAGTCTGTTTCTGAGCTCAATTCGAAGTGCTCTTCTTCAACTTCTTGGAATTTAATATCTATGCCAGAGGTTTTCTGGAAATTTAGAAATAAGATGGGTGATGACTGGAGAGAGTGGCTTTCAAATGTCCTGGTTGGTGAAATACTCTCCCTAGGCATGATAGGCTGATATATCTCCAAGAGTTTTAATGCAGGAGTGGCAAATACAGTCGGTTCTCTGTTTCCACAGATTTTTTATCCATGGATTCAGCTATCCACAGTTTGAAAATATTGAGGGGAAAATAAATTCTAAAAAGCAAAGCTTGAATTTATCATTTTATATAAGGGACACAATTTTACTACACCATTGTATTTAATGGGACTTGAACATCCATGGATTTTGGTATCCACAGGGTGTCTTTGAACCCAACTCCAGCTGATACCAAGGGCCCATTGTATGTGTATTGGGCTGCAACACCTTTTGCCCTGGCCAGCATGAACAGTGATAAAGCTAGACAGCAGGGAAGATGTAGTCCAACAATATCTTTTTTTTTTTTTTTTTTGGCAGCATCAGTGTGGGGAGGATGATGAAAGAGGCAGGAGAAACATATACCTTTGTTGTCAGGTTGCAGTGGTATGTCTGCCATGAAAAATGCAATAAAGTTTGATCTGAGGAAGAGTGGGTTATTACTCTAACCCAGGGGTAGGCAACCTTTCCCCTTTAAGGGCTGAGGGACTTCAGCTCCCAGAATCCCAGGAGCTATTGGCCAACATGGCTGAGGCTTCTGGGAGCTGAAGTCCCTTGGCCCTTAAAGGGGAAAGGTTGCCAACTCCTGTGTCTAACCAATCCTACTGTAGCTGTGTGTGGCTGCCTACAACAGGCAAGATGAAATCAGCTGTCTCCAGAATCTCTCATTGAGGATGCATAAATAGCATAAGAAAGAAAAAGGGAAAGCTACTGCCTTCCTCAGCAGCTACCCCTCTATGCTTTTTTTTATTTTAAAAAAATAACTCTATACGTTTGACCAACATAATAGAAATAATAAGACAAGGGAAGACTGATAAAATAACAAAAATAGTTGCTGAATGTGTTTTGGAAAAATAGCTTTCAAGACATGTCTAGAAGGTTCAAAATATTTTTGTTTATGTGCGCAAAGGTTACCTTACCTGTTTTTTTTCTTTTCAGTTCTCACTTGCACATTGTTTAGTTTTAAATAAAAAGTTTGCTGAAACATGCTTAACTGCTCTTCTTTTTTGTGGTGTAAGAACGTATCTCTATTCTTTCCATGTTATTTCAACCTTCAGTACCAAATTTTCCGTCAAGGAAGTAATGCCCTGGAACACATATACTTTATATACCTCTCTTTGCAAATCAACATTGCAAAGAGACCTGTCTAGAAGTAGTCCTTTACTTTTTACTGTAAATGAGACTTGTCCAACAGAATAATATACATGGCCTAACAATTTATCTGAAATACAATAAATTCATCTGGCATATGAGAGAATGCAAACTGTATTTGTACTTCCTGTTGCAAGTTTAATATGCACTCTTGTTTTATTACAGGTGATTTTTAAAGCTAAATCAAAATACTCCCCAGAACTACTTAAATACAGGTAAGAAATCACATTTCTTGCTATGAGTAAAAGAAACAATGGAAAGAATTTAATTGTTGGCAAGTCAAAACTTTGTTCATCTACTAAAGAAATTCAACAGAGATTGCCTTTGAGACATACTTCACGCTATTATGGTTTGAAAATATGTTTTCCAAACAATAGAGGCACATGCTATGCTGATGAACACTTTAGGAATGGACAAAGAGCTTACATCTTGAAAGTCCCAAAAACTCACATTAGGAGCCTGATTCTGTCTTACTTCAGGATCAGGAGCTATTGCTCTTCTTGCTACATTATTTTTGTTAAAAATCACTAGGAGGCAATTGAGGGAAGCTCCTCAGATGAGATGAGAGGAAGCTTCTATCCAGTGTGCCTAGTCATTTCCAGCAGTTAGAATTCAAGAAAGATTGGAAAGTATCAGGGAGTTGCTCTAGTGTAGGTGAAATTGCAGTTAACTCATTCCATTTAGAGCAGGGGTAGGCAACCTTTCCCCTCTAACGGTTGAGGGACTTCAGCTCCCAGAAACCTCAACCATGTTGGCTAATAGTCCCATGTTGGCCAATAGTTCCTGGATTCTGGGAGCTGAAGTCCCTTGGCCCTTAAAGGGGAAAGGTTGCCTACCCCTGATTTAGAGAATTGATACTCAGCTCTTCAGCCACAAGCTACTTAATTTGACAGTTCCTAGTCCTCAGGCTTACAATCTAATTGGGATGCCACTTTGGGGGAAAATGGGGAAAAACAAGAAAACATTGAAAAAAAGAAGAAAATCAGTTACGGAATATTTTATTTTAGCATGATTCAGGAAAAATATGAACAAATTTTTTTTCCAATTTTTTCCACGGGCCTTCACAACTCTATGCAAGACCCCCACGAAAATGGAAAAACTGTGGATATGTGAGGGAAGGCGTAAGACCCACATATTTACTCAAAGCATTCCTACATATTTCCTCATTGGCACATATTTCTCCCACATATTTACACAAAGCATTCCAGCCAAAGCATGGGAGGAAGAGGAGCTTGTGTGCACATCTTTCCTGCCTTCCCCCATGCTTTAGCTGACTGAGGGAAACTGGCCAAAGCACTAGGGAATGTGGCAAGGAAGCTGGCCAAAGCATGAGGGAAGGCAGGAGGGGTGTGCACGCACCGATCCTGACTGCTCCCTCCTCAGGTGTTTTCCCCTGAGGGGAAAAACCCAGGAGGGAGGAAAAATGCATGCGCGTCCTTCGCAGCCATGCCATGAATAATCAAAACCCATGTGACTGTATTCCTAACATTACTAGTTATACATCTTTCTTTCTTTAATTGAATATCCCCCATTATATATATTAATTTCTTGTTCCATTTCCTTCCAAAATCTTCGTAATTTTCAACACTCCCACCATATATGAATATAGGTTCCTTTGCTCCCAAATCTATGCCAACAAGCAGGTGATACATTTTTATTGATATATTACAAATGTGGTGGTGTTCTATACCATCTTCCTAGTACTTTCATCTGTTGTTCTCTAACATTATTATTTTTAACATTTTTGATTTCTTGTACCCATCGTTTTATTTCTTTCTTATTAATCTTAATATCCTTTAACCATACCCCCAATAGACCTTCCATAAGATTATATTGATTATCAAATAACATTTTGTAGATCTAACCATTTCCTACCTTCCTGTCTGAGCTTCAACATTTCTTCTAATGGATTTTGGCAACCTTTTATAGATATTATTTCCTGTAAACTCTAATATATTCCACTTAACTGAAGCCAATATTGTAGTATCCTGTCTTTATACAGCAGTTAATGATAATTCTGCTGACATGATGTGGTGTGTTGTCATAAGAGGAGGAAGACAGATTCGTTATGCTTACACATATGCTTCCTGCAAGATGTTTGCTTGACAGTAAGAGCAGTTTGGCAATTAAACCAGTTGCCTAGAGAAATGATGGGGTCTCTTTTTCTCTGGAAATCTTCAAAAAGAGGCTGGACATCTATTTGCTAGGGATGCTTTAACTGGAGATTCTGCATTTAACAGATGGTTAGACTTGATGGCCCTGATGGTCCAGCTCCATTATTGTCATCCTCAGTGTGATGTCACACTGCCTGTGATACAAGTTGAGGTTCTTCTGGTGACATGGTATGACCATAATAGATCAGCTGATACTTAGAATCATAGAATAACAGAATCAGTTGGAAGAGACCACAAGGGTCATTAGTCCAAACCCCTGCTTCACAGGAATGCACAATCAAAGCACTCTGGACAGGTGGCCATCCAGCCTGTTTAAATACCTCCAAAGGAGGAGACTTCACCACTCTCCAAAGCAGCGTGTTCCACCATGGAACAGCTCTTACCCTCAGGAAGTTCATCCTAATGTTTAGGTGGAATATCTTAGCTAGCATGTGTTGTGATCTGTTGGACCAGAGCTGGTTTTGCCACTAAACTGCCTCAGGTGGCAGATGCTTAGCAAGTAGGGCCAGCCATTCTTTTTGAGCTCCCAGCCTAACCTCTCCACTCAGCTCCACATAACTTTCCACTACTTGTCATTAGACTGGTCAGGTCTAGTACTCTCTAGTACTCTCTCTCACTGTCTCCCAATGTAGTGTCAGAGAGAACACCCATTGAAAGAAGCACGCTTTTCAGCATCTGCTCTGTCTTTAAATAAAAGAGACATGGTCAGTTGTGGCTTCATACTCTGACAGATACGTGTGGACTTGTTCTCTATTCAGGTTACACATGAACAGCACCATTTGACTGAGTGGGTATAAGAGCAATCAGGCAGTGTAACAAACAAAGGGAAGTGAGCTATGTGTATGTGTGTGCTATGAGGCCTGCCTTACATAAACTCTCTACATAACTGGTTAGCAGCATTGGAAAAAGGCTTAACTGTGAGCTCAATCAGCTCCTGTTTGTGGTGGAACTGGAGTGCTGCAGTGTGGAGATTGTGTGGGTGGGGAGAGGGAAGCACCTTGTGTTGCCTTAGGCAGCAAGCCATCTTGGGCCGCCCTTGACTCCATCTTTTAATCCCAGAAGAAGGAGTGGGGTATTTTTCTTCATAAAGTTTTATTTGTGTAATCTATGCAACTGTTTTATCGTGGAGAATGTCTCTTTTTGAAGAAGGCAAAGTATGTTATGAACACTTGCTGAAGGCTAACATTTTATGAAATAATATTTTTCCTTCCCATCCAGGTTGCCTCTGTACCTAGTTTCCTTCTTTGTCAGTCTCCTTTTCCTCTTGGTCAATCTCACATGTGCGGTGCTTGTGAGAACAGAGAATTCAGAACGGAAGATCATCGTACTGGTGAGGGTTGCTATAAACGACACATTGTTTGTGCTGTGCGCCATCTCACTCTCCATTTGTCTCTACAAGATCTCCAAGATGTCCTTAGCAAATATTTACTTGGAATCCAAGGTAAAGTATATATTGAGGTTTGTTTTTTTAAAAAAATAAATTTTATTTATAAAAACAAAACATAACAAACTAATAGACGTAACCATAACAATAAACAATAAACATAACACAACTACAAATACAACTACAGACAAATACAAACATAAATCTAATTTCATCATCATCCATAACAATCAAACCAACATCTGTACCTTATTCTGATTCGTATTCCTTTGTTTCTTTCGTATTTACAATAAATTCTAAAGGTCTTCTAAATATTTGTATTTCTCAAACCTTACTGTTATCTTAGTACTTCCAACAGGTGTATTTTCATCCATGACTGAATTATTTTCATTTTACATTTATATTCTGGTCTGTTTCTTTTTCTATTTTTTTTTAGACATGTCCATTCATCTTTTAAGTCTTTACCTCTCAATTTTGCAGTCAGAGGTGTTGTATTGAGGTGTTTTAAAAAACTTCTGGGGAAATGGCACGCCACTGGAGATCAGTGAGTGATAAGTCTTGCAGAATAAGGGTTCCCACCAATTCCCATTTCAGCCCCCAATTCCCTTGAACCAAGATGAAAGCAGGTGATTTCAGCTCTTGGTTTAGAACAGTGTTCTCCAGCATAGCTGGATAGGATAGTCTTTTAACCCAACAGATAATGGAGGACAGAAGGTTGGGGAAAGCTGTCTTATAATTAAAAATTGCATCACTAGGTGGATATGTATTTATATGCATATATGTATTAGATTTCCCTCCTGTCTTTCTCCCAGAGCTTCCAACCTATTTCTTAAAAAAAACAAAACACAACAACAATTAATTCTATCTAGAGGTTTTCTGTGTAGATATCAAAGCTGACAGCCAAACCTACAAGAATACTAGTATGAGGCATCATTCCTGGCAGTGGTAGCAATGCCCCCACCCCCGAAGAAAAATGGCTGGGATTGTGACATCTCACTTCAACACCTCCCCCCCTCAGTAAGAGTGGTGCATTTTCCTCATACTATCAGGCAATATTTTGGAAACATTACCACTCCAATTAGCATGATCAGTGGTTCTGCTGGGTGGGGTATTCTGGGAGTTGTCGTCCAATAAAGTAATACTCTCAGGCTTTTGCTTAGGTGAGAATAGTTTTAAAGGAGGAGAGGGGAGTTCAGATCATTTATTTTCAGCTGAAACCAAGAATACCTGTTGAAAGAACTCAGGGCAGTCTGCTTCTCCCTCCTCTCCTCACTATGGCTGCTTCAAAAATGGGTAGGATTGCCAGAGTGAAAACTGGAGCACTCTTTCACTTTTAATGGTTGTGCAGAAGACAGAATTTGAGCAGCTGTTCCTAATCATGCAACCACATAAGAAGCAAACTTTCTGAAATTCTCTCTTTTAGACAACCATTAATAGTACTGGAACCCTCTCCAGTTTTCACTCTAAGGAGACAGTTGTTCCCTGAATAATCAAAGGAGAGAAATAGGCTCCACAGAAGGGGTACCCTTTCTCCGAGTCCTTTTCTTTATCCCCAAATATTGCAAGGAGGCTGAAATGATTTTTGAGGGGGGAAAGGAGAAGAGGAAGTGGTCTCAGAAAAAGTTCTTCTATCAACACTACTTGTTTTTAGTGTCTCTGCCCCCATTATTTCTTGAGGGAGAAAGGCTGCTTCCTTATACTGCTAACACAAGGTGGGGGTGTCTCTGTGTGCGGAAGTCAGAAGAAGTTTTTGTTGAAACTGATCCTTCTCAGTTCACTGAAGTGGGAAGGACATTTGGTGGCAAATTCTCCTCTACTTCTTGGTATTTTCACATACCTCCCCTTCCTACAGGTATTTCCTTTGAGTGGTCTGGTGCTGAATTACATGTTTACTGAGTGGGACTTTCATGATGGAGAACCACCATATCTAATATATGGGAACTTTCATGAGTTCTTATTCAGTATGCAGAATATAAATGTGATAAAATAAAACAGTATAACTTTTCCCAGCAACGTTGCCTTATAGGCAGATAGTACATCTACTTATTACACTGTACATCCAGTGCTACTTATTGTATGGTCTGTCATATTTTAAAGCAGGCAAAACAGTTAATACTTCCTCTACTGTAAAAGTCCTACTCAGCCTGCCCACCCCCTCCCCATGAACATAGTGAGAGTTACATCTGAGTAAACTTGCATGGAACTGTACTGATATATATAGTGGAACCCTTTGCATGTATGCTCAGAGGTCAGTATCACCTACATTCATTGAGGCTTTCGTCTAAGTAATGATGTAGATTTAATTACTCCAATTCATGTGACTGTTGATAAAGGTGTGGTTTGTCTATGAAAGTGAGCCATCCATGAAACCAGATTTCATAAAAGTACATTCACTTTTCATCTCTCCCTGATTATGGATGTTATCACACGTGGAGTCACGGGGAGAAAGTGGAAATAAACCGGACAAGCAGAAGACTTTAATTTATGGGATTTGTCCTGTTCCGCCTCGTCTGATAACTAAATCCAAATTTAAAAGGGGGTTAATTTGAACAAAAACCTGATCTTTTCATTTTCGGGATTTTTGAGGATTTGAAAAGAGCAGAGTTTTGTTCAAATTAACCCCCTTTTAAATTTGAATTTAGTTATGAGACGAGGCAGAACAGGACAAATCCCGTAAATTAAAGTCTTCCGCTCGTCTGGTTTATTTCCACTTTCTCCCCGCAACTCCCCGTGTGATAACGTCCTATGTATACATACGTTTACATAAGTTTACATAAGTGTAAGTGCAATAAAAAAAGAGGTTAAATACTGTTAGGTATTTAACTTCTGTTTCTACAAAGTTGAAAAATGAGCAGGTGATTAATAGAGGAACTGAAAATTATAATATAATAATCAATTCCTGTAATTTCCAAAAAGTGGTGCATTATGCACATTACAAAGCAGATCCATGTCATGGCTGAAAAAAGCTAGGGGGTGTGTGTCTATTTTTCTGCATTGTACCAGGGACAGATACCTATAATTGTTTATTTTCTGGAAACTTGCTAGGGGCTGGCAGCCAGGGGCTTGTGAACAGGCACTGTTTCATGGACCACCACTTTGAATAGCACTGGTCTAAATCCAGCAACAAATGGTGCTTGTATGGCATGTCTCTGTCCCCAAAAGTTAGGGAAATAATTCATGTTTTGTATTATGGTTTCTTTTCCTGTCTTGGTGTGAGACAAGAGCCAGAGTGCCTACAGCAATGGAAGGAAGTTCTATTAGGAAGAACTTGCTGACACGAAAAACTGTTGAACATACTTCCTCTGTGGGTGGTAGTTTCTCCTTCATTTGGAGGTCTTTAAACAGATGTTGGAGGCCATCTTTCAGGAATGCTTCAGTTGTGTATTCTGGCATAGAATGACTCCCACCTTGCTGGCATTACATTACCTTTTTATCCCAACAGATTACTTTTTTATCCCAACAGGCTTTTGAGAATTGAAGCTTTTTAAAGGAAGGGCTTTTAAGACTGTGCGGTGCAGTTTTCATTGTACAATTTTTAAGCTATTTTTTAAAATATTTTAATTCTATGTTTTAAAATTGTTTTTATTGTGAAAAGAAAATAATGTTAGGAAAGGTGGAGGGAAGTAGTAAGAGAGGAAGGCCACATGCTAGATGGATGGACTTTATTAAAGAGATCACAAATATGAGTTTGCAGGAGCTGGGCAGAGCAGTAGAGGACGGGGGGGCTGGAGATGTCTCATCCATAGGGTCACCATGGGTCAAGACCTGTGCAAAGGCAGTTAACAACAACAAACAGTTTACTTCTGTTTTATGTTGATCTTTTGTATTTTTATTATGTTCTATTTATGTTAATTCTGTAAGCTGCCTTGAGTCACAGTTTCAGGAAAAAGCCAGGATATAAACAAAGAAGATAGCAGTAATAGCAATATTCCCACAGGATTCATAGATATAGCTGTGTTACTTTAGATCAATATGCAAAAGGATGTTGTAGTACCTTTGAGACTAACTGAGAGAAAGCTTTTGTAGACATATCAGATGCATGGAGTAAACATGCTTGCATTTTCTCCATGCATCTGATGAAGTAATCTTAAGTATATAAAAGCTCATGCTACCAACTTCTTTCTCTCAGTTAGTCTCAAAGGTGCTACAACATCCCTTTGTATACATTCCCATAGGAAATCTATCTTTAGTCCTTGAGTAATGGCACAGACTTAAGGACTGTTAGCCAAAATGCTCTGCCAGTGAATGACACACACAATACCTCTACAGTATAAGATAACATTAATTGCTTTTATATTCCACCCCTTCCTTCAGGAAATTTATGCTTGGGAACATTAGCAAGTTTAACTTGTTCACAGTGACTCTGTGGTAGGTAAGACTATGAATGTATGACTGAAATATAAAGTTGCCAAGTGAGCAACATTCAGATTCCACAACCAACACTCTAACCACTTAACCACACTTGCCATTCTCATACAACTAGTTGGCTGTAGTTTTTGGAGACTGGGTTAGAATTCCTCAAAATTCTCAGGATTTTGTGAGGGAAGACACAATTAGTTTGAAACTAAGATACATCTATAATGTAGTATAGGAACTGAGAACTAAAAATAGTTGTTTAGTATGTTAGACAAATTACCAAGTACACAATGATATATAAAATTGCTCACTTTCAGTGGATTAACTTTATATGATCATCCTGCTGTTATATCAGCCTGTTATTCAGTATAGTAGGAGCTCATGTGTAATGAGAGAATTCAATCAGCTTATTTTCCTGCTGTGACTTAAACAGCAACACAGAAGCAAACAGAAAAATATGTAGCATTGATTCCCTGTTTTAAGTACTGTACTTCCTGTTTCATACCACTGTCCCACCACAAGTTTCACAGCCCTTTTCTACATTAAGTTTCAGTTCTTCTCAAAATACCAAAGTAGTTTAGTTCAGCAAAATTATCCAAGGTGCAGATTTTGTAAAGCAGTGTCTGTAGATCTGGGAAATTAGACTACTTTGTATCCAGGAGTGCAGCATCTAATATCAGACTTGTAATACACACAAATAAACCCCTCTTAAATTCCATCCAAAATGAATGGAAACATCCCATAAAAATTGATATGTAAGAAAGGCTACAGTCCTATGCATACTGTCTTGGGACACAGTGGAACTTGTTTCTTTATATATATGTGTAGGATTGTATGAAAGAATATCTTATGAATACTGACTATCTCTCTCTCTCTCTCTCATATGTATATGTGCTTTGGGGAGCCAGCGTGTGGAGTGGTTTGAGTGTTGGACTACAACTCTGAAGACCAGGGTTCAGATGCCCACCTGGCTATGTAAATCCATTGGGTGACCCTGGGCAAGTCACACTTTCTGAGCCTAAGAGGGGGGCAAAGGGCAAACCCCCTTTGAACAAATCTTGCCAGGAAAACCCTGTGATAGGTTTCCCTTAGGACTGCCATAAGTCAGAAACGACTTGAAGGTACATAACAAGAACAACATTATGGGCTTCGCTTATAATACAATTTAGTTAAATATACAAACTGTGGCCATCATCTATTACTGATTTCTTTAAAATCCCAAATTTGTCTACTTCAAATCGGCATAACTTAATTAAAACTGCCAAAAATTACATTTCCTCAAAAAGAACATAAGAAGAGCTATTATGGATTAGACCAAAGACTCCTGGTTAGTCAAGCTGCCTGCTTTCTGAAGTGGCCAAACAAATGTCCATTGGAAACCCATAAACTTGCCCTCTCCACTACCACTACCTCTGATGCTGGAGATGGTATATAGGCATCATGATTATTAGCCAGTAATAGTCATATCATTTCCATAGTTTCAATCTTACTAGGAAGCAGATACATTAGATAGGCCTTAGAAGTGAGCCTATAGGGCTCTTACTGGATACAAAAGCAAGGCCTCTCTTATTCTTAAACACTGACAGTCTCCTTGAAATTCTTCTTTTTCTGGGTGGTTCTGTGGAGTTCCAGAACAAGTAAACCTCTTCTACACAGTCCTGGCTCCTTCACTTCATTGTTATTTTTTCCATTCAGTGATAGTGCAGGGCACAGATGTCTTTACAAACCTACCTATTGTAGAGCTAACACATTTCCCCACATCTCAAATTGAAATGTCTGTTGCTAGGAAGAATTATATTTGCTTTGCAATTAGCACTTCCTTTTGCTTTGAGGAACATGATTTTGCATCTATCATGGGGAACTGCTGTTATTATGAGTAAAGAAAACTCTTTCCATGATGGCACTGATATCACATACAATTCTGTCAGGCATAATTGCACTCCCTCCCCCCTTTCTTTCTTATGATTTCTGCAACCAGGAACCCACACACACCCCATGACTGTTTAATGGCTGGGAAGGATGGAGGTGCAGCCATGCAATATCTGGATGTGTTGCTGGATGTGGAAGCACAGGGATGACATTCTCCTCCTCCTCCTCCTCCTCTTTTGGTTCTTCCAAGGACCCCCTGGAGGTTCGGGAGGACGCATGTGTTTGTGCATCCAGCTGCAGAAGACTGAAACTGACTGCCTTCTGTCACCACCCCACTCCACAAATATTTTTCTGGTTGTTGGGGATGATCCAGCTGCAGAAATCATAATAGCTCCGTGCATGGCTGCAGATGGGAGATTCTGAAGACTTTAATCCATAGCAACTGAAAAAAGTGCTATAAATTGCCTGCCTATGTCACCAACAGGATGCCAGTCACTGCAGACTCTTTTCAAATGTCTTACTGATATGCAAGGATACTCCTGTAATTCCAGCTGTTTCAGTATTATTATTTTTAAAGATGAAAACCAGCTAATAGACCCTGGGCAAAAATAGTTCATACAGCCACGCACAGACATTATGTTGTGCAGTACATAATTTCCCCATTCTGTGCTTTGCCACTACTTCTGCATTCCTGATACATGAACAAAAATAAAACACAGCTTTAAAAAATGTTTGCCAACCCAAGTAAACGAAGGCAATATTCTGAGTTTATGTGCTCTGAATTCATTTCAGGTCTAGCGCTGTCACGACTAGAGGAAGAAACTGAAACTTTGTGTTTCCACATTTATATTATATTAAATTTACTTGAAAATTTAGCAAAATGGGATGTAGTTTTAAAATACAAACAATGGATGTTTGCAGGTCTACATGACTGGCTGCTACCTATGACCTTTTGGTTTTTTTTTTAAAAAAAGAAGAACGAATCTTGTTATGATGGTTTGGCCTATTTATAGTTGTCTTCATCATCTGATGGTCTCTGTGCAGTCATTTGTAGGGGAAGGCTATATTGTGGGGCTCTCAACTATGGATCCCAAAGTCCTAGCTGCCCCAATCCATCTAGCCCATTCCTTTTAAATGATTTGTTTCTCTTAAAAGAGTTGTGAAGATCTGTTTCTTTACCTTCCCTATTGCAGTCAACAGCTACTTTTGAGAAGCTGCAGCAAAGAGTTTACTGTCCCTAACTTCCTTTGTGGTGCCTTTGTGATAGATTTCAGTACCTCCCAGAGCATAGTGTGTGTGTGTGGGGGGGGGGATTGTAGCTCAAAGCATAAGATTAGTTACACTTTTCCTTCTAGAACTGTGACCTTTCAATACCTACTTTCAAAACCCAAATGAAAGTATGCTAAAATGTGTTTTACTCTCTTCTCCAGGGTTCATCCGTATGTCAACTGACAACTATAGGAGTGACTGTTATACTACTTTATACCTCAAGAGCATGTTACAACCTGGTCATTTTGTCATTTTCTCAAAGCAAGGCAGTGAACTCTTTTGATTATGATTGGTACAATGTATCTGATCAGGCAAGTGCAGCATTTCTTCCTGACAAAATGTTAAATTATGCACTGATACTTCCTGGCATTAAAGTAGAAACAAACAAACAAAAAAACCCTCCCTACACATCCATATATTTACAGGTAAAAATAATTTGGCACAGATAGGGTCTTTTTGGCTAGATTTGCACTGTGCAGTTGAATAACTTCAGCTGTATCTGCCGCTTATAAAAACTGGGGTTTGGGCAAAATAAAACTATTTTTTAATTTAAAAGAGGGAGAACTTTGTTGGAAAGTCATTGGACTTTTTCACATGTTTATATATAATGTTATTGTAGTGCATGTTACTCTGGTGTGCATTAAAATCAGGGGAGTGAAGTAACATAACTACTTTTCTAAAAATAAAACAAATTTCCTTTGACAAAAGCCACCTTAGAATACCTAAATTCCCTTCACAGTTACAATGCTACATAGATGACAGTGGGCAGAGCTTGGGTTTTAGGTATATTGTAGTCTTAAGATTTAAGGGGATGTTACTTTCTAGTAAGTTTTGGGCCCATTTCATTTTACATATTGCATTGATCACTTCTGAGATGAAGCTACCACATGCCAGAAGAATTCATAGCCATGTCTGATATCCATGCTAAGATCCCTCCACCCTGGCCAAGCTAACAGCAATGTGGGCAGAAAGGGATTTTCACTGGGATTACAGCTTATTTCCAAGTGAAGTGATTACGTGTGAGAAATCCAGCAGCAGACCAACACATCCATGACTAAACCCATGACCCATCCAACATTATGTAAATCAGAAGTACAGCTGTAAATCAGAAATACAGCTGTTCAGCATATGCCAAATGCATTTCACCAAACTGGCTGGTTTGGTTGGAAATTATTTGTTCAGACAGATACATATTTCTTTAGTTAGGCCAAGACATTTCTAGATTCACTCAAACCATCTCTGATACCTACAGAGATGTCTTTCACATAATTGGTTCTCATGGAGATTTAGCAAGGGTTGTATCTCTTTATGACTATAGTAGCATTTTCCTCCTACATTCTGCAATACGGGGTTGGGTCGACACAGTGACTGACAAATGCTGAATGCAGAGGTTAATTTTATAGATTTTTCACTTTGATTTTGCAACAGGCAGATCTGAAGTGCCAGCTGGGTGATGCTGGATATGTAGTATTCGGAGTAGTCCTGTTTGTGTGGGAGCTCCTGCCCACTTCTTTAGTGGTGTTCTTCTTCCGTGTCCGAAACCCTACAAAAGACCTAGTAAGTTATATTTATCATTTTCAGTTGACTTATGGTTGTATAATAATGTTTTTTTAAGAAAAGGCTCTCTTAATTCTTAGTATTCATGCACTTGTCTGAATGATGCATATCCCATCCTGCCAAATCCGCCCAGAGCTTCTCTCCACTGAGATCCCAATTTGCCTACTAGTAGTGACAGCCAGCATGGCATAGTAGTTTGGGTGTTCGATTAGGACTCTGGAGACTAGGGTTCAAATCCCTGCTCAGCCATGGAAACCTACTGGGTGATTTTGGGCAAGTCACACTCTCTCAGCCTTAGGCAGAGGCAAAACCCCTCTGAAGAAATCTTGCCAAGAAAACCCTGTGATAGATTTGCTTTAGGGTCATCATAAATCAGATATCACTTGAAGGCACACAACAACATCAGCAAAGTAGAGAAACAATAATCTCAGCAGGTGGTATTGCCAGTTTGCCCAACACTGGCTTGCTGTTGTGCTCCTTTGACTTCCAACACCTAAATCACAGCTAGACAACCTGTACTTGTGGCTTTTATGTTCATTGCATCTTCCTACTGGAGAGAGTTGGACCTGTTGTATGACTGCTTGTCATGCAATATCAGCAATATCAGGATTGCTGAAAGGTGGGAGAGGCATTCAGCGCCTCTGCTGCCAATAACAACAGCCATCAGTTTTTTAATGCTTTTTACCTTTATTTAAACCAAAATACTTTAGGGTTGCAGCCCAAAGATTTTGTACATAACATTGATATGGCCTTTTTATTTGATAAGCTTCAATATAAATTCCTGCAAATTTATTGGTGTCTCAGAAACACTGACTGGGAAAACTATGGGAAGAAGCTCTGGGATTAGATCATGTAGTTCCAATCCTGTGCCATCTTCATTAGCTTCTTCAACTGAGTTCAAAGTGCTGGTTTTAAGCTATAAAGTCTCTCCTGGGTTGGGATCACTGTATTCAGAATCCTGCCTCCTCCCATATATTTCTGTCTGAATTACTAGATCATCTGAGGTTCTACTTCGAATGCCCTTCTGTATGCAGATTCAGTGAGTGGTTATTCCACAGTGGACTTTTGAAATAGATCCCCCCCGAACAGTTCATTGGCTATTTTTATAGGGCAGACTTGGTCACTGAAATCAAAGCAGTTGGTATTTTAGGGGGAAGTGACCATGTTTATCTCTGCTGCTCTGTTGTGCAGGCTTAACTTTGACTTTTTTTTTTAGATATTTATTTTTTAGTTTTTTAATGCTGTACTGTGATGCGTTTAATTTTATATATTAGAATTTTCCCTTAATTATATTTTACTGTATATCGCCCTCAGAATAATTTTATAGGACAACTAATCAATTTAATCCAGTTTTGTTCCAAGTTGGAAAATTGAGGAAATATAGGCAAACACATGTGTGCATCTCTCTCTCTCTCTCTGTATAAATAAAATAATCTACCCCAAAGACAATAATCAGGTCTCCAATCTTTAATAATTAAATCATCAGCCTAAGATCCTGTGACACTTAGCCACAAGAGGGAGTAGAATCTCAAGAAAATAGTAATACGTATATGTATATAACAGGAATCATATATATGCAAGTGCAAACAAAACCTGTGCATTAACAGGAAAATCCAAGATACAGTACTGCTTGCTCAGAAAGATTTGTGTGCCCAGGATCTTTTTTTTAATTAACCGACTCTCCTTATTTAAATATACAGTCCACATATTTTATGTAATTTGTCTCTAAAGACAAAAAGTACCCCCCTCCAGTAAATTAGCACAAAGTGGGGAAACAGCTTATCTGTTGCAGCAACAATAACAGAACATTTATAGCATCTTAAAGAACAACACAAGTAATGACATAAGCATTCAGCGTTATCCTCTGAGGTTGTGTCTCAGAGGAGAAGGGTTTATTACACATTTTAAAAAGTGATATAAAAATTACTTCACTACTTTAAGGATAAGACACAAAATCAGAGTGTTTATTCTCAAGACTGGGTGATCAAATTGTTTTAGGAGCAGTTCAACAACAGAAAAGTAGATTCCAGAAAAGGCTGAAAAGGTGCCTGCCAAAGATAATCAAATATCTCCTCCATCAGTAAGGGAAACTGTTCACTTATGTGTAATTATAAATGTTGTTTTGGAGTACAGATTCATGAATTCATAGGGAGCATGATCATTAGTCATGTTGGCTGGAGATTATACCAGTTGTAGTCCCAAGCTCCGGATGTAATATATAAGTTAATGTAACCCTTAACAATTTTTGCAGAGCAGCTGCATGAAATTCTTTCAGCGCCACTGATTTGGCTTAAAACATAGGGCCTAGACAGATGGTGACCTTTCTTAACTCTGGAAGGACAGCCAGGAGGTACCTACAAAGTGTAATGCTAGGCTTCCACTGATTAGGACAGAAAGTTTACAAAGAGTCCTTCCAATGAAGGAGGTCTTGCCCAGAAAGTGTGGCAGTATCTGAAGTACTGCATGGGTTCTGTCAGATTTCTGCAGCTAAAAGGAATATGATAGGGTGCAGATGTATTGAAGGGGAATAGGACTTGCAAAACAGTGCTCATTATGTCTGTCTCTATTCATTGCATCTTCACTCTCTAGTCTGAGAGATAAGACAGAGTGATGGAGAAGGCAGGGATGAGAAGTGAACAAGCTGGAAGGGAGGACAAAAATTTCAAGTAGGGAGAAAATTAGTGAGGCTCCCACCGAAGTATCTTAGCAAGAAAATCATCTGCATTTATCTTTCAGAGACACTAAACCATAAAGTGCCAACAAACAAAAAAAGGGTCAGTACAAAGTAACCTCTCATTCTTTTTCTTAGACAAACCCAGGAATAGTACCATCTCGTGCATTCAATCCAAGATCTTACTTCTTTGACAATCCTCGCAGATATGACAGTGATGATGATTTGGCATGGAGCATATCACCACACAGCATACATGGCAGGTGAGAAAAACAGAAACAGAGTGATAATGCATGAATGAAAGGAAAATAGTTCTCCCTGGCTATTTTCATATAAATTTAAATCTTTAAGGAAAACATAATAATAAGCAAATTGTTCAAGCAAGGAAGGTTAGCACAATAGGGTGTAGGTGAAGCCAATAACAGAATCACATGCAATTGAGATTAGAACATGTAAACATTTAGAAAGCTTCCAGGTAAGTTGTGAATGGAAGAAGAACCAATTCATTCAGTGTTTTTGAGCTGCAGAATCTAACTGTTAAGTCCCAGTCATTTCACACAGGAGGAACACTAACTGGCTGGATTATGTACAATAACCACTTTCACTTTGTGGCCACACATAATGATGCATTGAATTCCTTATGCAAGTTTATGTAAATCTCGACTTCTTTTTTAGTACACTGTTCACTATCTGCCTTAAACTGTACAAAGTTGCAGGATACCAGAAGAATAAAAATTACTTCCTTTAATGCAGTATTTTATACAGAGAGCTGCGGGAAAGCAACCAGTTGAACAGGTTATAGATGCTGTAAGACAGAAATATATTAGTTAGAAATATCAGCAATCTTTCTTCCTTTGTTTCATCAAAATACTTTGTGTGTAAATAAAAACTCTACTCAAGATTTCTCTCTCTCAGTACAATTGGATATTGTTGTTGTAGAACTCTTAATGACCTGGCTTAATGGCTAAGCATAAAATTTAGGCCAAGCCAGAGTTACATTCTATTATAATTCCAGGCCCTCTAGCAAATTCCCGGCCAAACACAATTGGCATTCATTCCCATAACCACAAGATTGCAGCAAACATGTCTACACAGTTCCTTGAACCAAACTATGTCTAGTCAAGTATTTGCCAGAAACTTCACAAGAACATGTGACCACTTTATCTTTCATGTTTTATGAAGTTAATTTCTCTTTAATTTTGTTTTCTAGTTTCTCCCCTGATTATTACGACTGGGGGCATCAAAGCAATAGTTTCATGGCTCATGTTGGATCTCTGCAGCATGATTATATATCAGAGACTGAACGACCAAGCCCAATGTAGCACCAAACCAGTGCTAATTTCCCTTTTATTCACATAAGGAATGGGCACAAGTTACACAGGTTTTGCACAGCTTATGAAAAGGTGTAGAAGGAAAAACAAATCTACTTTATAAAGCCACACAATATGTGTGTGTGTATGTATATATATATATATTGCAAGAAGTAGCATTTAGGCTGTGATCCTGCAAAGATTTCCATTTGTACTTAAATTATACACAGGAAAACTCCCATCAAAGTGAGTGAGTCCTCATTTATAGTGAAGACTAAACAGAACTGTTGTTGGAAGTGAGTCTCCTTTTGTAACAAAGAGTAAATATAAGAATGTTTTTACAAGATTGTAGCTTCAGGGACAAATTTTGTATTACTTAATTATTTTTATGTGGAAAGATACTGTAATTCATATATAGAATCTTTTTCTTACCTTGCCACTTTTTATATGAACAGAAGTACAGTTGCCCCTCCATTTTTGCGGGGAATCCACTCTGCCCCCCCAATGAAAATGAAAAATTGCAGATATTCAAGCCCCAGTGGCTTGAATGGCTGCACGCAGCCCTGTGCATGTGCCACACACGCACGTGCCATTTTAACTAATGGTGATTGCCAGTCCACGAAGGACCAAGACCACAGGCTCTGAATCTGCAAAAATGGAGGGGCAACTGTAGTTGTTTCTAATGCCAATGTCACTTTATAAAGTGTTGTGTACAGTGTAAGTATTATGCTGGAGTTGTGTGCATCAGTATGCAAAAAAACATTAAATTTCTTGTTACAACAAGGTGTTCATTTATTTTTTAAAGGACCCATATATCTTGAGCTACAGCTATGAATAAAATGAATGGCAAGTGACTTTTCCCCACTGCAATGAATGGTAAACAGTTTTATTTTCTGTTTCATGGAATCTTCACATTAGTGATGGAATAGGTTAATTCTTCATTCAGTTGGAATAGATCCACTATTCCCATTAGGTCCCTCTAGATCAGTTGGACTACAGCTTCCATCATCCCAAGCTAACATGATCAGTTTTAAAAAGCACAATTTAAAAAACTTTGACACCTTGTGTCCATCAGAATTGCTGTTTTTATGTACTAAGCACTTTTCAGTTAACCCAAATCTTAACTTTCTGTGCAAGTTGTAGATACAATGACATTCCTCCTGGATTGTATTTTTAGTGGTAATTGTTAAGAAGGTACACAACTAATTGTTGAAAACAGAAACATATGCCAGCGTTTTGCAAATAAGTGAATGGATGGATTTAGGGGAAGGTTTTCCATAACCTTTTGTGGACATAAAGAAAATGGCTGTATTCTGTATCTACTTAACTAAGGGCCTGAACAAACTGCCAGAAATAATCCAACTTGAGACCACTTTAACTATCCTGGCTCAGTGCTAGGGAATCATGGGAACTGTAATTTATTGTGGCACCAGAGCTCTCTGACAGAGAAGGCTCAATGTCTCAGAAAAAACTACAATCCTCATAATTCCCTAGCATTGAGCCATTATAGTTAAAGTGGGCTCAAGATGGATTATTTCTGGCAGTCAGTCTGTTCAAGCCCTAAGACACTTCTCCTGGTCTGATCTCCCTCCCCCATGTGATGGAAACATCATTCACTCATGCTCTTACCACCAGCAAAATGGACCCCCTTCCCATGCAGCTGCTGCCTGGTAAAGCAGGTTTTGGAGGAAGTTACTATCATGGCAAGGGTGTCGAATAGCAAGGTGTGACTAATTAGCAATTGTGAATACAAAACAGTTACCTAGATATACTTACCTGTAACTGTTCCATATTTGCAATCGGTACTTAATATACTTAACTAAGCAGCTGATATAGAATACTGGTCAATATATTTTCTCATTTTCTTCAGTCAAAACTAGAGATGTGTGAAGGCCACAAAGTTTAGTTTGCAAAATCAATATGGTTTAACAAGGGAGGATGGCATTTGCAAGCATAGAAACCACAGAGACAGAGATCCTGTTCAGCCTCAGAGCATAAACCTGGCACCTGCCCAGCTGTTCTTGGCAGGGGGCAGAGCCTGCATATCACTGCACTGTACTTGGATGTAGAACTGCTTGTACAAGAGGGTGTTGGATACTTCCTTATACTATAGTTCCACTGGCTTAACTAGGAGTTACACCAGCAGTAAGATCCTAACAGGGTGTGCCCAGATTCTCTACTGGACTGAAGAATATTTGGCAGTGGAGGGATCCCACTGAATAGAACTTTATGCTTAGTGTATCACAAACTGGATGAATAAACCTCATTACTGGTCTGACAAGCACAACAGAACAACATAGAATAGAACCAGCTTTCCAATCCACACCACCACTTCCCATAAATGGTTACATTTTCAGAGTTCTATAAGCATTAAAAAAATCTGAAGCTCATTTTTTGATAGACAAGGTTTTCAAAACTGAACAAAAGTCTTAAGCTGAATGCAGTCAGTAGAACATAGTTCACTCTCCACTGATTTTTATAAATATTTATATATATTAAAGATCCTGGCTGGAATCTTGTATAGAAATTCTATCTTGGTAAGTAGATTTACATATGCAGGAATTAGAAATAATGAGTTTTGCAACATACATATCCAGTAGAGGGCTGATGTTATGTTACTACATAGCAGAACCGGCTAAGTGACTGATGCACATCACACACACATGACGGTGATGCAGCTTTACAATTCACTGAGAGTTGGATTGTTTTTATTTAGTAATTCTGCTACTTTAAGTATACATAAAATTATACTAAGTAAAAAGTGGTAAGTCCTTAAGTAAAAGGATTCAGGCACCTATTCATGATGACCAGATGCCCCAGCACAACTTACTTTCTCTAAATTTTGTAAAGTTTTCAGTAGTGTATCTACACATGTATGCAATAGCAAAGATTTCTTAAAAGGGTTTAAGAGCACTTTTAATTCATTCTGTAAAGACTGTTTTACTTTTCAAAGCAAAACATAAGTACAAATTCTGTATACTGTACCAACATTGACATTCATGCTGTATTCAAACATCCTTCACTAAATACAAATATTACATTGCAGACAATTTTTAAGTAAGCTGCTCCATCACAATTTATAGAAATCTTCCTACTGCAAATTTAAAATTTAAAAACCATTTGTATGCTATTGTTCTGTGAACAAATTAGATTCATCTTCATAGGTAAGATCAAATTTATACAGAGAATACCCGTTTTACTATAGATGTTACCTTTGTCTTTTTTAAAAAGGTATGACTGGAAATTGCATAGGCAGGATATGAATTACTGAATTTGAAGGGTCCCTTTTTAAAGAAGTTGTGTGTGGAAGAGGTACATTTTACTTTTACTCTATTATTTTACCAGAATAATAGAAACTGGCATTATTTCTGGAAGGGGGGTTATTTTAAGTTTCCATAGCTCTAAACAGAGATAAATTGGTTATATTGTAAGGAGCCAAGAGCAGGCTTCAGCAAAACAGTAAAGTTAACAGCACTGAACTCTAATGGCCCCTTCAGCAGACAAGTACAAGAACTGATGAATTCTGCGGTAAGGTTAATACAGTCTCCTCTCCTCATAAGGCAGGCAACTGTGGTAGCAACAAAAAGGGTCAGAGCGGTAAAGGAAAGGCAAAATGGAGAGAAGGAAAAAGAAAGTCTCCCCTGGATAACAAGGGGCTCATATTAGTAAAATCCATACTGGCCATTTTTGTTATTGTTAAAAACAAATCAAATATATAGTTAACACATTAAAGAAATTTTGTTTAACAGCATCTGGTCCTTCAAATAAATATAACTGTTTAAAATATCACCACCAGATATTTTTGGGCAACACTGCAATATTTTTCCATTTGGACTAAATGAAACTATTTGTAGTTTGATGTGAAGCAAGAAAATCTCAGTAGAAAAAGAAATAAATGTTTCAAGTGACAGTACAAGAAGTGTACAAAAAGTAAGAAAAATAGTGGAAGATGAGCATAATTTACAAGTTTAAAATTAGGTATTTCATAAATATCTTTGTCCAATGGCTAACCTTTTCTACTTTAAATATTCAAGTTGGTATTACATTTTTTATCTTTTATTTCAGTTTGTATAAATATTGTTTTGTTTTACTTGGTGTCAAATTATCAACCTCTTCTAGCAGTAGGTAGAAAAACCTTCGTTAACTTGTCTGCTGTAATAAAACTCTGAAATTCTGCAGTTCTCGTATACTTGTAGAAAGCCTGTAAGGAAGGGTACAGAAAAGGTTGATATTAATATTGCATTCAATCTCAAAGTAGAAATATTTCTTGTATGATACACTGAACTCTTTAGCTTGCAGCTTTCTGTGCAAATCAGAACACCACCCAGCATGCTGTTATCTAGCTCTCTTGTTCTGTTCAATTTAAACCTAAAGATGCTTTACAGTTCTGAGCTAATGTCTGATGTCAGTAAGGTACTGAATGAGCGTGAACAACTTAAGTTAAATCCAGACAAGTCAGAACTGTTCCCGGTTAGATCAGTGACAAGCTAGTTTTATACTCCCCTTGAAAATGGAGATTCACAGTTCGACTGTATTCTTGGATTTATCCCTGAACCCTGACACCCAGGTGTCCATGGTGGCCAGAAGCCAAATTTACAAACTATATGGTAGGAAAAGAGGAAGACCAGATGGATTGATTCTACAAAGAAAGCCACAATCCTGAATTTGCAAAACCTGAGCAGGGCTATTGATGACTGGGGCTCATGAAGGTTTCTTATTCACAGGGTCACCACAAGTCAAAACTGATTTTATGGCAAATACAACAAAATCAACTATGCCTATTTCTGTAGAGTTGTATCTGACTATGGTGATAGATGCTTCAGTTGTATAGCAATAGCAAGTACATTTCTATACCACTTATCAGTGCACTAAGTACTCCCTAAGCGGTTTACAACGTGTAAGCTAATTGCTCCCAACAAGCTGGGTACTCATTTTAGCGACCTTGGAAGGATGCCAGGCTGAGTCAAGCCTGGAGCCCTGGCTGGGATTGAACTCACAACCTTGTAGCTTGTGAGTGAGTGGCTGCAGTACTGGTATTTAATCACTGCGCCATCAGGACTTATATCCTGGATGGACTACTGTAGTGATCTCTACATGGAACTGCCTTTGCAAAGTGCCTGCAAACTTCATGCAGCCCAGAATGGTCTGCGCATACTACTGACTAGGATCACTTAATGGGAGTGGGTGGGCATAGTAAACTGTAACACCATTACAATCTACCAGTCTGTTTATGGGTATAAATCAAAGTGCTAGTTATGACCTACAAAAGCCTTATCTGACTTTGGACCAGGCTACCTGAAAAACATATGTTTCCATATAACTCTGCTTCAGTATTAAAAACTTTGGGAGAGGTGCTTGTTTGGGTCCCCCTGACACTAGAGGGTATGTTTTGTGTAAATGTAAGAAACGGCTTTCTCAGTGACTGTTTGAGACTCTGGAACTCCCTCTGCTATGGAAGCGAAGCCAACCTTCTCACTGTTGTCCTGTTGTTGAAAGGAAAATAACTTTTTAATCCAACAGACCTTTGACATTTGCTGCTGAAGGGATTTTAAAAGGTTGGGTACTAGTTATGGTTTACTGATGAGCTTGAAAATCTGTGTTCCTTTTAATTATTTGTTATTAAATATTATTTAATTGTTGTTAGCTGCCTTGGGCACCTTTTTTTATAAAAATGTTATTATTTAAAAAATAACAAATTCACACAAAATCATACAAACACAAATTTCTCATGAACATATATATGACAGTTAGTAATCTAATACAATTTTGATTGTTTAAGGTTCAGAGTTTAAGGATCATTTAAGATTCTTAGTTATACCCAGTAAGTCATAAATTGACCATAGTCATGTTCTTATATTAATTTCATCTCTTAAAAAGGTAAGATTAGTTAAGGATTAGTCATAGATTCTTACTTATTCTTCCTAATATCCTTTTAATCTTCCTAATAGCCTATAAACATCACCTTCCTTTCCTACTCCTCCTTTTTCCTTTCCTCTACCTTCTCCCTATCCTTTCCCTGTCCCTTTCTCTTTCCCTTCCTCTCCATATCCTTGCCTCTCTCTTCACTTTTGTCCTTGCCTTCAAGTCCTTATTATATCTTCCATCCTACCTACTCTGACCTTCTACGACTTACTCCTACCCTCTAGCACCTTCAACTACTTTCTTCCTAAAACACATCCTTTGCCATTCATCCATCAGTCTTTCATAAACTTCCTTACTAAACCTTTCTTACTTGGTGATTTAACTACTAGTACATGACCTTCTTATAACTGTTCATATATGATTAGATGCTGCTAGTTTGTACATTGTCTATCGTTGTTCTGTGTTTTAACCTTCTATAATAGTAATATTCGTATTTGTATCTTTTCTCAATGATTATCCCACCCTGACCATTCATATAATACTTCTAAACTTCAATACATTATCCTATCATGCAGGGTACCATTTTTGTAGAAAAATGGAAGTAACTTAATTTCACCTAGAATTCAATGTTATTAAACTGCTCGCTGTCACTAATACCTAGGCGCCCTGTGTGGGCAAAGCAAACAATGCTAGAGAAGACACTTGTTATCCTCATTTTGGGAAGCAGGGATGACATGTATCTTTTACATGCCTAAAACATTTCTAGTACCAACCCACTGATTTCAGTTATTGAACAATGAGTGAACACATGTGTAAATCTTACTGATTCAATAGGTCTACTAAAGCTGGAACCAGCAAATGAATAAAGGTCTATAGG
>CM034701.1:330605223-330621437 GCA_020142125.1 Phrynosoma platyrhinos
TCCCAGCTCCATATCTATTTCATGTTACTCTTCCGAAGTTTAGAAGGGTTTTAACTTTGGCATGTTTCAATGTGTTGCCCACGGCCGTGTTGGAAGGCAGATTTTAAAAAAAACCTTTTGAATTTCGTTTTTGCCCATGTGGTTCGGGTGCTGTTGAAACCAATGAGCATGTTCTCCTTTACTGTCAATTCTATAGGGACATCTGTCACCGACTGATTAGCCCACTATTGAGTAAATTCCCAGGTAAAACTGACTCTTTTTATTTACGCCTCCTACTAGATAACAACGACCTTACAGTATCCCTCAAGGTGGCTAAATTTTGTTATATAGTTTGTAAACTGTGCCCTCAATTGACAAATGGACATCTTATTATCGTGTAGAAAGATTTGGCTAGATACTGTACTTATATAGCTATTTTTAGTTTGTATTTTAATCTGTTATCATTATACTGATACATTATTTGTGTGATTTTTTTTTTTAATACTGGTCAAAGACTGAATAAATTGAATTGGATTGTAAACAGGTCTATATATTAATATGATGTTACTGTGAATTCAATGACTGTGTAAAATATTTTGAGCATGCTATATTGACTACAAAGCTTAGAGTCAATATATAAATATTTAAGATAACAATGATCAATTTCAACATCACATTAAAATAGGTAGTCTAGCCTATAACTACACTACTACAGTAAGAAAAGTGCCACTTGCCTTCCAAATGCATTTAGAAGAGCAACTATCTCTTGCCGTGTGAGTTGAAAACCTTTTGATGGACTATTTTCAGGAAGGTTTTTTATTTCTTTTTCAGAAAATAAGATCTTCAAAGCAGTTCCTAATCCTTGTGTCTAAAAGAGAGAGAGAGAGAGAGAGAGCTCATTGAACACCAAGGCAATAGCAGCAGCAGCAAAAAGAAAAGCTGCAACAAAAATTTAGGACTGAAGACTATGAACCGATACTAAACTCTCACAAAATCATGGCCAAAATCTAGGAAGGGACATCCTCTGATGGAACTGTGTCCATCAGCAAAACGGGGGGATGGGGTGGGGGGAGAGGGCTTGGGGCTTTCTCACCCTGAAAACCTATTTCAGAAAGCCAAAATACATACTTCAGCTGTTTTCTAGGCAACACCAAGGATTGCAGGGGGAGGACAAACATTTTTCCCCCTCACATACACCAATATTGTTTCCTAATCCATGAATGCAGATTAATAGTCCTGTACCATTCTATTTTCAGATCATTTTAATTCATTCCAGTAAATGAAAAACAAAAATCCTATTTTAATAGGAATTCTTTACCAAACAAAGTATCAAAATTGTCTTCAAGAGATTCCCCCCCCCCAGTAATGCAAATACAAGTGCTAATGTGCTATTTAATTCATACTTAACAAAATAACTCACTAAGGGCCTCGGCAGACGACTAAAAGAGTCGTCTTCCGGGCAGGGAAGAGGAGGGGCAGCCGCACGAGCGGCGCCCCTTCCTCTCCCCGAGGTCGCCCCCAGAAGCGCCGGCCGTCCGCACGGCCGGCGCACCGGGGATGACCTCACGGCGCAGCGCCCACATGTGCTGCGCCGTTTGAATCAGGGAAAGTGCGCCCGCCGCTTTTAGGGCGCACTTTCCCTGAAATCTAAAAGGAGCGCCAATTTGGTGCTCCTTTTAGATTCGCCGCAGGGGCGCTGCGGTGCGGAGCCTCCGCTCCGCCGGCGCCCCGACCCGCGGCGACTGGGAAGCAGTCGTCTGCTTCCCCCCCTAAGTTATTCATCTTCTCTCATTCAGACATACAATACTCAGAGGGGGAATAACAATGTTTCCTACAGCTTGGCCATCTAGAAATCATCAATAAGAAATACTTAATATGGATAAAATGGGAACTATCTTGGCATGGACTGAGGCTAGTAAGACTGATGTGAACCAGCCATAAAATGCACTGTATCTTCCTTATAGGCTCAGGGGTTATTTCAAGAACTCCAAATTGCTATCATCAGAGTTATTTAGTAGTTGGCCTGCTGGAGGTTATTTTGCAGTCTAAGAGTATGTTAACCCACAAATGAATAGAGACATCACATACCTGCAATTTACCCCATAACCTGCATTTATCACAGCCAACACAATCCATGATACGGGATATGTTCTTGAAATGTAGCCTGAATTCTTCCTATCAATAAATAAAGAAATATATTTAAAGAATTCAGCTCCTCTGAAATGTCTGTTTTACAAGACAATGAGACACTGCATTTTGTGACAAAATTCTTGGGCCTCTCTGTGTTATGCTTAGTAATGAATACAAGTCCTGCTTCCCTTTATGTGAATGAATTCACTTCCCCTAAAATGATAACCACATTTTGGTTGTGGTAACTCTCCACCAGTGATTTCACCTATCAATGATTTGCAAAATCACTTTTAACCATGGTTACAAACTGGCTACAAGCTAACTGTGGCTACTGTGCCAATTTCAATGGTGCCTGACAGTTCTGAAAGGGGAAGTGGAGGCGTGATTTGTACATAAACAGACAGAAAGGTGCATGCTATCTAGGGACTTCCAATGTCCATATTATGACTGAGATAGAGCAGCATTACAAATCTGTACTAATAATCTGTACCAGTTCTTTTAGGCAATTTTGAGTAAGTTCTACTTTGCCTAAGTAAGAGTAATTCTTGATATATACATATCATTTTAAAGGGTAAAAATAAAGAAATAAGTAAATAAATCAGTAGGCCTTGAACAAATAAGGACACAACATTGGCTAATCAACAATATTAATATGATTTTGATTTATTTATTTTTATTAAAAATTATCTTTTTAAAATCATGACTCCAAAAAACCAGTTCCATTTGTTTCGAAGTATCAATATATTCTGACAGTTTTAAGCTCTTTTAAAGTTTATACATTTTCCTTTATACAATTTACATTATAATATAGGAAATAATTGTGCCTACCTTTAAAGATTTGGCCTCTTTTTTGTTTCCAGCAAACATAGACTTTTCATCAAAGTGCATAGGAAAGGACCTGAGTGAATTACATATAAAGAAACATATTTATTTTCAAAATCTATTGCAAGTGTTCTATGTTTCCGATTGCATGAACAATTCTACAGTGATATCAAGCATCTTAAATCCCTCAAACTGTTTAAAGATCCAGTCTTTGGGGGGTTGCAGACAGCTAGAAATAGTGCAAATTGAGTCCACTTTTAGGGTTAGGGTTAGTGCTAGGGAATCATGGGAATTGCTTTTGTTCTGAGACATTGAGCCTTCTGTCAGAGAGCTCTGGTGCCACAATAAACTACAGTTCCCATGATTCCCTAGCCCTAACCCTAACCCTAAAAGTGGACTCAATTTGTACTATTTCTGGCAGTCTGCAACCCCCATTAGCGAGTTATTTTATTACTAACACAATTCCATTCGTGTTCCTGCTATTTGGCAATTATTTCTCAACTGCTTAGGCCCTCTTACCCAAAGGGTTTTGGTTACAGAACTGAGTGGAAAAGAGGGTTAAGTAGGTGGCTTGTACAGTGCAACATCCTTTTATTTCATTCTGTACACAGAAGAATAGGAGAATTCCTATTTTGCTTAAAAATTGTAACAGCAGCTAGGCAGGGCTGGTTTTTTTTTTTATTATTTGCTAGCAGCTGCTGTCCTTGACAGAAAGATTATGAAATGTTTTCATCATCCCATATACCTTTGACTAATTGTCTCAGCTTGTTTAAAATCTTCAGCTACATGACATTTTCTACAGGTTTTTCAGTGCATTTAACTATACCTAGTTGTGAATTTGATAAAGGCACACTTACTTTGTGTCTCTGAAGATTTCCAAGAGGAGAGACTTTGTCTCCATATCTTCTTGAGCATTTCCAGTGTAAAGGTCTACAATTGAACGCTCAAAGTATGATGCAACTTTGGACAATGCACGTAGTTCCACCAAATATAAGAAATATAGATTTTTTAGTCGTCTTGGACCTTCACTTTTTGTTTCAGTAGGGTCAAATCGACGGATAAATTCCTTAAGATTGTGGTCCCAACGAGGTCTCCCCCAAGTTTCTAGAAAAACAATATTTTGAATTTTGATATGCTGTTCAACTTAACTTCTTCTTATTATTGCTGTTATATTTATTTATAGCCTGCCTCTCTCCCCAAATTGGGATACACGGCAGCTAACAATTTTAAAAAGAGAACACATCTAAACGCATATAAAAAGGGAATATTAAAGTAAAATGATTCAAACCACACTTAAAAAAATAAAAAGCAATTAAAAGATTTCCTTGTTTCTTTGGAAATACTATATGAACAATTAACTTCTCATAATAACAAATATAGATGGGTAGAGTACCTTCAAGTAGATAATTTGCACAAAGATGCAAATTGATACTAGCATGAAGTCCAGATATAAGCTTATAAAATACACGTTTCTCAAGACAAAGGCCTAAACAAGGAAAAACAAAACATTGTTAAAACCTATTCCAACTTAGCATGAGTCAGTGGTCTGGTTCAAATGTACATATAATTCCCATTCACAGCTTCCCTGGTTACTGATCCATTTATGTGAACCATTAAAAATGCTGGTTTTCTCCCATTTTTTGGGTCCAGATTATCAAAAAGACTGTATCTCCCTAGGGCATTCTACACTGGCCACACAATCCTTAATTATTGATTTTAGCATACTCAATTTTAATCTGTGTTGTAAGCTGCCTTGGGTCTCATACTGTGAGAAAGGCCAAATATAAAGTAAGTATGTAATAATATATGTATTTCCTAGTATGTATTTCCTAGTATGTTAATGAACTGCTTTAAGCACTGTGCCAACACACATCCTTCCCCACACTCTTTCACATCCATGCAGAATCTAGAACAGGGGTAGGTAACCTTTCCCCTTTAAGGGCCGAGGGACTTCAGCTCCCAGAATCCCAGGAGCTATTGGCCAACATGGGACTATTGACCAACATGGCTGAGGCTTCTGGGAGCTGAAGTACCTCGGCCCTTAAAGGGGAAAGGTTGCCTACCCCTGGTCTAGAAGCTTTGCTTTAGATTTTAAACAAATCAGATTTAGGATCCATACTTTGCTGCACTAGCAGAAGGGAGGAGGTACAAGTTTTGTAATTCTCCCTTCTATCTGCAGTCCAGTGTACACTCTCCAGTTTCATTCCTGAGAGTTGAAAGATTCCTTGTAACAGCATGGGAAGGACAGCAGAAATGGGTGAAAATAGCTTCCTCTCCCTTTCAATAGCAATAGCAATAGCAAGTACATTTCTATACCACTTATCAGTGCTCTTAAGCACTCCCTAAGCAGTTTACAATGTGTAAGCTAATTGCCTCCAACAAGTTGGGTACTCATTTTAGTGACCTTGGAAGGATGCAAAGCCGAGTCAACCTTGAGCCCATGGCTGGTATTGAACTCACAACCTTGTGGTTTGTGAGTATGTGGCTGCAGTACAGGCATTTAACCACTGTGCCACCAGGACTCCTTTGTGCCACCAGGGCTCCTTAACCTTCAACTAATAGGATCTTTTACAGAATCAAAAGGTGTGGAGGGGGGGGTTAGAGGAAGCTCTTCCAAATTTCAACTTTGGAATTTCAAACTTGGCAAATTTCAACTTAGAACCCAAGTAAAAGATAACAAGCCAGAATTAAAACTGAGTTTCAGATCCTGGCTTTTTCTCAACAATTTGTTCCCCCTGTTTGAAAAGTGCAATGTGTTCAAACCTGCACGTTGTTCTCCTCCTCTAGCTTGCAGAAAACAGTAGGAAGTGCACAGACTTATGCCACATTGCAGTTTATTCATGCCATGGAAATCCTTGGCTTTATTTATTAAATTTGCATCCTACCTTTCCACCAAAAATGGCACTCAAGGCAGCTCATAATAAAAAAACAATTAAGAAAACAAAAACCTTAATTAAAACCTAATATAAAAATCTAACACAGTAACAAGCAAGCAATAAAGCAACCATTCATTTAAAACTCTATTCAGGAACAAGCCCACTTACATGCTAAAGGCCTTCCTCAGCAAAACGATCTTTGGCTTGAGGGGGAAGGACAACAGAGGGATAATCAACCTAACCTCCCTGGCCTGCAACTGACTGCTGCAACAGCCCACTATAGCTGAACCAAGGGAAGCGCCTAGATCTAGATTTGCATATATGAAGGTGACACAGGGTATGACATAAGTGGAGATACACTGGCAAAAAGCATCTAATTATAACAGGTACCTTGTTCATGTATACAGTGGGAGATACCTTATTTTCCTGCATATAAGACTACTTTTTAACCTGAAAAATCTGTGGTTAAAGTGGGGGGGGCGTCTTATACGCCAGGTATAAGGATAAGGAGGATAGAGGTGCTAAAACTCTATATTTTGACTGGGAAAATGGGGGGTCGTCTTATACACCGGTCGTCTTATACGCTGGAAAATACGGTATTTTACTTTTCTAAGCTTATGTTCTAACCATGCTATAAGTATTAATCTTAGAGACCTTTCTAAGCATTTGGTTTGAATTGGATGTATTAAATCTATCCTATTTAACCTTTTGGATAAAGTGGCCTTAGGTGGCCTTAGGTTATGATATCAGTATTATGATCTCATCATTACTCTTTGAGAAACAAACGATTAAGTCTTATAGAACTAAAAAAAAGATTGAAAGTTAACTGCCATGAGTTTAAGTTAGCCAGTCTTTTTGGCACCATAATACAGCTGAACTAAAATATCTATCTTCTGTTAGCATTTTTTCCAAGGTTATTTACCTTCTAGCCATGTATAGAATGATTCTCCTGGGAACATAGAAATAAATTCAGGTTAGAGTTTTGAAACTGCTTATATAGTTTTAAAATACCCAAAGAAATTAACAAAAACAATTCTTCAATCAATTAAGGAACACACAAAACTATATTAGTTTTTAAAAAGTTGTGTATAAATATGCATAGGAACCAGTTGGACATGAAAGGCCCAAATTCTGCTATACTGAAATTCTCTAATACGTAGATCTCCAGAGATTCACTGATCTGCTTTCTTCAGTGATCAGTATAGAAATACCTATCCAGACAAATTAGTAATAATTATCAAAGTACCATTTCCACTAGCCACGAAAAAGGATAAAAAATTAGCATCCATATTCTAAAGCCTGAATGATTTAAGTCCTGATCAGCATTAACTGGCTTCTCTTTCTTCCTCTCCCCTCCCCTTCTTGAAACTCAGTGGCAACATTAAGCACATTGTTACTTAAAGTTATTTTAAGTTAACTGTGTTTTTATCTGCTCCAAAACTTAAGGGAGACCCTAAAAGAATATTACATTATGAAAACTCACCATCATCCTCCCCTGAAAAAAAAAACAACACAAAAGTTTTAAAAGATGAGTAACAATTTATTCTAGTCATATATTTCATTTTAAAAAAAAATATCAATTTGTCAAACTTTTCGATTCGTTATTCAATCCATCACTCAGCTCATAACATCTTTTACTACCTATGATAACTGTACTGATTGTACCTTTTCTTGAAGATAGCCATAATGATAGAATCATGGAGTTGGACGTATGCACTGGAAACAGCAGAACTAGTCTACTAAAATGAGTTTATTCATGGGGCATTTGAAAAGTTCCCAGAAACTTCAACTAATGCAAAACGGGGTAGATAAAATTGTTTAAATGGGACTGTATGCTGTTACCATAGCAATTGTGTGTTAAAAGACTTCAGAGACTTCCAGATTGCTGATTTGACCAGCCTGGATAATCTCTAAAATGAGCTTGATTGTTGAGTTCATCTTCAGAATCTCTTCTCTGAGTGCCTATACCTACAGATGCCAGGCATGTAGATAACACATGGAATGCTTTTCCTGTGGTAGGATTCAGACCATGGATCTCTGTGTGAAATTTGCTATTCCTGGTGTCTTTGCTGCTATCTTTCAGATACCAGGTGAAGTCTATTCTGTTTGCGTGTATTTTCAACAATAATTAAAACTTTTAGCTGCTGTTTCTCTTTTCTACTTGTTATTTCATATTTTGTGATTTTATGAGTGTATTTGACATGCTGGATGCATGGATTATTTTGTAAACTGGCTTGATAGCAATTGTCATAAGAGGAATGCACATCAAGGAAATAAATAATATGGATATCAAAAAGGATTCACAGACAGTGACATCACTAGGGGGTGCGGACAACACCAGTTGACACCCTAAAGGGTGTGTGTGTGACACCACTGCTCCTCAAACACCTACCTTTTGGCATGAACAGGTTGTGGCATTCACCTGCTTCCCTTTAAAATGCTTTAAGAGATGGTGGTAGTCGGGTGAAGCTCAGTGGGAGGAGAAAGGAGAGGCCCCATCATTTTTTTAAATTTCAAAAAATTTTAATTAAAAATGATTTTTTAAAAAATTCTATTCTTTTAAAATTTTCTTTAAAAACATCACATTTTAACCAAATCTTCACTATGTATATGTAAATACATTTAGGTTGACCAGATGATATTGTAATTTGAAGGTATAATTTTAATTTTGCTAGTTGTTTCTGTCACAACTATTAGCATTACATTCAGTGATATATGGGAATTACAATTTTACAAGTAACATTAGTGCAGAAAAGCATTACTAAGGATTCTGTATGGTGTGAAATGGGAGGAGGTCAATGGCGGAGGTGACACCATGAGTTACCGCACCAGGTGACACCAACCCTAGTGACGCCACTGCCCACAGAGAGTTTATATAAGAGGAACTTATTATTATTTAGGTCCTTGTTGCTTTTTTAAACGTCTTAGGCATGTGTCACTCAAAACTTTTAACTTTCAAACCATTATTAAGTTACAAAGGGTTTAATGACTCACCCTTGCTTGGTGCCAGAGGGTTTAGTGGACGATACACTGATCGTGGTCTAAAGGAAAGGAAAGATTTGAGATATATCTTCTGCAATTCAAAGAAACTCAAATGTTTTAATTTTGCCCTCCCTCCCCAGTTACTTGAAGCAATTTTCTTCATAGATACTGTTCCATACTCTCCATGCAGAGGGCCCTTTGTATCCAGTATAGCGCTCTGGATTCAGCAGCAAATCCACATACTGAGCATCAGGTGATCTCTCGTCTAAAGGAAACAAGTAATTCAAGTGATTTCTTGTGTTGTTCCTTGTTGTTGTTCAACTCCCAAGTCAGCCTTGACTCACAGCGACCCTGTGAATGTGACCACCTACAAGCCCTCCCACCTCAGGTCTTACAGGCTCATGGCCACAGTCTCCTTAACAAAGTCTAACTAACTGGTATGTAGTCTTCCTCTCTTTCTGGTGCCCTCCATCTTTCATAGCATTATTTTCTTTTCTAATAAGTCATATCTTCCGATGATGATGAGACCAAAATATGACAGCCTCAATTTAGGTCCAAAACATACTGCAGAAGTAATCTAGTTTGACACCATTTTAACTGCCCAGGCTCAATGCTAGGAATTCTGGGAACTGTAATTTTGTGAGACATTTAGTATTCTCTGTCAGAAAGCTGCTACCACAATAAAGTACAATTCTCAGGATTCCACACTACTGAGCCCTGGCAGTTAAAATGGTGTCAAACTACATTATTTCTGCAGTGTGTTTTGGAACTTAGTCATCTTAGCTTCCAGGGAGAGGGTTGATCTGTTCTTGGATCCATTTGTTTGTATTTTTACAAATAAGATGTAAAAGTTTATTATTACTATTACTAACAACAACATTATATGGAAATATATATGAATGGGACATTAAAACAATTTGCAAATTTTACCCTAAGCCACTCATGTACAATTCAGCTCTTGAGAAGGGGACCTTCAATTAGAAAAATTAAAATGAAATATTACAGCTGATAGCCTGCTACTACTTCTCCTTTTTCTTCACAAAATCCTAGGAAAGAAAACAAGATAGAAAACTACTACTAGGACTTTTTGTTAGTTGCATTACAAATATTAAAGTCATGCAACACCAACAATTTCTTAATGGAAAGAACCAAGCTTGGTTCCTTTTTACGGAAGGAACCAAGCTTCTAGTTAAGTGGAACCCAATTTGACTTTCACAATATCTTTTGCTATGTTTGTTTAAAATCAGTTGTAGGTGCAACAAAAAGAGAAAATAATTGAATATGTGAAACAATCCACTTGCATATTAGGGCTTGTGATTGGTTTCAGAAATAGTCCTTGTTGAAAGAAAAGATTTTAACACTTTTAAAACGATAAAGTGTTAACTTGTTATGAAATGTTTTAGAGGGATGTGGAACTTATAGACAATAGCAGAAGCAGGATATACCTTACAAATACAACAGCTACGATAATCCTTCAAAACATGATGTAGAAATTGATGAGCAAGACATATATTTATTTAGTGCTAACTAGAGGTTGCCATTACATCCAAATTGGCAAATTATGATGATTGCTTACACTTCAAACAAAAATTTAAAGCCAGGGTTTAAACAAATATGAATTTGTTTAAAAGGTAAGCAACTACCATAATTTGTTAATTTGTTAATTTGGACATAAGTGGAACCTGTAATAAAACATTCCTCATTTCAGTAGTTATACTCAACTACATGGCCATGCCACCTTCCAGGGCATTCAATCCCATATCCTTCCCACCCCACTAGTCAGCATTTGGTGGACACTAGGCATACTCAATTTTCATTGACTGCTTTGGGAAAATGCCCAACACCTGATTTTTTAAAATCTTTTTCATCTGCAGACATGTTCCTTGGGCTCCTCCCAAACCTGGTAAAATCACCTTATACAGTACATCTACATGTGTGCATGCACATGCTATTAAGGACAGGAACTCTGAAAGTGAATTTGCTATTACAGTCAGCCCTCCTTATCCACTGATTTTTTTTATCCATGGATTCAAGCATCCACGGTTTGAAAATATTTTTTAAAAGTATAAATTCCAGATAGCAAACCTCGATTTTCTATTTTATATAAGGGACACCATTTTGCTATGCCATTATATTTAATGGGACTTGAGCACCCATGGATTTTGTTATCCACAGATAGCGAGTACAGTGGTACCTCGACATACGAGTGCCCTGATATACCAGTGTTTTGAGATACGAGCCGCCGAGCGAGCAATATTTTGCTTTGAGATGAGAGCAAGATTTGAAATACGAGGAATCGCACACTACACTGCTGCACACGACCCCAACAATGGGGAAAATTGCTTTGAGATATGAGCAATTTGACATACGAGCAAGGTTACGGAACGAATTAAACTCGTATGTCAAGGTACCACTGTATATTGGTTTCTGCGTCAGATTATGATTCTGGAGATCAGGGTTCAGTTCCTTGCTTGGCCATGGAAACTGACTGGGTGACTTTGGGCAAGTCACACACTCTCAGCCCCAGAAAACCCCATGATAGTTTGTCTTAAGCTCATCATAAAGCATGCAACAACAGCAATATATAGTTATCAAATGTAACTATGAGATAGGAAAACTGAGAGGTCAAGTGCATGACGCCCTGGCTCATTTCTGTGTGGAGGATCATTAGAACCATGTTGGTTGTCTAATAGCATTTGGGCATGTCTTCTCTATAGTACATGGATAAATCTTTCAAGTGTATGGGAAATAAAATAAAAAATTATGGTTCAAAATCATATGTTGCAAAGCACATGATGCTAAAGAACAAACAGTTTTACCATCTAGTTCACAAAAATGATCTTGTAAATCATCATATCGGGCCCAGTCAATGAAAGCCTCTTTACTTTGGTTGCTGTGGAAAGATAAGAAGAGGAAATGACATTAGTAAATGGACAATGCAATAATATAAATTTTTATATCATTTCCCTTTTATATAAAAAAAATCCTCAGATCACTATTGATATGAGACTAAAACAGATTATCAGTTACAGCCACCAAAGAACATCAAAGCAATCCACATAAGTAAATGATAAACAAAATTAAGTAAAGCCATTCTATAAAACTAGCACAAAATATAAGTTCTGTATTTTTTTGTGTTATGACAGTTGAAGTAAACAATTTTCAAACAACTGCCATCTTACATAATTCCACATCTACACTCCAAACATGGTAAAATTTTAAGCCATGCTTTGATCTCACATATTAAAGGATATCTTTATTTTCCTTACTATAGCATTCTTTAAATTCCTTGACCAAAGGGTCAAGAATATCATTTATTGTGCACCTAACTTTAGCAAATAGGTTTGGTCTGAAAAGAACAGAAGATTTAAACAGTCCGGAAATATGTTTCAGATTCATGACTACTCTTGCCAGCATAGGAACTTTTCTGAAAACTAAGAGGCAATATCTTCTCACTCTGTTTCCTGTGTTCATCAGATTTACATGTAAATGTTACAAATCAGTTTGATAAGATGTGATTAAACACAATTATAATGTTTTCAACAGCACCAAGAACAGTAATACACTAGTGTATCCAATAAGGACAAGTTGCTTACTGGTAACAGTATTTTTTCGAGTGGTCATCTGCGAATCACACAAATGGGTAATGTCTGTGCCTGCAGAGCTAGCTCAGAAAGTTCTAGTATCACTGGGCAAATCTTAGATTGCAACTTTTTGGCGGTAGCCCTGCCCATCCCTATAAAGCCCCTGGCATTCCTGCTCTTTCTCCAGTTCCAAAACATACGCCACTCAGCAGCGACAGCAGGAATTAAACAGCAGCAGGGCACAACTGAACGGAAGATGAGCAGGATTTGTGTGAATCCGCAGATGACCACTAGAAGAAATACTGTTACAGGTAAGCAACCTGTCCTTCTTATTCGTGGTCTCTGTGAATCACACAAATGGGTAAACTGATGAGCTTCGGTCACTGGAGGAGGGAGTGTCCTGACACCAACTTGTAAATGTGAAACAAGATGAAATTTAATAATCATAAATTGTAAACTTCAAACTGCAAATGCATTTTGGTGTCATTTAAATTAAGTTCAAGTATGCAATAAGACAGTGCAATTCAGTTAATGTAAACCAGAAAGTAACACTGCCCTCCCAAAAGAGGCCTCCTGTCTGGCCCTTGTGTCCAATCTATAATGCTTTATAAAAGTCATTGGTTGGGACCAGACAGCAGCCTTGCAAACATCCTCTAAATGCACCCCAGTCAAAAATGTAGAGGATGCAGCTACCGCCCTGGTTGAGTGTGCACGCACCCAGCCCTGAGGGACCTTGCCTGCCAATTCATAGCAAAGATGAATGGTTGACGACACCCATTTAGACAGTCTCTGGGGTGTAACAGGCAAGCCTTTCTTGGCCTCTGAGTAGCACACAAACAGTCTCTGAGTGCCTCGAACCCGAGGTCCTTTCCAAATAAAAGGCCAAGGCTCTCTGAACATCTAAGGTGTGCAGTCTTCGTTCGGTATCAGTAGTCAGGTTGGGGGCCAGAGTGGGCAGCACAATGTCCTGGTTGACGTGGAAAGCCGACACCACCTTAGGCAAAAAGGGGATGTCGGTACGGAGGACCACCTTGTCCTTGTGGAAACGGAGATATGGTTGATCCATCCGCAAGGCACAAAGTTTGCCTGCACGGCAAGCAGAGGTAATGGCTACCAAGAATGCTGTTTTCCACATCAGCAATCTTAAGTCCATGGTAACCAAAGGTTCGAAGGGTTTAGTGGAAAGATAGGAAAGTACCAGGTCAAGGTTCCATGCCGAACTTAGTACCAAAGATGGAGGGTGCAAATTATTAATTCCTCTGAGAAACCTCTTGACTAAAGGGTCTATGAAAAGAAGGGTCTGCCTCCCAGTTGATAATGTGAACAAATGGCAGACAAATAACATTTAATAGAGTTAAGGCACAAGCCTGATTCCACCAATAACATTAGAAATTCCAAGACTGTCGGTACTGAGACATGGGATGGAGTCAAGTTCCTTTCTGCCAAAAAGTTCAGGAACTTATTCCACTTGAGAGCGTAGGACTTTATAGTGGAGGGCTTCTGGGCAGCCCGAATCACAGATAGTACCGAGGTAGATAGAAGTATTAGGGAAGTATTCTCCACGCCACCAAAGGAAGGGAGTTCATCTCCAGGTGTCGCACCCAACCGTTCTGCATCGTTACAAGGTCGGGACGGAACTCGAGGTGGTGGTATTCCTTCCGAGCGAGATGAAGTAGAGGGGCAAACCACAACTGCCTCGGCCACCAAGGGGTGATGAGAATGGCATTCGTCCCATCTGTTCTCATCTGGGCAATGACTTTCGTGATGAGTGGAAATGAGTGAAAAGCATAGAACATTCTCCCGTACCACTCAAACCGGAAGGCATCTCCTCGCAACTCCCTTGCTGGAATCGAGAACAGAACTCTAAACAGTGCATTTTTTCTCTGGTTGCGAAGAGATCGATGTCCGGCCTGCCCCAGATGGGGAATAGATGGGCAACCATTTCTGGATGAAGGCGCCATTCGTGGCAAGGGTTGGCAGGCCTGTTGAGTTCGTCTGCCAAGTTGTTCTCCTCTCCCAGTAGGTGCACTGACTGCAATAGGATCTTGTTGTCGATGCACCAGTTCCAGATGCAGATGGTAATGAGCAGGAGAATCAAGGACTTGGTTCCTCGTTTGTTCAAATAAAACATGATGGTGGTGTTGTCCGTTAGCAGGAGAATCACCTTGCTGGCCAGCTCCGTCTGGAACGCCTTGAGTGCTTTCTCTACCACCAACATCTCCAACACATTGACGTGGAGTGTCCTTTCTTCCGGTGACCACTGGCCCCTGACATGTGTGTGCTCCCCATCCTTCCATGGATGTGTCCATTCTCAAGTTGTTTTCTGGATGAGGGGCTAGAAAGGGCATCCCAGTGCAAACATCGGCAAGTTCAAGCCACCAGCATAATGATGTGGCTACAGATCTTGGAACTGTGAGCCACCTGGATGGGGAGTCATAAGCGGGATTGAAGATGGACAGGAACCAGGATTGTATTGGTTTCAAGCAGAGTCTTGCCCAAGGTGTGACTGAGGTCAATGATGCCAGATGACCGAGTGCCACCTGCACCTCACGGGCCTTGACACGTCTGTTCAAGGCACAAATTGATGGCATTAGTTAAGGCCAAGAATCTGTCCTGTGGGAGGAAGGCCTTGGTTTGCTCCGAATCCAGGGCAGCACCAATGAACTTGACTCGTTGGGATGGAGTCAGGTTCGACTTGTCCCTGTTGACCATCAGCCCGAGGGAGTCTAATAGAGAGAGAGTGAATTCAATGTCCTCCTGAAGTTTTTCCTGGGAAGGTGCCGAGAAAAGCCAGTCTTCCAGGTAGAGGAAGACTGTGATCCCTCTTTGATGGAGGCATGCTGCTACAGGTGCCATGCATTTCATAAAAAGTCTGGGAGCTGTGGAAAGTCCGAATGGAAGGACCTTGTACTGGTAGATGCTGGTTCCGACTGCAAAGACAAGGAACCTCCTGTGATCTCTGGATGCTCACATGGAAGTAGGTGTCCTTGAGATCGATGGTCGCAAACCAGTGACCCTTCTGCAGGAGGGGTGAAATAGAAGAGAGGGTTACCATTCGAAACCATCAGTATCAAACATAAGAGTTCAAACCCCTTATGTCCAAGATAGGCCTAATGCCTGAGTCTTTAGCGGGAGAAAAAATAGTGCCGAGCCCAAGAGGGATCTACGAGTTCGATGGCACCTTTCTCCAACAAGGCGCGTACTTTGTTGAGTAGGGTGTCTGAAGGGCTGGTGGACAGGAAAGCTCTGGTGGGAGGGAGCTCCTTGAACTCGAGGGCATAGCCCCTACAAACAATGTCTAACACCCAGGAATTGGAGGTGATTGAGGCCCAGGTGTTGGAAAAGGCTTCTAGTCTTTCAGCAAAGGGAGGTTTGCCGAAGTGCGCAGCCACATCTCATAACCTCCTCTTGCCCGAGTCAGAGGGCTTCTTCTGGTATTCTTGTCGGTACTGTTGCTGCGGTTGCTGGTGTCGGCCCAAGGAAGAAAAGGAGGAATGAGAGGGTTGACGCTGCCTTGACTGACCTTGGCTCTGCGGTTGGTGCTCTTGCTGGTGGTACAGATGCTGGTATGGTTGGTACCAGGAGCGTTGCTGTCCCCCATACCGTCGCCTTGGTGACTGGAAGTTGGAGGACATGCCATGCTTCCTCGCTGCCGTCTTCATTCGGTAGCGAAAGTTCAGCTTCTCATCTGTCTCTTTATTAAAGAGGCCGGAATCATCTAAGGGCATGTCCTCGATGGCAGTTTTGGATTGGTGGGGGGGTCAGATCCAAGGCTCTGAGCCAAAAGTGGCGACGGAGGGCCACCGACCCTGACAAAATCTTAATAATAATAATAATAATA
>CM034701.1:330626349-330636578 GCA_020142125.1 Phrynosoma platyrhinos
GGGCCTTAACCGGCCCCCGGGCCGTAGGTTGCCGGTCCCTGGTTTAAGGCCTGGTTATGGGACAGAGACAACTTTGGTAACTTTGGTGGATGACCTATGGCAGGAACTGGACAGGGGATGTATGTATCTGGACTTCTTGGGGGCTTTCAATACCATTAACCATAGTATCCTTCTGAGTTACTTCCCTGGGATGGGGTTTGGAGGTATTATTCTATAGTTGCTCCATTCTTTCTTGAAGGGGTGCTCTCAGAGGGGAATGCTAGGGGATTCTTACTCAACTCCTTGGCCATTGGCCTTTGCTATTTAACCTACACATGAAACCACTGTGAGAGGATGGATGGAGTTTTGGGGTCAGGTGTCACCAGTATGAAGATGATATCCAGATCTATTATTCTTTTCCATCTAATGCTAAAGACACTACTCCTGTGCTAAAGCAGTGCCTGGCAGCTGTAATGGACTGGATGAGGGTAAACAAACTGAAGGTTAATCCAGAAGTGCTCCTGGTCAGTCAAAAGGCAGATATGGGAATAGGGATTCAGTCTTTATTGAGGTGTGTGGTTCACAGTTTGGGGGTATTACTAGATTTAGCTCTGAACTTGAAGGCCCAGATTTCAGCAATGACTAGTAGTGCATTTGCAGCACTAAAGCTTGCGCACCAACTGCATCCATTTCTGGAAAATCAGATCTGGAAACCATGCTACATGCCTTGGTTGCATCCTATTTGGATTACTGTAATGTGCTCTACATGGGGCTGCCTCTGAAAAGTGCTTTGTGCTTTTATTAATAACACTGTGCAGCTTTAACCTGTATTGTTTTAAAATATGTTACTAGCCACCTTAGGTCACATCACTGAGAGAAAGGTGCGATATCAATGAAAAATAAAAATAAGGAAAAATAAAATTATTTAGGAAAAATTTACTCACTTTGTTAGCACTCCCAGCTTTAATTCCAACTGGTACTTTACTCTGGAAGAAACACACAAATAATGTAATTATTCACTCACATTTCCAAGTTATTCTTGGCCTCAAAACTAAATAAGCTAAAGAAAGTGCAGTACTTTATTTTGTTAGCATGATTTACATCCTGCTTTTTTCTCCAGTGAGCTCAAGGATACACAGCTCTCCTCCTTCCCACTTTCACCCCTATGACAACTTAGTAAAGTAGATGAAGTTGACAAAGAGTGATCGACTGAAAGTCAGCCAGCTTGATAGAAGACTAGAACCTTGATTTCACAAGCCTCAATTCAATATTCCAACCACTACATCACACTGGTTCACTTAAATGGGTGAGCCAAGCCATCTGGAAGCTAATTGAGCATTGAAACTCTATCCTGAAATTAATAGTTTGAAAACCTGGAGGTTTTTTACATTACATTTCACAGTTTTGCAACTCTATGAAATCTCCTCTGTAAAATGCTTAGGATAGGGTTGTCCATTTGTTAGCATTCATAACAGAGGTCTAAAACACAATACAGACATAATCCAGTTTGAGACTGTTTTAACTGCCCTGGTTTAGTGCTAGGGAATCCAGGGAATCATAGTTTTGACACAGAGAGCTAAATGTCTCACAAAACTAGTTGCCAGAATTCCCTAGCATTAAGCCATCTCAAACTAGATTATGTTTGCAGTGTGTTTTGGACCTGAGTCATTCATCATATCCGTTTATGTTTACATTAAAAAGTACATGAACAAAATCTATTTAAGTCAGGGGTGTGATTTAAGCCACTACAGATCCACTAATTTTAACAGCATAAAAAGAAATTACATTGGGCTTTGAGTATTAAACTTGTTTGATCTGGTCCTTCAATTGAGAGCCAACATGGCATAGTGACTTGAGCACTGGACTGACTCTGGAGACCAGGGTTTGAACCCCGCTCGGTAATGGAAACTCACTAGGTGACCTTGAGCAAGCCATGCTCTCTCAGCCTCAGAGGAAGGCAAAGGCAAACCCTTTTTGAACAAATGTTTTCAAGAAAACCCTGGGATAGGTATGTCTTAAGGTCCCCATAAGTTAGAAATGACTTGAAGAAACACAACAACTTCAGTTGAGTTTTGCCAGTTTCTTCAATCAGAACAAAAATATCACTAGCATCTTTCCACAAGTAGAAAATATAATACCAAAATGCCATTAAAAACGTAACATTTCTCACAATTTTGGATGTTTGGTAGAAAAACCCAACAACCTTTCTTAGGGGGGAAGCAGATGGGCGGCATGGGGCCGCCCCGAAGCTGTGGATCGGGGCTGAGGTATCCGCACTCCTCGGCTTCACGGCGCAGCATCCCAGGCCCAGGAAGGAGTGCTATTTTAGCGCTCCTTCCACAAGACGCCAAAGGTGCGCTGCAAAAGGCCTCCGGTGCACCTTTGGCGCCTCTTCCGCTGCAGTGTGTGTGGACGCTGCAGCGGAAGTGCGTCATCGGAGCGCCAGGAGTGCAGAGGGCCGGCTTCTCCGACAACGTTTTCAGGAAGGGGTTGAGGTGCCCAGCGTGAGGCTGCCCCTACCCTTCCTGGCCTTGAAAACGGCGCTTTGTGCCATATGCTCAGGCCCTTAGTTACTCTTATAACAAAGGGTTAAATCCAATACTAGCCCTACTTAGAGAAGAACAACTGAAATCAATGGAATTTCAGTTAGTTGAGACTCACAATTTCCATTCATTTCAGAGGGCTCAATTGCTGGTAATGCTAACATTGGATTTAGCCCAATACTATACTATGTACATGGCAATACATTTAAGTTCACATGGAGATTATAAAAAGAGATATTATTTTGGTTTCTTTTCTTTTGAAGCATACCTCAGGACAAGGCTCTACATGGCAATCTCTGATAGAACAATGGCCATCATCTGCCCAAAAGGGACATGGTCTCTTCAGATTAACCTTAAAATCAAGAAAATATACAGGTGCTTTCAGTCAGTTAATTCCATTGTAGGCACTAAGTAATGGAGAATTTATCTACAATAAATAATTTTATCTACAATAAAATATGTAAAATAATGAGAGATTAGGAAAACTGAGCCAAATTGAGATTTTAGCTTATTCAGTTGACCTTAAAACATTATTCCAATATAACAGCCAACAGCAATCTGGGAGATGTGTCTCTCTGCATGCAGAAGTAAACAGAAATGCACTCATTGGAAATATCTTCAATTTATATATGAAGAATATTACTAGGTCAATGTATATTGCTTTCAAGAAAATAACTAATTACATATATAAAATCCACATTAAGCCATTTCACTAATATGACAGTGTGCCATATTTTTCATTGCCTTACATGCTGATGTCATCAGACACTGCTACCACAAGATTTAGTAAATTCCAGCAACTTAGATGGTTTTAGGATGGATAAGACAAATTCATGGAGGAACACGGCTACTACTAGTCATGATGGCAATATATTACTTCCATTCTTCTTAAAGCCACCTCTCAAGGAAATGCCAGAAGCACTGGCCAAATAATATATACTACTGTATTTCCCGGCGTATAAGACGACCCGGCGTATAAGACGACCCCCCATTTTTCCAGTCAAAATATAGAGTTTTAGCACCTCTATCCCCCTTATCTTTATACCTGGCGTATAAGACGACCCCCCACTCCAACCACAGATTTTGCAGGTTAAAAAGTAGTCTTATACGCAGGAAAATAAGGTATCTATGTTAAGCTTACCTCACCTTAATGATCAACATATTATTAAATCAGGATCCCAGCTGAAGCAAGTTCCTTGACCCCTTAAGTATGTTTTTAAAATGATCACAGAAGTTACTAAATCTGAATTCTGTTTGTTATACAATTCATCCAAAAGAGGAAAAAAATATAGTGACATGTAGCAACACCTAGCATTAAAGAAAAAACTAGTTAAATCTATTGTTAATGTCATGTCACATGAATGTGTTATGTTTACATTAAAAAGTATCAGCCAAAAGATAGTAAAAACTAAAAAAAAGTAAGAGAAGAGTTACATTTTTGAGACAGACTGATGGATTTAGAGCACTATATCTACTGAATTTTGAAAAGTTTTTTTGCATCCAATGAGAAGGGAAAGTAGCTTGGTTTTTTTAAATTCAGGCAACAATCCTTGTTACCAAATTATAAAAAAAATAAAATGGAATTGCTCATTAGAAAACTGAATCCATTGCCATGAATTAAACTTCAGTATAGGCATGATCAAGTGAACTGAAGTAAGGAACATGTGGTCATCAGTAATATTTGAAAAGTAATCTCCAGAACTATAGTGTTAAACAGAAGTTTATTTGCATTTTTAAAAAAATAATATTATTCTGGATAATATTATTCCAATTCTTTAAAAAGAAGTCAGTAGAAGTCCACAAAAATTTACAAATTATATTTGCAGCTGAGTAGATTCAGCATGTCCAAGTTAAATGGGAACCATGGTCTTTCAGGAAATTTGAACTCTGAAGCACAAAACTCCATTTCAAATTGGTATGGTATTAACTTGTACTATTAGATACAAGATAATTTCCAAGGTCTCTTCCTATTACAGCATAAAGGTTTATCTTGCATGTAACTGTTTCCTCAGATATGCACCACTTCAGAGATTATTAAAAGATTATAGCAGTAATTTAAATCTAGTCTGTTTGCAGATTATATTTAAAGTAGTTAGGTTCCATTTCAGGCTTGACAAGCAAAGCTTTAGAATCACCTATTTCATATACACAAGCCGCAATTTGGAACAAAGGGAGAGTTATTGCTGCTACTCATGCACAATATAATATGAAGAGATTAAAAGAACACCTGCAAGATGAATTGTGATAGTCAGAAGCAGTAAGCAATCTTTTTTAATTAATGTAGAAAGGCCCTTTATTGGTTAAGCTTACTGTATATAGTCATGTATAAGTCTAGAAACAGGTCAAAAAGTTGACCCAAAACACCTAAGACGACTTATCCACAGGTCAATGTAAGTACTGTTCTTTAACTCTTATCTTGTTTAGCTTGTCACACTTTTATCAAAGTCCTCAAAATCTTTCCAGCAGAATCAGTCATATCAAGCACATATCTGACAGAAGACTACTTCTGACAAATGGCTGGGGAAGGAAGTGCCCAACATCAACTGACAGGCAATGTCTGACATAGCTGGTTGTTGACAACAGTGATATAGTATCTACTAAAATGCATGCTGGATGCAGACAATCAGGAATGGAATATGCAGAAAGGCACTTCTGATTCCTCCACTGGGGTTGGCTACAGTGGAGCAGGGAAATTCACCAGAATTCTGAAAGACTGCCTTGGACAGAAGTTAAGTGCTTTCCTTCTGGTACAAGGCATCTTTGGATTCAAGCCTCAATATTTAAAAAATAAAAACCACATGTACTGAGTGCAATAATGTAATAATGTACTAAGTTGGGAAGAAGCTAAGCAAATAGATCTACATATAAGGATTCAGCAAACAAGCCCCAAGAGAACTTTCCACTATGGCCTGAAACAGATCCAGGGGCTTGGTGTTCAGATGATGCATGCCCCCGGATTGGGCCAAAGGTGCGCAGCAGCCGCCTAAGGTGGCCCAAACCCAACGCAAAAAGGAACACAATAAAAGCACTCCTTGCCAGAGGTCTGTTATGGACCGCGGTGGCAGCCAGCCTTGGGACCACAGTGTCTGGCTTCCATGGTCTGGTGCCCAATGGAGAGCGATTGGGGTGGGAGCAGCCTCGGGTCACTCCTTTTGCCCCACTGTTCCAGGCCTATGTTTCTAATGATACTGGTGAGTATATAGTGCTTTGAAATGAATAGTATTTCTGAAGACTAAATCTAATTGTTGGCCCCAACTAGAGTTCACTCACTAAACAAAAGGAATCTATACCTGCTGACTTACCAATTTCCCATTGATTCAGTGGTTCTGCCTTAACTGGGATTAAAAACTAAATTTAGTTGTGAACCAGCAGCACATTATTTATCAAGTGTTCTCAAACAAAAATATCCAGTTTAAAATGTTATAACCTTCAAGTTATCCATTTTATCAAGAGCAAATTCTACAAGCCACAGGTGTAATACACATGTCCCTTCTCATTAGCTGATACCACCAAGCTTATCTAACTTCAATTTATTTTCACTACCATACACCTGGAGTGAGAACAATGCTGAAGGTCATCAATGGCACTTAAGTCATCTTTATTTGCAAACAAAATCAAGATTGGTTCAGTAAATGTAAATAGTTTACTTTTTATTTACTCCTTCAAGCATACTCTTGAAATGTTCAAGCAATTTGGGGATAGGGAATAAGTTTTTAGACAAGTGGAGCTAATGACAGATACACATAAGTGATTTTCTAAAATGCTTCAAATCTGTAGTAGCTGACATTAGGACGAACCAGACAGCATTGAAGGGGATGTCCCTGGGAAACCTGGGTGGGCACCGCAGCAACTGCACGCTGTGGCCACACTCTGGCATTTTTACGGTGAAAAAAGAAGTGGCAGAATACCAACCCTTTTTGTACTGGAAAAATGCTGCCTTTTCCACCACTGCTGCGACTTTTTGGCACTCCTGCGGTGTGCAGTGTCTAAATGCCACACTGTCAGAGCACCAAAAAGCTGCCGCCATGTGGGCAGGGGGCGGTGTGACACTGCTTAGGACCATGCATCAGGCATACACCACGCCCCAAGCCACCAGGAAGCCAGCGTATTGTGCCGGTCTGTTTCGGCCCAGTATCTCAAAATCCTTTTCTGCTTTTCTCTAACCAATTTCCCCTATCACAATTATCTGTAGCTCTGAAAAAAAAAACTGTTTAGTCTTAAGAATAGCTGCATTACCTTTTATTGCTTAGGGAAAAGATAGCTTTCATTCACCTAAAGAGTAATATACTATTCTTATGTTACCTTGTAATATCTGAAATAGTCCCGTTCTTGAAGCTTCTGTATTTTGGGGAAGATCTTAAAATTGTTGAACTCATCAATGCTCTCTATATCACATAAGCAGTCATCAAGGACTCCTGTCAGCTATAAACAAAAGGGGGGAAAAATCACACAGACTGAGTGAAAATATCACTTACTTGCCCAGGAGCTTTTGACTGAGCGAACAGATAGGCAAAAAAGTATTTAAAAGCATTCGAAAGTGTTATCAACAACATAGGCAGCAATCTAGTTAATACTAGGTATAAACCATCACAGGAAAATAATGTCTCCAGCAAGAAAAGAAAAACTTTATGGTTTTACTATCTGTGGTTATTATTTTACAATCTCCATTTATCATGTTAATATTTGAAGAAGAAAAGAAGTCAGCATGTTCTGAAACAAACCTGCTTCAAAATAAAGGAAACAGTGTAAGAGTGCTAGAAGGCTAGCTGGCTAATTCGACAGCTAGTCAGTGGTAATGAATTACAAGTCTTGTATTTTGTAGAATGTTTCTAAGTACAAATTTTATTCTGACTCCTGGAATATGAAATATTTATTCAACCTTGTTCATGAAAGTCTTTAATGAACCACCTGATATGTCTAAAAGGGAACCAATGAGGAACAGCCACACACCTCTTCAGAACAAAGAGTGCTATTTCTTCATTACAAGGAAAAAGCCAGAAGGTACTTGTCTTCAACTACACAGTAGAGAAATTAAAACTAAAAGGCTCTCAGCACATTTAAATTAAAGGAAGTGGCCTAAATGTTGGAAAAAACACCAAGTAAGTATGGTTGTGCAGGCTCAAAAAAACAGTAGTACAAAATGTGAACTGGTATTCTGTTCAGTAGTTACATAAATTGGACTTAAACTCTTGTAACTCCTGGGATTCACACTTAGAATCATAGAGTTGGAAGAGACCACAAGGGCCATCTAGTCCAACCTCTTGCCATGCAGGAACTCAAAATCAAACCATCCCCGACAGATGGCCATCCAGCCTCTGTTTAAAGACCTCCAAAGAAGGAGACTCCACCACACTCTGAGGGAGCGTATTCCACTGTTGAACATCTCTCACTGTCACTTACAGACATTAGCAACTGGACATGACCCCCAACATCTTTTCAGCCTGGCAGCAGCCCAACCAAAACATTTCGAAAGTGTTACAGATTGGTGTGCTGGGAAATGATGCCTGTAGAGCTCTCTCATTTGTGGGGTGCACCAAGACAAGCAGTTACAGCAGGACCCTGAGGGGTTTCTCCTACTGCCTGTTCTCAATGCTCCCTATAACTGGGAGGGTATGACAGTCATCATTTCCCAGCACCTCAATCTGCAACATCTTGGGAACCCTTTGGCTGAGGCATGGCCAAGCTGGAAACGTGGGGAGTGGCATCATCAGATATAGAGAGCCAGCATGATGTAATACAGGGGTCCCCCATGGGCCGGACCCAGCCCGTCAAGGCCTTTCAACCAGCCCGCATCCAGTCCTGTCGCCGCCACCATCGTGCGCGCAACACACCATTTTGTGTTCCAAAATGGCGCCCAGAGTCATGCGCATGCACACGCGACGCCGGGCACATGTGTATGACTCTGGACGCCATTTTGGAACACAAAATGGGGCCCGAGTAGTACATGCATGCGCACCTCCATACAGCCCACCGAAGATCTGGGAGACAGCGAACCGGCCCCCAGATAAAAAAGTGTGGGGACCCCAATGTAATATTTTGACTGTTGGACTATCACCCTGAAGACCAGGTTTGAATCCCTTCTTGGTCATGGAAACTTACTAGGTGACCTTGGCCAAATCACACTCTCTCAGCCTCAGAGGAAGGCAAAGGCAAACCTGCTCTGAATCAGTCTTGCCAAAATAAAACCCATGAAAGATTCACCTTAGGGTTGTCATAAGTTAAAAACAATTTGAAGGCACATCATCATCATCACCACCACCACCACCAAAAGATCATCAGATATAATAACTATGACGACAGAGCTCTGTTATCATTGTTATGTTGGACAATGCAAGATCTTGACCACTGCTACCTGTAATTAAAAGATTTCTATTCCATCCCTATATACAAAGTCAGTGTAATATAAAATCAACTTAAACAATTTAAAATGTAAAAAAGTAACAGATGATTTACAGCTGAAAAGAATAAATCAGCTAATACATTAAAACAAACCAGAAAGTTAAAACCAAGCCAATTTGTATATATACAAACTGAATGAAGTCACTGGACCCCAAATAGAGAACCATGTTTTAATTTGGCACTGAAATGAAGCCAACATTGGTGTCAATCATATTTCCTAGACCAGGGATCGGCAACCTACGGCCTGCAGGCCGCACTTGGCCGGCCGCCACCACGCGCTCCCCCCGCTGCGAGCATCGCGGCCGCCATTTTGTTTGCCAAAATGGCGACTGCGATTGGGGGACCTTCCAAAATGATGTCCGCATCGTGCGCACATGTGCGCGTGACGCAGATACTATTTTCGAAGGCCCCACAGCAGCTGCGCAAAGGCCCCCCTGCCACTGTTGCAGGCGAATTCGCCCACCACAGGTGCGGAAGGCCATTTAGAAGGCCCAGGGAAGCCCCTCCGTGGCTGCTGTGAGCCAATTTGGCTGCCACAGCCACTTCCCTGGGCCTTGGAAAGGCCCCCTTACCGCTGCGGTGGGGAAATTCGGCCACCGCGGGTGCGGAGGGGCCCTTAGAAGGCCCAGGGAGGCCCCCCCCGCACAGGGAGGCTTCCAAAATGGTGGCCACATGCACGCACAGGGTCAAGCGCATGTGCGCAAGTGCACACACGCGCACCTCCGCCCCGCCATCCCCCCCAGCCCCCCCGGCAACAAAGGTTGCCGACCCCTGTCCTAGACGAAGGTATTCCACAGTGAGGGTGTCACAAAAAAACCCTTCCTTTCAAGGTATTGCTTCCACTAGTGAGACAGAAAGGACAGATCTTCCAGCAGATCATAGTCTTCAGGCCGGCATGTATAGGGAAAAGTGCTTCTATTCATATTAAGGACTCAAGCTGTTTAGGGCTTTAAATATTATCACCAGCATCTTGAATTTGGACTGAAAGCATATTGGAAGCCATTAATTTCTTTAATGTCCATTGGGAGCCATACAAGAATATTACCATAAACTAACCAGGAAGTTATTAATACAGGGATTGTTGTGGCTAAGTTATCCTTGTCCACAAAAGGCTGCAGCATCAGTCAAAACTGGCCCTAATTCCAAACCACAAGGGTCCACCTGGACCTCCAGAGACAGAAATGAATCTAAGAACATTTCTGAGTTATTCATCTGCTCCTTAATGGGATGTGCAATCCCTCCTAAGGCAGGTCCCTTATTCCAGTGGTCCCCAACCCCCAGTCCGCGGCCCGGTACCGGTCCGCAGAA
>CM034701.1:330670102-330696433 GCA_020142125.1 Phrynosoma platyrhinos
CCCCCCCCGATATTATTTCCTCCCTCCTCATTTTACTTCCCCAAAAAAGGATTTTGTAATGGTCACTGCTGTTATTGTTCATACTCTTTTAAGGCCACTCTCAGCAAGACCTCTGACACAAAGTAACTTCCTAGTCATTTCTCGTGCAAGTGACTATTCCTGTGGCCAGTGATTTTTTAAAAATATGTTCACCTCAGAGCCTTATTGAGTTGAAACTTTTAGCCATTTGGCGAAATATTTCCTTATCAACTGGCCATTGGAAAAGTTCAAGATGGAACCTTCTGCCTTCTGAAAGACAGTGAACTCCCACCAAAAAAAGCAGCAACACAAAGAGTTCTCCAGCTCTGTCGAAACGTGTAAGGCCTTTCAAACAATGTCCTAATTTTATTAGTCTTGTGCCAGTCTCCCTCATATATGCTGTGAAGAGGGACAGGAAATACCCAGCGTAACACAGTCAGGATATGGGGATAAATTGCCCTATATAGCTGTTGAGAGAGAGAAAAATTGGCATGGGATTTAAATTTTTAGTGACAGTCTCATATTTTAGTTTTTTCTTGTTCCATTCTCAGACCTTGCAGCCCAACAGCAACCCCACTAAAAATAATAAATGTCCTTTCCTCCTTCCTGTCTGGAGATACAATAGAAGGACTGTTGAGCCTAGTGAAAACTGTGTAAGCATATAGCAAATGGGTTGTATTTGATCTGTTGGGTGCATGTTATGTAAATATAATAGAGAGGAATAAATTAGCACTTCACAAGGATGAAAATAACTGCTTAGTCAAAATGTATCTAAAGTAATTTCTCCTCTCCTTCTTCCCATTTTTTGAACAGATAGAAAAGTACCCAGTTCAAGACACAGCACTACCAAAAGGTAAGTGCAAAAGTACATGTTGGTTATTTATATAATAATGTCATACAGATATGAATGCCTTTTAGAGAATTTCTCAGTAATACAATACAAAAGAATTCATTTTTAAAAGTCTAATTAGCTGTGAACTGCGGCCCCCCCATGAAACTTTGTATGTGCTTCAGGGCTATTCTGTTCTTCCGTTTCATTGTGATCCCATCAGAGAAGTTACTCTTAGAGGTGGAGGACCCATGGGAGCAGGACCTGGCTCAATAAAATGAGGGTGATGTTGTCTAAAATGAAAATTGGAACATATGGAAGTTTTCTCTGCTCCAGCATCCTAACTATTTTGTTTCAGTTCATAACCAACACAAGAACAATCACATTATTTTAAAGGACAATTTACAGTTTATGTTCAGAAATCAAAGAAACATCCGAGCGGCTACTTCTTATTTTCACTGTGGGACTCTGGGAGCCGGGTACAATCTGCTATTCACAGTGTGACTTCCAAGGTCTAGGGGTATTTCCTGTCACCTTCTACAAGTGGTAGTTTTTTGTAGTCATCAATATTTTATTCATTTATGGCAGGGGTAGGCAACCTAAGGCCTGGGGGCCAGATGCGGCCCCCTGAGGGCTTTGGACCGGCCCCAGGCTGGTCCTGCCGCCGCCGCCGCCGCCCCCTACCATGATAATATTGATTATTGTTGTTATTACTTGTTCTTGGGGTTTTCTTGGCAAAATCTCCACAGGGGTTTTGCCATGGCTTTTTTGGGGCTAAGAGAACGTGCATGCATATTTGTTTAATTTTTAATTTTTTAAAAAAAATTATTTATTTATTTATTTATTTATTTATTTATTTATTTATTTATTTATTTTTGGTGCTTCGCCCCCCCCCCATTGTCTGAAGGACAGCAACCCAGCCCCCAGCTCAAAAAGGTTGCCTACCCCTGATTTATGGGGTTCTCCAGACTGGCCATTTGTTGGGAAACACAGTTGTAGTTATTGGTTTGCCCCCTCCCCACTTTCTTCTGATATCCATATGATGTTGTTCATGTCCCAGTACTTTTCTTGTGAATTTATGGTATTAGCAGCAACTTTTTAAAACCACTGCAAAATGTGTTGGAGTTTATTTTTCTCTCCCAATATTTTCTAATACAGGCTGGGATGAATGTCAAATGTCTGTGTCCATTTCTTGGTTCCTCTTGCTGTACTACTGGGCAGTCCCACTGATGACATTTGGAATTGGGATGCAACCACAGAGGTTTTCCACTGACCTTTGTTCCCTCATTCCTTTTCTGATCACTAGAATGAATATTTCTTGTTCCTTTATATCTTTTAGAAGTATAGTGCTTAACAGTTACTAGCACTTTACCATTATGGCTATAACAAAAAGATTTTTAAAAAGATTAAATGTGCAAGACAGGGAATGTGGATTCTGGGGAAGGAGCATGGGTGGAGGTGTTAAGTTTATGTACTATTCACTCACTTTATCTATATCTATCTCCTCCCCCCCCCAACTGGGATTTGGGTTCATAGAGGGGATGATGGGAATGGAGGGAACCCATGCTCACACCACAGTTTAATGAATCTGCAAGTACCACAGAGGATGTCTGCTGACCTTTATTTCCTCACTACATTTTCAGTTGAATGTTTCTTCCCCTCACTTCTTTTACAGGCATACCTTAAGCCAGGGGTAGGCAACCTAAGGCCCGGGGGCCGGATGTGGCCCCCCAAGGCCTTTGGACTGGCCCTAGGCCAGTCCTGCCACCGCCACCGCCACCGCCACCACCATGTTGATATTGATTATTATTGTTATTACTTGTTTGGGGGGTTTTCTTGGCAAAATCTCCACAGGGGTTTTGCCATGGCTTTTCTGGGGCTGAGAGAATGTGCATGCATATTTTTAAAATTATTTAATTTTTTAAAAAAATTATTTTATTTATTTATTTATTTATTTATTTTTGGTGCTTCAGCCCCCCAATTGTCTGAGGGACAGCAACCTGGCCCCCGACAAAAAAAGGTTGCCTACCCCTGCCTTAAGCCTCTGAGAAAGAAGCTCCTTTTTACAAAGTTACATTTTTTCACCTACTTAGCCCACACCTTTCCTCCCCATCCTCTATCTCAGGAGTAGGCAACCTTTCCCCTTTAAGGGCCGAGGGACTTCAGCTCCCAGAAGCCTCAGCCATGTTGGCCAATAGTCCCATGTTGGCCAATAGCTCCTGTGATTCTGGGAGCTGAAGTCCCTCGGCCCTTAAAGGGGAAAGGTTGCCTACCCCTGCTCTATCTAGTTGGACCTTTTCCAGCAACTTAGACATTGGGAAGCCAGTGAAGGAGGACTAGAGAGACACAGGTGTTTGATATTAGGCTGCAGCAATTTGTCTGCAGTAAACAACGCAGTAAAGCTTCAGACGGGAAAGAGTGGGAATCTACTCTAGTTGATTTTACTGTAGCCATGTACATTTGCCTACAATAGGCAAGGTAAACAGCAGCTACCTCCAGAATCTCTTACTGAGTATGTGTGAACAGCAAAACACAGATAAAAGGGAAGAGTAGATAAGCCTGCCTCACTAGCTACCTCAAGCATGTTAAAAAGTGTAGCCCACCTAATGGAAATTTTAAGAATAATGGAGACAGGTGAGAGAAAAAGTCATCCTTGGATGCACTTTGGAAGAATCCTTCAAGTGGTCTCAAGAAGGATCAAAATGTTTTTCTTTACTTAGGCAAGGCTTAGCTGACTTAATTGTTTCATTTCACATGTACATTGTTATAATTTATTTATATAGTGCCTTCACTTTAAAAGTAAAAGAACAACAAAACAGTTCCCTGCCCTCAGGTTTACAATCTAATTAAGACGTGAGACAAGAGGAAATGGGGATGGTAGTGTGGAAGGGGATTAAGTCTAGTAAATACTGTGTGTACAGGCCTGAAATTGATTTTTAATGAAAGAAGTGGCATTACGGTTTGGTGCCAAAATTTGGTGGCAGTGCTAATACCTTATAGTCAATAATTAGGGCTAATCTGCACTGCAGAAATAATGCGGTCACTTTAACTGCCATGGCCCAGTGCTATGGAATTCTGGGAGTTGTAGAGCCCTCTGTCAATTTAATTTTTTATAGTTCAGTTTCATATTAATGAAAGTCAAGTTCGTATTTATATATTTATTTATTTATATTTTGTCCTATATCCAAAGGTCTCAGAGTGGCTTACAATACAATCAATTTAAAAGAACAAATAGTAACAATAAATTTTAAAAGATTAAAAACATATTAAATAGATTATCAATTAAATTATCAATATTAGTTCAAGACAAATTAAGTACATTTAAGGTTTGTTTATGTACAAATAGATGTTTAATAATAATTATCCAAAAATCAATGAAGGCTCAATTAATCAATTTATTTGTTAATAAATAGAAGGGATTCTTACAAATATAATATTTAATGAAGAATCAATTTTCAATTAGTTTCTGCTAATTTTAATTTTTTACATATATGTAGCTAATTTTATGTTCATAATAATAATAATAATAATAATAATAGTGTTTCCTTGTAGAATGTGGTCATCCTGAAATATGGCTATTGGCGCCATAGGAGTTGCCTACATTTGGACCAGTGTTTCAAGTTTAAGGATGGACAAGGGCCATTTTCTTTTTTCCCATGGTGGAAAGTGTGGCTTGCTTTGCTTGTGTTTGTTATTGGCTTTTGAATGGTTACAAGTTGTGGTTATTATTAGTTAATTGGATTAAATAGGCTGATACACGATCACTTGCTAAGCACCCATTCACTTGCTATAGATTACTACTTCTAGTCTTGTTTCCTTAGTCTTTGCTGTCCCTTTGCTTGAGGGTGTTGGTCATGCAATTGGCTCTTCTCTCCAGCATATATGGAGTCTACTGCTGAGACATATGTAACCAAATTTAGGATCCCTGCCCCCCCAAATGGATTTTCTGAAACAATAAATCTATATTATTATTATTATTATTATTATTATTATTATTATTATTATTATTATCCTACCCTTCTCCCAAAACTGGGACTCAGGTTGGCTTACAATATTAAAAACAGTGCATTGTTCCTTTTATATATTACTACAAGTTCTCAAAGCAGTTACTCCTGTTTTATAACCATTTCCCCCTCAAGGCCTCTCTTTAGGCCCAAGGGGGACCAAATACATGATGAAAATGCCCCCATATTACCTAGAACAACTTTGGAGACATTTGGGGGCAAAAATTATTATTGGCAACTGGAGTGTAGTAGGGGAGTGGGTGCAGCCCACCAAAGTTTACTAGGCATCTTATGAAGCCCGTAATCTCCCACAGTTGCCTACCTCTACTTCAAATTCTCACAGTGCTGCTGTTGAATGTGGCAACTATCTGTAATCTCATATAGGAAGGCTATGCTGACTTGTCAGCTGCACTTATCTTCCCCTCATACCTGGCCTTCTTTTCCCACACTGCCATGGCTATCTGCACAGGCATCCCACTGAGACATCTGGCGTGCCGGCTGCCACCACAGATTGCTCAGTCTGAGGTCAGAATGAGGCATCCTGCCATGTGATCATAGCTTGGTGCCTTGTTCTCACCTCAGAAGGGGGTTACCCACTCCAGAGTACACTCCACATCCCATCAACCCATTCAGCACACCCATTCAGGTGTGATAGGAACTGTAATCCCAGTCATGAGGTGCAGGGAGAAATGGTGGTGCAGTGGTTAAATGCCAGTACTGCAGCCACAACATTGTGAGTTTGTTCCACAGGGCTCCAGGTTGACTCAGTGCCGATGCACACCAGCTGTTTGGGGCAGCAGAGAGCCGCTCCAGAGAGTGGTGGATCGGGGCCGCAGCAACCCCACGCTGTGGCCCTGATTCTCCCTTTTGCCGCCCCGAAAAGAGCGACAAAATGCTGCTCCTTTTAGAGCCGGCACCATGGCTCTTCAGTGCCCTTTTAGCGCAGTGTGTTTAAATGCTGTGCCGGGAGGGCATCCTGATGCCACGCACTGCGCGTAAGGTGCACGGTATCAGGATGGCATTGGGATGGGGTTTGGGCTGTCAGCGTGCACCTGCCCCACCTCAACTCTCCTCCTAGTCCAGTCCTTTGTGCCGGTCTGCAACTGTCCTCAGTCTTCCATCCTTTTGTAGGTCAGTAAAATGAGTATCCAGCTTGTTGGGCACAATTGGCTAACACATTGTAAACTGCTTAGACAGTGGTATGGAAATGTAAAGTGCTATTGTCATTGCTGTTGCTAGATGGTAGCTGTCAGGAGAATTTAATAACTATAAAGACAAACATGGGCCTATCGTAGATTAAAAGGTTTGACATATCTGGAAGGATTTGTGTTAAGAGTGGGGTTTCTCCCACTCTAATCCAAAAGGGAATCTGTAAATAGCAAAGCCAACAACTTTGTTTCCACTGTCAAAATCACTGTCTGATCAGGTTTGGCATTCATGTTATCTCTAATTCCTGCCACCATCATCTTGTAGAATTTTAGGAGACGTGTTTTGATCAAGAGGGATAAAAGTGACTAACATTTCAGAATGTTTGTCTTTTAGATGAGGAGTACCAAACAGAAAAAGTGACGTTGGAAATAGCATCTGTTAACATTAGGAGCCTAACATCAGATTCGGGCCTGATACAACAGGTAAACAATGCAAAACTATATCCTACCCTATATCCTACTATATCCTATATCCTATTAGAATACTCATTGATGCAAAAAGCTTAGAAGACTTCATGCATACTTGTGTCTTACAATTTTTCAGTGTGGGAGCTATGTATTGTTTGCTCAGTCCAGTGTGCGAAAGTAGAAAAGAAATGTGCAACAGAGAAGTCCATAACTCTATTTACTGGTACTGTCTGTCTCAGATCTCAGATCTTTTTGGGAGGAACCCTCCCAAAAAGGCTACCAGCTAAAGAAAAAAAATGTAGGCCAGTTCATATGGGAGCATGTTGAGTCATGGGCAACTTGATTCCACACAATTCAGAGTTTTATAGGTTAACACCAAAAAATGTGCCAGAAAAATAAATGATGGCTAGCACAGTTCATTGAACACTGGCATGACATGGTAATTCCTGTTTTATCTGACAGCCTTTGGTAGACTGGCAACCCTGTGGAAGAACACCCTGGAGCATTTGGGTTGCTGCTTCTGGTTACAGGATCTCTCCTTCATAGCCTGCCCAGAAAGTGGTGTAGAATGGGAGAGTGGGCCATGGAGAGGAAGTAATAAGTGATAGTCGGGAGATAGAATATGGTCCTTGAAATGTAAGTCATCAGGAAAGAAAGAGGAAAAAGATGTTCTCTGTGTGCGTTTCTCCCCTGTGCCATCATATCCCTCTCATGACTGCCCCATTTTGGCCATTCTACCTATCTTTGCCAATAGAATAGCTCCACTGATGGAATATTCCATTCTACCTATCTTTGCTAATAGAATAGCTCCACTGATGGAATATCTGAAGTATTCCACCAACGTATTTTTTGTGCCAGCCACCAATGTATCTGGGCCTCTCCGCTGGCAGAAATAAATGTATACAATTCTGTCTTGCATCACATCAAACTGGAAGTCTCCCTACAATTAGTTTTTTTTAAAAAAAACACTGAAAAGTATTTCTACATACAAATGTTTCACTATATTTAGATTTGCAGAAGCCATGTTTTGCCTCTAGGTTATACTGGTTTTTCTCATCTTCCATCGCATGCAAGACAAATTTATAGTTTTGTCTGGTCTTGCAATTTATTAACAGGCAATAAAAATAGTCTTGTTAAATGGCAGTACTTTTATAGCTAGTGCCTTTATGGTATGACTGTACAGTGGATAATGTAATTCCATTATGTATTTTGCCAATGTTTATGGAGAAATACGAATAATAAAATGGAAATAAAATATATTTTTACACTTATATTTTAGTCAGCTGAGAATCTATTTAAAGAGTAGCACTGATTTTCAAGTAATAAGCAATGAAATAATTTTCTGAGAAATGACAATTTTTAGAACTAATTAGAAATTTTAGAAGTAATTGTATAATATTTTTTTTTTAAAAAAATGTGTTTTAAAACAGAAATGGCCAGTTTGCAGCCCAGGTACCACTGATGGCTCAGGCACATCAGGCAGGACAGCTTGTGAACATGGCTGTGGCATCAAGCTGGGTCTCTTTTTCTCCCTTCCACTACAGCTCTACAGTCTTGCCTGCTTCCTGGTTCATTAGATTAGCACAGCTTGAGTACTCTAAGACGCAGGGGAGGTTTGCGTCGATATTAAAGCACACACTCTAGAGGCAGAATCTCATGCTGTGGTCTAGTTGTGACATAGTTTCCTAAATGGATGCCATTTGCTGATTTGGAAAAGCTTATTTTATGTTATACAGAATTTGGCACCCTGCTATTAGAATGTGCAAAGCAAAATCATATTGCCTTTCACACTTGGTTCTGAAATGTGTGCATACCACACATGAATTTCATCCTGCTTTAGGCTAATCTTTCCTCTTCATTGTTCCTGCTGATATTTTTAAAAGACTTTCCCAAGTTAATTTAATTTGAACACAAATATTAATTTTAGATGTTGCATTTGTGGAAAACAAAGCAATAGGGCAAAGTACAAGGTGTTGGTTATAACCTTTAAAGCCCTTCATGGCTTAGTCCCAGCTTACTTACGGGATCGCCTTCTCCCATATAATCTGCCCCACACACTGAGGTCCTCTGGTAAAAACCTACTGCCGCCAGCAAAAACTAGGCTGGTGGCGGTTACCCAGAAGACCCTTTCTTCTGCTGCTCCCAAGTTATGTAAAAGCCAGCCAGAGGAGATCCAACACATTGCCAGTCTTGACTGCTTTACAAAGGTGGTCAAGACGTATCTCTTCCAGCAGGCCATCCCAGACTAGCCTGTCAGTCAGCTCCCATCGATTGTCCCTGCTTTGCTTTCATAATTAAAATGTACTTTTTATTGTGGATGGGAGGGTTTATGGATAAGATGTTTTACTGTATTTTAATGCTGTTTTATTACTGTTAGCTGCTTCGATTTGTTTGGAGAGGCGAGATAATAATAATAATAATAATAATAATAATAATAATAATAATAATGTCCATGGATTGAAAATAGTATACATCAGTATACATTCCAAAAAAGGAGACACAAAAGACTGCAGTAGCTACAGGACCATTGCACTAATTTCCCATGCAAGCAACATCATGCTCAAAATTCTAGAGATAAGACTCCTTATGGATATAGAATGGATATGGATATGGATATGGAACAAGAAATTCCAGGGGGTGCAAGCTGGGCTCAGGAAAGGAAGAGGCACTGGTGATCACATTGCAAACATATGTTGGATAATGAAACACATCAAAGAATTCCAGAAGAAAATCAGCATGTATTTTATAGACTGTAGCAAAAGCTTTGACTAGATCATGAAAAGCTATAGACTGTTTTCAAAGAATGCGTGTAACACTCGATTTGACTATCTTAATACATAACCTGTACTCAGGACAAGAGGCTACTGTTAGAACAGAATACAGAGAAACAGAATTTCTCTGGTTCCCAGTCAGAAAGGGAGTCAAGCAAGGCTGCATTCTGACTTACTAGAAAAGATGATAATGCTGGGAAAGGTAGAAGGCAGTAGGAAGAGAAGAAAACCTCATATCAGCTGGATAGACTTAATCAAGGAGAACGTAGCTCTGAGTCTGCAGGACCTGTTGTGGACAGAGTGGCTTGGAGGTGTCTCATTCACAGGGTCACCATGAGTTGAGATTGACTTGAAAGCAGTTAACAACAACAAAAAATGTGGATAGGGTTGAGTGAGACAGTGATATATGATTTTGGATAGCAATGTCAAATACTACCACACTTTGCTAGGTAGTATTATCCTACTTCACATAGCCAATTCTTCCCTCATTATATAAGAATTCCACCTTTTTTAAGTGGAAGATACATATTTTTGATATCTTCCTCAAGCCCTCCAAAGGAAAATTTCACAATTTTTCAGCTTTCCAAAGGGATCTGTCAGCTGCTGTAAAACATAATGCTAGACAGATCTGATCCAGTTGGGCATTCTTCATCTTTTTAGCAAAGAACTGATTGCTACAGGGCAGTTTCCAGGCTCCTTAGATTTTTGGACAATTCACAGGAAAGCAGTCTGGAACTCTATATCTATTTCAAACTGCACTGTAGCCTTACCTGACCTGTTCCAAACAACACTATAGAGTAGACTACAAGTGGGACTGCAACAAATTATTGCAGTGTGGAGTATTGCTGCTCATGCCTTCTGCCAGTCTTCCATGCCACCTTAGATAACCCATTCCATTCCAATGTATGTGTGTGTGTGTGTGCATCCCCACATGTATCAATAGATCAACTCAGTGAATGATAGGCTATTTTGGGGATTCCCCCCTCTAGGATGTTTGACCCCTAAAAAACCCCTTTTTGTAGTGTTTTGGAATGATTTAGCCTACATAAGCAATAGGAGTCATAGTAAACACTGGAAATAAAGAGAGTGATTTTGTTTTATTGACTCCTGAAGTTATCTTCTACAACTTGTGGTATCCTCTTTACCCTAGGTCCAGCATTTCCACCATTACATACCCCAGACATTGTATTAATGATTTGTTGCCATGAGTTCCTGTTTTCTTTCTCCTAAGACCAAAAACACATGGGCCAAAAGCACTGGCTTTGGGCTGATCCAGGGGTGTACTGTACAGATGACGCACGTATCTGGATCGGGCCGAAGTCACACCATACCACATGAGTGCAAAAGAAGTGCTCCTTGCTGGTGGGCCATTTGGGACCATGGCGGCAGACAGCCTTGGGACCGCAGCGTCCGGTCGCCATGGTCCCATGCCAAACAGGGAGCGACCAGGACTAGAGTGCTCAGAGGCTACTCCAAGCTGCTGGTCTGCTTGATCCCTGAGAAAATGTCTGCTAGGACTTGTGGCTGTGGAGGACTTGCAGGGATTTCTGCAGTGGCAGTCATTTTCATAGCAGGGGAAGGGTGTGACTCTCTTCTTCAAGGGTGAAAAACCTCACCTCCCTGATATGGATAGATAAACTTAAGGATAATAGGGAAGCCAATAGTCAATCTTCTCTCTCCTTATCCTGGTTATTACACCTGCCCACTTCAATCCAGACCACTTTCAAATGTGCATAATGGCTAGGCTGGCACTACTCAAAGTTAGGGTCTGTGAACTGGTGCTAGTCCCTGAGCCATCTGCTCAGAGCCCCTGGCGAGATCCCAGGAAAGAAAAGAACAGTCATAGCCAATGGACACAGATACAGTGCCAGTTCCTGACACAATGGGTGGAAATCATCCACATCAGAAAGCTGAAGAAGCACTGAGCTAAGCAAATTTTTGGAGGGCTGAAGTGAGAAGTCCTCAGCTAAATAGTAGCATCTGAGGCTTGTGCAGTTCTGATAAAACACACACAAAACACACAACAATAGCATAATACTAGAAATGAAAAGCCCTTGGAGGAAATGCCTCTTGACAAAGGTATGCCAGTGTGTGATATTTAGAAACATCAGATACAAAGACAACATGTCTGTTTTGCAAGTACTGGGGAAACACTGGATACGGTGAAGTCAACACTGAATACAAATTACTCTGTTTAAGATAAAAGGGGAGGGGATGTTTCTACCTGCATCTCTTGTTCTGGCCAGACATATGAGACATTGTGTGTATTGTTGCCATGACCATACAGCATAAATTATTATGTAGCTTATTTTTGGAATGGATTTACTGATTCTGTTAAGGTGATAAAGGTATCTGATTACAATGTACATATTATATAACTGCATAATTTACCTGTATTTGCATGCACCACTCATTATCTGCTCCAGAGTTTTCTGTGATAATGCTTAGGTGAAAGACATATACAAAAGCCAACTGTACTTTACTGAAAATATCTAAGGGGGAAAAACCCTCTTGCTTTTAACTTGGAAGTTGTAATGAAAGGGGGGGGGGAGAGTGCATGTAGCCTTTTTGTAATCACAAAAACAGCTGTGCTGCTGTTTCAAATCTCTGTACTTCTTCAGCCTTTTTTTTGAAATTAGGTACCTCTGTTGCATTGCAATATTCTGGAGAAACCAATTCCTAGAGCTTGACCAAAGCATTTAGAACATGGCATACAGTGGTTAATTCCTCCTAATCCTCTTCTGGTTAGAGGAATATATGCCAGTTACTTCATATTATAGATTCAGTTTTCATAGGTTAATAAAGTTTTGTTTTACTTTATTAATATATTTTTAAAAACATGACTTTAATGCAAGATTACTTTTGTTTCTAGCCAGAAGACGATGATGACAGTCAAAGCAGTACTGATGAATCACCTACAGGTAATACAGTGTCTATATCCAAAATGTCTTAATTGCATTCTTGACATGATATTTAGAACTGTCAGTATACAGAGGGAATTATTTTTATTACCGTACATTGATTGTCAAAAGAGAGCCAGTGTGTTGTAGCAGTTTGAGTGTTAGACTAGGATTCCAGCAAACCAGAGTTTGAATCCCTACTCACCTGTGGAATTCCACACCTTAGGTAGTCACACTCTCTCAGCCTTAGAGGAAAGCAATGACAAAATCTCCTCTGAACAAATCTTGCCAAGAAACCCCTATGAGAGGTTCACATCATGGTATGTGACTTGAAGTCATGAAAAATCAATGTAAGAGATACTTTTAGCTCAGTTCTTTAGGTCTGATTTTGAGAAAATGGTTTGTGACTGATTGCAAGATAAATTCTAGAAGTGATCCTATAAAGTGGATGCATGCAGGTAACTAATGTTGAGCTGACTTCTCCACACAACTTGTTTGTGAATAAATCATAGAATCATAGAGTTGGAAGAGACCACAAGAGCCATCCAGTCCAACCCCTTGCCATGCAAGAACACTGAATCAAAGCACTCCTGACAGAATGCTTTAAAGAGCATCCTTTTTCAAAAACCTCCAAAGAAGGGGACTCTACCACAATCCAAGGCAGTGTATTTACTGTCAAATAGCTCTTACTGTCAGAAAGGTCTTCCTAATGTTTAGGTGGAATCCATGGGTATAGTTGCAGTATGGAGTATGGAATCCAGGGCCCTGTTCCCAACCAGTTGTCACATGTTTATCATGAACATGTGCTCATAGGACTACATAAGAAAGGTATCCTGTGTTCTCCAAGCAATACAAATAGCTTTCTGTTTTATTCTTGGGACCATAGTGATAAGGCATACAGGGAGAAAATGGTAAACCATTATAAACTCAGTGATAAAGCATTGGTAACCTCCAGGTTTCAGTCCCTACTTTCTCCAGTTAAGAAAAAAATGCATAGGAAGTCCAGGTAGGATCCTTTGCCTGAGATATGGGGAGAGGCTGTGGCTATGAGAGTGAACAATATTGATCAAGACAAGTATAAGTCATTCATATGCCCATTTGCTTTTTGGTGCTCTTTATGTATCAAAGGGCCTTTACAGACTGCCAGAAATAATGCAGCTTGAGGCCACTTTAACTGCCCTGGCTTGGTGCTAAGGAATCATGGGAACTGTAGTTTATTGTGGCACCAGAGCTCTCTGGCAAAGAAGGCTCAACGTCTCAGAAAAAAACCTATAATTCCCATGATTCCCTAGCACTGAGCCAGGACAGTTAAAGTGGCCTCAAGCTGCATTATTTCTGGCAGACTGTAAAGGCCCAAAGTAAAGTCAAAGTATGTCAGTTTATTTCATAAATAGTTTATATAGCACATTTTCCCTTAACATTACAAAATTAGTCCAGTTCAGATGTAATGATTATGTATTAATAATTGGGCACAGTATTTTGTATATTGATTTGGAGGAAACTCTCAAATGATAGTTTCCTAGTTCTGATGTCATAGAATACTGTGGCTTAAGAAACCAAGAAAGCTTTGCTGAAGCTGGGAGTGCATCACACAGGATGAAAGAGAGGGGGAAGGAGACAGTGTGTGGGAATACAAAACAATCCTAGTCTGATAAGCTACAGTTTATTGGACCAGACTTGTTATGTTTGATCTATGCCATTGTTTTATATGTGCTAGCAGATAACTCTGTCATATAATTGTAATTGTCATATAATTGTAATTCTAGCCCTGAAGAAATCATGTCCAGAAAATGGCTCCTGCTCCCTATGTATGTCTCATCGACCAACCATCAGTGATTTGCTCAATGATGAGGACTTACTGTACATGATGAGGATAAAACTGGATCCATCCCACCCTACAGTTAAAAACTGGAGAAACTTTGCAAGCAAATGGGGAATGACCTATGATGAATTATGTTTCTTGGAACAGAAACCACAGAGTCCCACCCTTGAGTTTTTGCTACGGAACAGTGACAGAACTGTGGAACAACTGATAGATCTCTGTAAATTATATCAAAGAGTTGATATTGAGAAATTATTACTGAAGTGGGTGGAAAAAGAATGGCCAAAGAGAGGGCATGGAACCTATCAGAATAATTTCTAAATGAGCAAAAATTTCTGTGTTGTAGCTGGGCTTGATTTACTTTGCCACTGGTGTGTATGGAGCTTCTTTACTAGTGAAAGGAGATACAAGTGCATTTTTAACCACATAAAAATGTTTAATATATCTATGTATCTAGCCTCTGTAGTAACAACAATGATCCTTAAATATGAATCAGTTTCATATCTCATGCAAGTACCTTCCATCTTGTTATGTGCACTGCATAGATTCCTTGGAGCAGCAACAGAAGAATCAAAAGTCATAAACCAGAGTTTAGTCACAAAATTAAACAAAAACCAGGTTCTTCATGGTCTGTATGACTCACACAAATCCGTTATCTGTGCCTGTGCAATGCATAACTTGGAAACTTCTAGAGCTATACTATCTGTGTTTCTAAAGTTACCATTCTACCCCAATCTCCTCAACATCCAAGGGGGCAGGTGTGACATCCTGACCTTCAGACCCTTAAGCTCACAGCTTGGAGGCTCTTTCAATGACAGCTCTATCAGACCCTGTCAGATGCATGACTGAGGGCCTTTGCAGACTGCTAGAAATAGTGCAAATCGAGTCCACTTTAACTGCCCTGGCTCAGTGCTAGGGAATCATGGGTATTGTATTTTTTTTTCTGGGACATTGAGCCTTCTCTGTCAGAGAGCTCTGGTGCCACAATAAACTACAGTTCCCATGATTCCCTAGTACTGAATCAGGGCAGTTAAAGTGGACTCAATTTGCACTATTTCTGGCAGTCTGCAAAGGCCCGAGGCAGCACATACCATGTTCCTACTCTTACACGTAGACCAAATTCCTTTAATTTATTCAATCTAAGGATGTCTTTCCAGCTGACATATGATCTACTCATGTCCTAGACTTCCTAATATTTTTGTTGGACAAGTGCCTGTCCTTCTCATCCATAAAATATTGTCAGCAATTTTTTGGCACTTTCTAAGCCATGGCGAACTTGTGTGCTTCCTGAACCCTTTGGTCAAGAAGTTCCTTAAGGGATATAAAAATCTACACTCACTTGTGACTGGATTTACTGCCCAGTGGAGCTTGGAGCTAGCCTTCTGCCAGCTTTCAAGAAAGCATTTGAGCACATGGCCTCTTATGATCTGAGGCTACTCAAAACTGTCTTTTTGGTAGCGGTCAAATCAGTCACAAGAGCAGGTGACTTCTGTGCCTTATGAGTAGATCAACCTTAACTTGGTTTCCATAAAGACAAGGTGATACTCAAACTGGACATTTCATTTCTCCTGAAAGTAGTATCGGCCTTTCATCTGAATCAAGATATTGTCCTTACTGCATTCCTACAGAATCAGGTATTTAATCTGGAGTGTTCTCTCCACTGTCTAGACATGCATCGGGTGCTGGGCTTTTATTATGTTCACCAGGCAGCCTCTTTCAAGAGGTCTCAGAAGCTATTCCTCTGCTATTTGCCCCATGGAGTTCCTGTTTCAACTCAGCATCTCTCCAAATGGGTTGCAGAGACTTTCCATCTAGCCTATGAATTTGATGACAAGCAATCTCCTGCCCAAGTGTAGAGTTACTCAACCAGGGTGATGGTGGCAAGGCGGCATTCCTGAGAGGGATTCCTCTACCTGACATCTGTAGAGCTGCTATTTGATCCCAGCCATCAACCTTAGTTTCATATTATAGATTGGACATGAGTTCTCAGGTGGAGGCTGCATTTGGGAGAATTGTTCTCTTCTCCTTTGTTGCATGACATTCCCTCTTCCTATGGTTAATCGCTTGCTGGTCTCCCATTTGTGTGAGTTAGAGACCATGAAGAAGAAGAAGAGGTTCCTTACCTGTAATTGTGATTCTTCTAGTGGCCATCTTAAATTCACACTACCCCTCCCCTCCTCAGTGTGTCCTGCCTTTCCTTAGTTCCTTAGAGGCATGAGGTGGTATTAATAGGCATCTCCCAAGGTCCCCACTACAGCACTGTTGACCTCCAGAGCCCACAGTACTGCTGTTGCCTCTTCTGTTTTGTGTTTATCTGCCATCTCTGAATTAATCAGTAGTGGGAACAAGGAGAAGGAACTCAACTTATTCTTTCTTTCTTGCCAATTGGGTAACTCAGAGGAATGATGCAAATCATTGAGCAGCAACAATGATGACAAGGAGGCTTCGTTACATCATGTAGTCCAAACCTCTAGTTCAGTGGTTTTTAACTTTTTTGGGTCATGGACTCCTTTGAGAATCTGATGAAAACTATGGACCTCTTCCTTGATGATGGTGGTGGTGGTGGTAATGGTGATGATGATGATGATGATATGTTGCCTGACTATGTACAGTAGCATTCCATGTCACTCTACACTTGTATGAACAGAAGCAATATCTTAATAACATAATCTGATATTTAAAATATTTTTCCTCAACAAAGACAAATTTCAAAGTTACAAGAAGAAATGGACATGGATTCCCTGAAGCCAACCATCAGCTCTTGGTTAAGAATTCTTCCTCTAGTTGATAATTGGGAATACCCAGTGCTTTTTGGCTTTCTTTCTATCAGCAGAGTGCAAGTTTCAGTGCTGCCATTTAAGATCCTGGACTGAGTAAATGACATAGAAAATTGCCTCTGCTTCCTCCTCCCCCCCTTTTTTTTTCTCCTGTTGCCTTTAAAAGCTGTGATCAACAAATACATTTCCTTGGCTTCAGGTTGGCTTTTGTTCTACTATCTTCTGAGTATTAGATGTCATTCAGATCTTTCAAGTTCTGACATGCTTAATAAAAACAAACCCTGATTTTTCAATGTTTGGAGCGGTCGCTGTGTTTGGAAACATTTACTAAAATAACAGGGAAATTGTTTTAAACAACATATTCTTTAACTGAGTTTGTGTTAAAACAAACCACCACCTTGAGGGCACACCATCTTGAATTTTTTATTAAGAGAAACCAAATATTGAGTTCACAAAAAATGATCAAGGACCAGGATTTGATTGTTTCAAAATAGTCAAGTTGGCCAGTGTCTCTGTGATTTCATATCTTTTAGTTGCTTTGAATTAATTCCTAACCTCCTAATTTAGGAGTGATTACCTGAATTGGAACTGCTTATTCCCTGTAGCAATTAGAAGATACGTTCTAACATGTTTTCAGAGACAGTTTGAGAGCTAGTGTTTGAGCAGGCTGTTACAAAGTACTTAGCTCTACAATGTTATTGTAACAGTGATGACAGATATATTAGTAAACTTTAGTGATACTACTGAGCTATTTTTGCAGAAATTAACTTTGAGATTAATTAGAACTCCTTGGCTCAGTGAATATGCATTAGTTCATGCAGCAAGACCCAATGGTGGGCAGGGTGCCAACTGAAAGGCTAAAATCATAGCACTAATTGATTACATTACAGATCACCTCAAATGGGAATGGAAACAGTGTGGTATCCGGGAAAATAAAATGGGGATAACTCATTATATATGTGCTTCAGAAGTGAGCCACTTATAAACTATATTTGAAGAGTGAGAAAAAAATCCTTAAGTTACAACTAAGTTCACTCAGTGGGACTAACTTGGGAAAAGGCATTCTTATGATAAACGTTATTTGCAGATGTGCTAAGCTTTTTAAAATTCCACTAAAAATCAAAGTAAACAGTGTCTCCAAAAGGAGGCACATGTATTGGGGGTGTTTAGTTTCCAGGGTTTTTTTTCCTGAATTCCACAGAAGCTTTTCAGTGCAATGTAAGATTTTCTAGTCACCCTAGCATAGTGGTTTGAGTATTGGACTGTAATACTGGAGACAGGGTTCAAATCCTGCTTGGCCATGGAAAGGCATGAGGTGGCCTTAGGCAAGTCACATGCTTTCAGCCTCAGGGGAAGGCAATGGCAAACCTCTAAACAAATCTTGCCAAGAAAACCCTATGATAGGGTCACCATAAGTTGGAAACGACTTGAAGCCAGCAACAGCAACAACAAAGCACTTTATGGTTACACTTAAAAGCTGAGGGCATTGTAAGACACAGTGTTGTCTTTTATCACCATGTTTAATAATAATAATAATAATAATAATAATAATAATAATAATAATTTATATCCCAGCCCTCTGCAGGGCAATCGGGATGGTTTACAACATTAAAATTACCACGAAAATACAATACAATAAAATACAATCACAGACTAGAAATCCCGAAACCCACCCACCCCTTAAAAAATATTAAACAAAATAATGAATTAAAACATATTTAAAATAAATCTCACTGACAGCGAACAATAATAGCGACTGCAGCAGAGAGTAGTAAGTTTATCGCACGGTACTTCAAAGAATGGGAATGGAAAGGAATGCAAGGGAACAGAACGGAGCGAAAACACATTTTACTGCACGGGAGAACACCACCGAGAGTCCCTGATCTCTTCCCCAGCCATTTCTGACAGACGATTTTTGAAGGACTGTTCAAAATTGCCTTTCAAAAATCGTCTGCCAGGAACCGCTGGGGAATGGATTGGGGACTCCCGGCAGCATCGGTGGCATTCTCCCGTGCAGTAAAATGCATTTTTGCTCCGTTCAGTTCCCTTGCATTCTGTTCCATTCCTGTTCCTTAAGTGCCGTGCAATAAACTTATAGGGGAAGGGAAGGATGGACTAACTCCTGAGGCCGGGATATCTAGTCTGGAAAGGCCTGCTGGAAGAGATCCATCTTAACAGCTTTTTAAATTTTTATTTATTTAATTAATTTTTGTCCCACCTTTCTGCCAAAAAAAAAAATATATGCCACAGATCTCTTCTATAACTTCAGTTTTGTATGGTCTGTTCTTAAATGAGGTAGGAACGTGGCAGAACATTCTGAATTCTTACCCTCGTTTTATCTGGTAGATCATTAGATTAATATTTTCTTTGTTTAGAATTAGTTTGTTGTATGAGCATCCCTTTCACTGTACAACAGTAACACAGAAAGAAGCATGGATACAACTCAGAAGATATCTGTGATAAGCAGAACAATCAAAATGGTTAACAGGGAATTAAATGTGTGAAAATTCAAGGGACTCATTCATCTCTTTCTGCTAAATTACAAACATTAGCTTTGTGGTAGATGAGTAATTTGATTGTATGCATTTTTTTATGCAATAGAACAACATAGAAATTAACCTTGCATGTTTTAACTAAATTGATTATTTTGGCACAGGATATGAAGTATAATAAATAGAACTGCCATCCTAAACATGTTTGTTCTGTGCTAAATTCCTCTGAATTTAGTGAGATTTAAGTACTTCAAAGTAATTCAGTACAGGGCTGTAAACCTTGGAAACCTTACCCCATCTACTGATGAATTGAAGTAATGTAAAAGTTTAATCTTTTGTATTTAGAAATGTAGAGTTCCAATGGCTTTCTATATTATTTCAGCTAGTAGGGCAAATCATCAGGGCCAATGCAAGACATTTTGTGGCCTGAAGTGAAAGACCACATGGCATTACTTACAGCAGTTGCATCTTAGTTCAGCAATGACATTGGGATCAATCTCTACTCAGACATAGGACTTTATCACTCTGGGGAAAAAGATGGGAGCATAGTGGGACGCTCCCGTCAATATCAGGCGATTTTGCAAAGATTATCCCATGATTTTCCTGTGAATAAAAAGTGGCACTAGAATTCCTGTTTATTCATGGGATAATTGCGGGATAATCACGATGTCACGCAATGTCGTGTGATAATCTTTGCAAAATCATGTGATATTGATGGTAGCATCCCGCTATGCTCCCATCTTTTTTCCCCAGCATGATAAAAAAAACTGAAAGCAAACATTACTTTAAAGAGCACAAGCCAGACCATGTGGAATGCAAAATGCTGCCCTTTAACAGAGGTGAATATAGTCATCCCTCCATAACCATGGATTCCTTTCCCATGGATCCAAACATGCACAGCTTGAAAACATGCAAAAAACATGAATTCCAAAAAGCAAACCTTGATTTTGAGTTGAGAACCTGGAACATGGTGAAGGGTCTGGAAACCATGCTGTAGGAGGAGAGACAGGGAACTGTGTATGTTTAGTTTGGTGAAGAGAAGGTTAGAAGGAGATAAGATAGCCCTGCTTAAATATTTGAAGGGGTGTCATAGGACCTTATCACACGGGGCCCAAACCAGACAGAATCCAAACGAAATCCCGACCTAATAAGTATTATTTTTCCGTGTTTTGACACGACGTCGCACAGAACCCCGACAGAACCCCGACAGAAAGCGGAAAGAACCGAGATCTTTGTTGTAATATAAAATTTTTATTGTTCACCGCCTAGATTGGTTTTCCACTAGGGCGGTATATAAATAAAATATATATTATTATATTATTATCTTTTGAATTTCGGTTTCTTCAGGAATTGCAATTGCGCGACGGGAATCATTTCGCATTTACCGTAGGTCTGATAACCAAATACGTATTGTGGAGCATTTTCCCACTGTTGCCATGATTCCAGAGAGCATTCCTCTCTCTGCGCATGTGCAGGAGGCTCATTTCGGCTACATTTACGGGGTTTTTTCTCTTGTGTGTGGACACTCGATACACTTACTGTAAAAGCGCAATGAAGGTAATGACGTTTGCGGAAACAAGGGTTATTTCCCGTTTATTTTCGGGATGCCTCGTTTCCACTTTATTTTCAGTTTTCTGGGCCACGTGTGATAAGGTCCATATTGAGGATGGAGCGAGCTTGTTTTCTGCTGCTCCAGAGAACAGGACCCAGAGCAATGGATGCAAACTACAGGAAAAGAGATTCCACCTCAACATTAGTAGGAACTTCCTGACAACAAGAGCTGTTTGACAGTGGAACACACTCCTTCTTTGGACATTTTTAAACCGAGGCTGGATGGCTATCTGTCAGGGGTGTTTTTATTGTGTATTCCTGCATGGCAGGGGGGTTAGACCGGATGGTCATTGGGGTTGCTTCCAACTCTATAATTATATGACTCTATGTTTTTGCCATTTTATATAAAGGATGCCATTTTATTATGCCATATTTAATGGGACTTGAACATCCACAGATATTGTTCCTGGAACTAAACCCCAGCAGATACCAAGGGCCCATTGTATTCATGGAGCTCTCAAGGAAATCTACAGGAGAGGAGCTGTTGCTGATCCCCATCATATGCTTCCTGTGGAGGCAACCTCATGAAGACAAGAGAGTACAATCTTAGAAAGCAATGCTTTGTTACTGTTTGCATTCCAGTTTGTAGGCTTTTCCATGCAAAACTGCATACTTCAGGGCCGTGCTTAGCATTACATGGTGGGACTGTCCCAGTTCTTGCACAAATTCTTCAGTTCAAATGGGACCACTGGCGTCAGCGTGGATACTGGGATAGTTTCCAAATGAAGGCTTGCCAAAGGGAGATTACACAAACTCTCGGCAACCTTGTACCTCCTCTCTGTGCATGCTGCCTCCTGTTTAATGCATGTTGCATAACATCTCACAAACATAAACCAGAAGCCGAACGCTTGAAAATGTTACTTTTGGAGGCTGCAATTTCCACAATTCTCTCATCTTAACCAGCAGTCATACTTACCAGGGGATTCTGGAGTTGCATTAGAAAAAAAAGTAACTTTTTGTGTTCTCACTGTGAATTGGTACTCTTGCAGCCAGGCACACAAACCCAGATGAATAGCCAGAGTATAAGTATTTTGTGACTGCAGAGTTTAAGCTTAATATCTGCTGTAGAGTGCAGACTTCCTCATCCTGTGAATGCTCATTTTTGTTTCTCCTAAGGATAAACTTTCAAAGGACTTTATCACACGGGGAAAATCCTATACAGAAACGGGATTTAAAAGGTGGGGGGAAACCGACAAAAGTGGATAGATTTTTACACACATCAATGTTAAACTGTGCTTAACCCGAACAGAAAGTAGTCAAAAGCGGCTTCTTTTTACTTTCGGGATTTTCCAAAAATAAGAAGAAGCGGCTTTTGACTACTTTCCGTTCGGGTTAAGCACAGTTTAACATCAACGTTGTGTGAAAATCTACCCGCTTTTGTGGTTTTTTTTCTATTTAAATCCTGTTTCTGTATGGGATTTCCCCCATGTGATAAAGTTGTAACACTTGGGACTGTGAAGAGGGTTTCCATGTGTAGACAATCTGTGGGGGAAATCTCAGCAATCTTAAATGGTATGCTGAGTAATTAGCCATAAAATTCACTGACCCAGACCATTCCTTGACCCCCCACAAAGTCTTAATGATGCAAAAATACTTAAATGCAAATGTATGCAGATAAAGTTTTAAGAACTCAGCCTTTTGGAAGAAGGGTTGCGTATACACAACCCTAGCTGAAGCATGGTGTAGTAGTTTGAGCATTGGATTGCGACTCTGGAGTCCAGGGTTCGAATCCCAGCTCGACCATGAAAACCCACTGGGGTGACCTTGGGCAAGTCACACTTTCTCAGCCTCAGAGGACGGCTATGGGAACCCCCCACTGAAGAAAGTTGCCAAGAAAACCCTAGGATAGGTTTGCCTTAGGGTCACCATCAGTCTGAAACTACTTGAAGGCATATAACAACAATGAAGAGTGGAAGTGCAGTGGAAGTGCAGTGGTCCAATCTGCAAGGAGAAAATAATTGGTGGGGATGCATGAAGGATGCACGAAGAAGAGGCAGAAAGGTAAAACGTTAGAAAAATAACAGGTGTCCCACCACCATCACAGGCCATGTTTGGTGAGGACATGAGAGAGGACCTCCTTGGTGGTTGCTCCCAGGCTTTGTAATTCTCTCCCACAGGTTTGGCTCTCGCCTCTCTGCTCTCTTTTTGAAGGGAGGCAAATACTTTTTTTTAAATTTATGCAGACAGACATTTGGTACATAGTGCACAGCAGGGTGTTTTTTTATGGAGCAGGTAGGTTTTTAGTTATGTTTTTAACTTTTGTATATTTTTATGTGAGTTTATATTGTGTGTAGCTGTTTTTAATTGTTTTGAATTCTACTGAGATTTTAAATGGTTTGTCTATGACAGGGGTAGACAACCTTTTTGAGCCGGGGGCCAGGTTGCTGTCCCTCAGACAATTGGGGGGCCGAAGCACAAAATAAATAAATAAATAAATAAATAATTTTTTAAAAAAATATGCATGCACACTCTCTCAACCCCAGAAAAGCCATGGCAAAACCCCTGTGGAGATTTTGCCAAGAAAACCCCAAGAACAACTAATAACAACAATAATTATTATCATCATGGAAACGACTGGAAGGCAGGCCTACAAACAAGCAGGGATGCATGCACACTGTCTCAGCCACAGAAAAGCCATGATGGCAAAGCCCCTGTGGAGATTTTGCCAAGAAAACCCCAAGAACAAGTAATAACAACAATAATCAATATCATCACGGCGGGTGGCGGTGGGGGGCAGTGGCAGTGGCAGGACCGGCTTGGGGCTGGTCCAAAGGCCTTGGGGGGCCACATCCAGCCCCCGGGCCTTAGGTTGCCTACCCCTGGTCTATGAGCTGGCTTAGGTCCATCCAGAGAGAAAGGCGGCATATTAATTAATTAAATAAATAAATATTTGGGCAGGACTTTAGCTCTCAGCTCATGTGCCACTGGGTGTCCGAAAGCCAGAATTTGTTGTCCACCTGGACAAGCTACTATTACATTTTAAAATTTGAATTTTTATTAAAAAGTACTTTTCTTTCACATAGACATTACAATGAAATATTATTATCATTTTCAATTTATATTTACATAATATACTATTGACTTCCACTGAACCTCCAGTTTGTCCTCAACTATTTTTCAACTTACTCTTATTGTCTTCACAATCAATGTATTATATCTCATCATTTCAATACGTTTTGGGAGCCATTTGTTAATTGAAGGAATTTCAATCAGCTTCCATTTCTTTGCTAATATTATTCTTGCCATTGTTATCAAGTATAACAATACTCTTCCATGTTTCTTTTCTATCTTTTCCGAAATCTTATTTGTCATATTCAGTAGCTACTATTACATTTTAAAAAGTGTCTTGCATAAGTCTGTGCTTGCAAAACAAATGAAGCACTTTGCAAATAAATAAAGCAGTACACCTTAAAGAGAGCTGTATAGGAACAACAACAACAACAACAACACAATGCATAGAATGGCATAGTGGTTTGGACTAGGACTCTGGAGACCAGGGTTCGAGTCCCTGGATTAAAACAGTACAAACATCTTTAGGGTTAAACTAGTAGAAACCTCCAGTGGGCAAAGCACTTGAAAGTCCCTAAATAATTGTATTCTATTTTGAACTTGCTCCTGAGTAAATTGTTTTACTGGGGCTTACATCTCATCTACATTATATTTAGAATTGCAGCCCTGGAAAATACTGTACCGTAGACTGGAAAAGGGAGGGGGATATCATATTAAGAAATTTTATTTGAATATGGTAGCACAACAAGTTCCAAAAATATTATCATATTATATATTAGCACAAGTTTCAAAAAAGCTATATTGGATTTTTTATCAACCTCAGTAATGGTTTGAGTGTTGGACTACAACTCTGGAGACCAGGGTTCGAATCCCAGCTTGGCCATGAAACCCTCTGAGTGACCTTGGGCAAGTCACACACTCTCAGCCTCCTCAGGGGAAGGCAATGGCAAGCCTCTTCTGAACAAACCTTGCCTGTGGTAGGGGCGCCTTAGAATGGGAAAGGACCAAGGCACACACTACAACAACAACAACAACAACAACACATCACAAAAACATTTAGTAATATATAAATAACGTAATATATAAAAGCAATGATCTTTTTAACTGAATTCAAAGCTTTATCAGTCTCATAATAAATAATGCTGGGGATTCTGTGCTATAGAAGAGGCTAGAATTACCCAACCATTGAAGTTGCATTTTGAAATTTTGTATATTTTAATGTAATTCTGTACTGTTTTAGAAGAGTTTGATTGTTTTAAATTTTATTGTATTTTATGGTATTATTTTAAAAAATTATTTTATTTGATTTTTTAAAATTTTATTGTATATAATTTTTATTTTTTATCATTATCATTATTTTATATTTTATTTTAATGTAATTTCATACTCTTAGATGAGTTTGACTGTTTTAACATTTATTTTATTTTATTATTTTTGATTTTTGATTAATTTTATTTTTAGTTAATTGTATTGTATATTTATTATTATTCTTTTATTATCATTATAATTATTTTATATTTTATTTTAATGTAATTTCATACTGTTTTAGAAGAGTTTGACTGTTTTATTATTGTATTATTTTTTAAAAATTTGTTTTATTTTTTATTTAACTTTATTTTAAATTATTATTTTATTATCATTATTTTATATTTTATTTTAATTTAATTTTATACTGTTTTAGACATGTCCGACTGTTTTAAATTGTCTTTTATTCTATTATTTTTTACATTTTATTTAATGTTAATTTTATTGTATATTTATTATTATTATTTTATTATCATTACCATTATTTTATATTTTATTTTAATGTAATTTTATGCTGTTTTAGAGAAGTCTGACTATTTTAAATTGTATATTATTTTATTTTGATTGTATATTTATTATTTTATTATAATTATTATTTTGTTTTATTTTAATTTAATTTTATACTGTTTTAGATGACTGACTGTTTTAAATTTTATTATATTGTATTATTTTTTAATTTTAATCTACTTTTTAAGATTAATATTATTGCATTATTATTATTATTATTATTATTATTATTATTATTATTATTATTATTATTATTATTATTGCTGTTGTTGTTGTTGATTTATTATCATTATAATTGTTTTGGTAATTTTTTTAAAAAATCTGTGAGCCACCTTGAGTCCCCATCTGGGAGAAAGGCAGCGTACAAACGAAATGAAGTAAGGGCCTGAACAGACTGCCAGAAATAATGCAGCTTGAGGCCACTTTAACTGTCCTGGCTCAGTGCTAAGGAATTATGGGAATTGTAGTATTTTCTGAGACATTGAGCCTTCTCTGTCAGAGAGCTCTGGTGCCACAATAAACTACAGTTCCCATGATTCCCTGGCACTGAGCCGGGGCAGTTAAAATGGTCTCATGGTGGATTATTTCTGGCAGTCTGTTCAGGGCAGGCCCTAAGAAGCCTGACTTCACATTTCTAGGAGTGTTTTGAGCTTAACGTTTGCCTCGTGTC
>CM034701.1:330697114-330720657 GCA_020142125.1 Phrynosoma platyrhinos
GTGCCTCAATTTAATGTGCACTATTTCTGGCAGTCTGCAAAAGGCCCTAAGTTATTCTTGTGCAAAGTTCTTGAATGTTGTGATACGCATTTTGCTTCAGTATATGTGTGTGAGGGAATTAAGAGCCCTGTGCAATAGTCCTTTAGTGCAGGCTGGTGTTGTTCATTCTTTGATAAGTTGCAGTTCTTGTAGGGATTTACATGGAGGATGGGGCTGTGAAGTCAGTTGTAGTAAAAACCAACAGTCTGGGCCACTAATGACTAATTGGTGACTGATAGTAGATATTGTTGTTATGTACCTTCAAGTCGTTTCTGAATTACGGCAACCCATAATGAAGTTTTCTTGCAAGATTTGTTTGGAGGAGGTTTACCATTGCCTTCTCCTGAGGCTGAGAGAGTGTGACTAGCCCAAGGTCACCCAGAGGGTTTCATAGCTGAGCTGGGTATCATACCCTGGTCTCCAGAGTCGTAGTCCAATGCTCAAACTACAGTCACTCCTCCGTTCTTGCAGACTTAAAGTCTGCGGTTTTGCATATTCATGGAGGGGTGACCGTTTAAATCAGGGGTAGGCAACCTAAGGTCTGGGGGCCAGATGCACCCCCCCCCGAGGCCTTTGGACTGGCCCCAGGCCGGTCCTGCCGCCACCCCCCACCATGATGATATTGATTATTGTTGTTATTACTTGTTCTTGGCATTTTCTTGGCAAAATCTCCACAGGGGGTTTGCCATGGCTTTTCTGGGGCTGAGAGAGTGTGCATGCATATTTTTAATTTTTTTAAAATATATATTTTTATTTTTATTTATTTATTTATTTATTTATTTATTTATTGTTGGTGCTTCAGCCCCCCCCGATTGTCTGAGGGACAGCAACCCGGCCCCCGGCTCAAAAAGGTTGCCTACCCCTGTTCTTGACACACTCCATGACTGGGAAAGGTGCTGTAGGTGTTATTTTCCAGTGCTGTAATGTCCAACACCTTGGAAATGCTTTGGCTGGGGCAATGTCAGGGTGGAAAGGTAGTTTTTTGAGGGGTGGCATTGTCAGCTGTAACTCAAATGATGGGGTTCTGTTGTCACAGTTATGTTGACAATGGTAGGATCGTGGCCATAGTTTTCTTCAGGATCTTCAGCTGTAGTCTTTTTTCTTCTCATGATGATGGGGTTCTGTTGTCTTAGCTATGCTGACAATGTAGGATCATGGCCATAGCTTTCCTCGGGATCTTCAGCCATAGTTTTTTTCTTCTTTCCTGGCAGAAGACTTGGTAGCTCTACACTACCTTGTCAGTCTTTGAATGCATAATTTCTGGGCTTGTAGGCTCACTACCTAAGTTTCAGATGGTATAAGGTTAAGGAGATGGCAATGACGTTCTTTGTATTTGGATGTGTAATCTGAAACTTGAATTTACTCCAGAAAAACCTTTTGCAGGATATTCAGGGCATCTGAAGGGACTTCCTGTTTGCATATTGCCAGTCTGTGTGCTGGGATAATAAATCAAGATCCCTATGTAGAGAAGGGCAGGGGCTTTTCCGTCACAGTGCCCTAATTATAGAGTGCCCTCTTCATACATATTTACTTAACACAAGTCACTTTATTTGTTTGTTTATTTATTTGATTCTTATGGATTTTCTTTGTTCATTATATCTTAGCTCAGGTGCTGTTTGCAGTCTTGCCACGAAGGCACATCCTTTATTGTGCAGAGGCTGAAGGAAAATGACAACCTTGGACAAATTTCAGAGGACAGTCCAGAACCCGGTAATTATCATTGTTGATGTTCTCAGCTGCAACTGATTGCAATTTCAGGTCTCCCTGAAACTTTGGTATCGAAAACTGACACATATCACTTCCATAAGATAAGCTTTATTGGTGGTAAATAATGCAGCAAAGAAAGCATTATAATCTTTTAGCTAATGGCTTCCAGTATCCCTGCACAGCAAGTGATAGAACCAGGTTTCTAAGTGACTATTCTGTGGCTGATAGTGAAGATCTCCAGGTTGACAAATTGACCCCAGGGCTGGGGTGCACCTCCCCACTTTTGGGCCAAGCCCATGGGTGATGGGTTCCCAAGGTTTATATAATGTAGAAGAAACAAAGGAAATGGAAGTGCTTAGACATGGTCCATCTACAATCCTAGTAGCTATCGGAAATGTACAAGCAGGTTGGTACAGATTGAGTCTCCCTTATTTGAAATACTTGGGTTCAGAAGTGTTTTAGATGTTGGATTTTGGAATATTTGCATATTGTGGAGTTCAGATCCAAGTCTAAACATGACATTCATTTCTTTTTCATATACATTTTATAAACATAATCCAAAGGTAATTTTATACATATTTTAAATAATTTTGTGCATGAAACAAAGTTTGCATACACTGAACCATCAGAAGGCAAGGGGTAACTATCTCAGCCACTCTTGTGGATGATTTTGGAGTATTTTGGATTTCAGGATTTCAGATAAGAGAGACTCAATCTGTAACAGGGAAGTTTTATTCCCCTATTGCATTTCCAGATGCCAGTTCATTCTCCTTGAACTGCCAAGCTAAAATGAAATTGTCTAACAGGGGCTACTAAATACAAATGAAGTGGCATGGGACAGCTGTTGACAATAGGTATGCATTCTGCATCCAGTTAGGCTTTTTATTGTTGTTGGGTGCCTTCAAGTCATTTCTGACTTATGGTGATCCTAACAAGAACCCAGCATAGGGGTTTCTTGGCAAAATTTGTTCAGAGAGGGCTTGCCATTGTCCCCCTCTAAGGCCAAGAGAGTGTGACCTGCTAAAGATCACCAAGTGGATTTCCATATCTGAGCAGGGATTCAGATCAATGCTCAAACTACTGCATGAGGCTGGCTTTCTAAAGCACATAATATTGTACATTATCTTTATTTCTTAAAAATATAATCAGTATTCATAAAATATTATTTCAGCGTAATCCCATGCATGTATATAAATATGTAAGTCCCACTGTCTTTCAGGACAGTGTGCATAGGACTGTGGCTGTTGTAGATTAACTTTTATGGGGTGTTTCCATTTATTTTGGATGGGATTTAAGAGGGGTTTTTGTCTTTATTTAAGAGTATGATATTGAGAGCTGCACTCTTGGACATTACAATATAAGTTCTGGATCTACACACTGCTGTACAAAATGTGCACCCTGGATAATTTTGCAAAACTACAGTACTCTGGTATTTTTATGAGAACTGAAACTCAGAAGGAGAAAAGGACTGTGAAAGCTGTGGTGCGACAGTGGTATGAAGCAGGAAATACTATAGCAAAACAGGAAATCAGTGCTTCATATTTTCTCTGTTTGCTTCTGAATTGCATATGAAGTACGATAGTTGTGTAAGTTTGAAAGAGAGATAATCCTCCCCGCGCACTCTGGTCCTCGGTTGTTTCGGTTGTTGCCCCCAGATTATGGAACGGCCTGCCAGATGAGATCCGTCAATTGACATCTTTAGACAGCTTTAAAAAGGCTGTCAAGACGGATCTCTTCCGGCAGGTCTTTCAGTGATAGATAATCCCGGCCTCAGGAATCTCTCCTGCAAGAGGGCTTCTAGGTTTTTAGTTTAAATATGTAATTAAGAACCGCTGCCATATTGTGAGTTGGTTTTAAATATTGTTTCTGTGTTTTTATATTACAGGATGTTTTAATTGATTTAATAACTTTTTAAGGGGGAGTGGGAATTAGATTTTATTATTGCATGTGTATTTTATTGTTGTTAGCCTCCCTGATTGGTCTCAAAGGGGCAGGATATAAATAAGTTTTATTATTATTATTAGATAAGATGATAGAATTCTTCCATTATATTATATCTTAGACACATTCAATATAGACAACAATGCAACTGAAATAGTTGAAGAATTTCCATATCTAGGATCAAACATTGACCAGAATGGAGACTGCAGTCAAGAAATAAGATTAGGAATGGGTAGGGCAGCTATGAAAGAACTAGAGAAAATATTGAAGAGCAAAGACATGCAACTCAGCACTAAAGTCAGAATCGTTCAGGGCATTGTATTCCCAATTAACATGTACGGATGCGAGAGTTGGACAGTGAAGGAAGCGGACAGAAAGAAAATCAATTAATTGGAGATGTGGTGCTGAAGAAGAGGATTTAGGATACTATGGACAGCCAAGAAGACAAACAGATGTGTCCTTGAACAGATTACACCAGACCTCTCCTTGGAAACAAAGATGATCAAGTTGAGACTATAATATTTTGCTCACATAATGAGAAGGCATGGATCACTAGAAAAAACAATAATGCTAGGAAAGGTAGAGGGTAGAAGAAAGAGAAGAAGACCACAGACAAGATGGATAGACTTAGTCAGGGGAGTTATGGGCAAGGGCTTGCAGGATCTGGGCAAGGCAGTGGAGGATAGGATTCTTGCAGATGTCTCATCTGCAGGGTCACCATGAATTGAGGTCAACTCAAGGGCAGCTAGCCACAACAACAGTCCCTACTGTATCTAATAACAGGGAGGCTAACAATAGGCAGTTTTCTTGGCAAGATTTGTTCAGAGTGGGCTTGCCATTGACTTCTCAGGCTGGTCTCCCAGTCCTAGTCCAACACTCAAACCACTACGTGATGCTGACTCTGTCACCTAATATTTCGAAGTGCAGCCTGAGAGGAGGAGCTAGAGAATGAGAAAAAAAGTGTGGGTTACATTTCCTAGTCAGATTTGCACATTTCCTAGGCTGTTTTGAGCTCCAGAGCCATGTTGTATGGAGGTAATGAAGCTATCCTTGATTACTTTCTGTACCAATGGCTTGTCCCATGTTGGCTCAGTTCATACAAATGAGTAGCCATGTGTTAACTCTTTGAACATCAAGTTTACAGGATACTATCTATGACGAATCACTTGTGTACCAGTTGTTAGTACCTACATCTACCATTCCATGCCATATTATCCACAATGCTTAATTTTTAATTGCTTGCAGTAACGGGATCTTTGTAAACATCTCTCTATGATTATAGTGTTTTTTGTGTGAATGCTAATTTGTCTAAATTTTGTTAGACACATCACCTGATTGATAGGGCCCCACTAAAGAATGATAGTGAAAAATGCTACAGATACATTATCAGTCTTTTGGGGGGTCTCAGACTGTCATCCTTTATGATGTTGTAGGATGTTGTTAAGGTAAAAGGTAAAGGTATTACTTGTTGACAAGGTTGTCAATGTTGTTACTGCTTCATGTTTTCATCTGTGATAGTGCCACAACCACAAATGACCCTGAAATCCATAGTAAAAGCCAGTCAGCTGTCCAGAGGGACACTGCAGGATGGCATGACCAGCCCTCTCCTGCCATTGAGAAAGGCTGGGAGGAGTAGAAGTGGGCCTCTGTCATACTTCTTCATTGCAGAATTGCAGTGGGAGACGCTGGTAACATCATTCTGTAGTCCCCTGTTCACCAGCATACATACCCCTGCTAATGCAGATAGCTGACTAGTTTTAAAGATGAATTTCAGAATTTGGATGGGAAGTTAAAGCATAGCTACAACATTGTAGCTATTGTGTTTGATGAAAGATCTCAGCCTCATTCTGTGGGCTCGTGCCATTGTAGTCTGTGGTGTAGGATATAGATGTTCAAATTACGACTGGAGAAAGCTGGGTTCAAATGTCTGTTCATTAAGGTGCTTACTTTGGGCCTTTACAGACTGCCAGAAATAATGCAACTTGAGGCCACTTTAACTGTCCTGGCTCAGTGCTAGGGAATCATGGGAATTGTATTTTTTTTCTGGGACATTGAGCCTTCTCTGTCAGAGAGCTCTGGTGCCAAAATAAACTACAGTTCCCATGATTCCTTAGCACTGAGCCAACACAGTTAAAGTAGCCTCAAGCTGCATTATTTCTGGCAGTCTGTAAAGGCCCTTTGTTACTTTGGGCCACCTGTAATTTCTCAGCCTAATCTACATTGCAGGATTGTGAGAAGAACAAAAAGGAAGAGCATCACACTGACTACCCTAAAAAATGTGATGGAAATCTAATATATAGTACAATACATTTATTGCTATCACTGTACAAAAGCTGAGAACTTTTTTCTGAACTCACACAACAGGCAACTGACTAGAGTATGAAGCTCTGCAAAAATGCAAGAAATAGTGATGTGCTAACATCTTCTCCACCCCCACTTGTAAATGCTTTAGACCAGGGGTAGGCAACCTTTCCCCTTTAAAGGCCAAAGGACTTCAGCTCCCAGAAGCCTCAGCCATGTTGGCCAATAGTCCCTCGGCCCTTAAAGGGGAAAGGTTGCCTACCCCTGCTTTAGATCAAGGGAGGGGGATCTCTAGCCTACCAAGGATCCAAGTATGTTCAGGGAAGTTCTGGGACACCACCCCCTCTTAAAGGAAGAGGAGGCATCACTGCCATCTTTGAGATAAGGAGGGCTCCCTTTCTGCACTTTCAGTGGATCCTACCAGTAAAATGAGGTGTTCTCAGCTAGTACTCACGTGGCACCCAAGAGTGCTTCAATTCCCTGGCTATCTTCCAGCATAGGGAAAGGTGCAGGGAAGTGAAGGGCCTGAACTGAGGGTTGGAAAACCCATCAGCAGGAGCATCATATGACTCAGAGAAGGGGGAATCCAGCTTCCTCTCCCACATTCTGTTCCCCAGCTTTAATCTGTTTACATCCCTCCTGTTCCCCATGTTTCTCTGAATTAGATAAATTTTTAGATCATGGTAATAATGTGAAAGATACTAGCCTTCATTTTTTCCTTATAATGTAATCCCATAGCTATTATTTAATACATATATGAAAGGCTATGAATATATATGAATTACATAGTAATTCATAGTAATTTATGTTTCATGCCTGAAACTTGGTAATATCATTTCTCCTCTGTACCACAGATTATTCCATATATTGAGAGTATAATTGGTGGTCTTTTGCCAGGAGAACTTGTTGTCATACGTGGGTTCGTTCCAGAAGACTCAGAGAGGTAAGAATTGAAAATGGATGTTTATAAAGAGGGATGTTGTAGGTGATGTTACTAGCATGCTTGCAAAGAAATAACAGAAGTGCTGAGTCTTTTGCCAATACGGTTATGTTTTTTAGAGTATAAGCTAGGCAACAGTTTGAGTACTCTTACTGAGCTAGCTCAGGGTTTCAAATTAATACAGGACACATAGACTAGGAAGTAAGCACTCCTTGTTCTCTCCTGTCTGTTTGTTGCCTGTTTGTTGTTTCTGAGTGGGTTGCATTGGACTAACATGTCCCATTTACTTCTAGGTTCCAAATAGACTTTCAGTGTGGAAACAGCACAAAACCTCGTGCTGATGTTGCCTTTCATTTCAACCCCCGGTTCAAAAGATCTGGTTGCATTGTGTGCAATACTCTGCAGAATGAAAAGTGGGGTCATGAAGAGATCACATATGAGATGCCTTTTGAAAAAGGAAAACCATTTGAGATTGTGTTTATGGTTCTGCAAGAAAAAATTCAGGTGAGTGACTAGGAGTTGATTATTTGTCAAGCCACTAAGCTCACTGGGTGGAAAATTTAGTGCCAGACCCATTAGTTTTAAGAGAAATGGGCTGAACAGTCTCATCTAAATTAATGAGATTGAAAATTTTTATTATTATTATTATTATTATTATTATTATTATTATTATTATTATTATTATTTGGATTCCATATTTTCAAGTGACTCTTCCTGGATCAGGGTGATTTATATCCCTTATTAATTAATTTGCTTTGAATGAGTATGGTCTTTTAACATGATCAAAAATTCAGTGGTGATGCAGTTTTAAGCTTGTGAAACCTTTCAGAAAAATACAGTTGGCCCTCCATAGCCATGGATTCAATCATCCATGGCTTGAAAATATTAAAATAAATTCCAAAAAGCAAATCTAAATTTTGCCATTTTGTATAAGGGACACCATTTTACTACCCCATTGTATTTAATGGGATGTGAGCATCCACAATTTTGGTATCCATGGGGGGTCCAGGAACCAAATCCCAAATAGATACCAAGGGGCCACTGTAGCATGGAAATGGTTTTGTTCTGTCTTGAAGGAATAAGCCACCTAGGTTCCCTGCACAGAATAGGATGGATCACATTGTTGATTAAATGTAATGCCAAACCTTTGTATGACTTGAATAAGAGATGCTCTTCTATGAGAAAGGAGTTGAAACATGATAATCAGTCATAGTACATTGAAGAATATTGGTCTGGATGCGTGGCCATCAGCCTTTGGTCCTATGTTGTCCTTTGCACTAAGTGCTGACAGACAGAAGCTTCTCTGAAGATGCCAGCCACAGATGCAGGTGAAATGTCAGGAATACATTCTTCTAGAACATGGCCTCACAGCCTGAAAACCCCACAAAAACCTGTAGACAGAAGCTTACATGCAAGGTTCTCACACCAAACATTTTGGAACCATAGAGTCAAATAACTTTGTGAAATGGTACTTTTCTGGTAACATTGGTACATAGGGATCTGCTTTTTACTGATTCAGACTAATGGCCATCTAATCTGCTGCTGTCAACTCTGTCACTGGAAAATCATCTCTAGGGTTTTAAGCAGAATTATTCCCTAGCTTTACATGGAGATGCATGGAGATCTACTAAGCAGGCTTGCCTGCTCCTGCTTAGCTTCTGAATTTAAGTGTGTTTAGCAGGGGTAGGCAACCTTTCCCCTTTAAGGGCCGAGGGACTTCAGCTCCCAGAAGCCTCAGCGACATTGGTCAATAGTCCTATGTTGGCCAATAGCTCCTGGGATTCTGGGAGCTGAAGTCCCTCGGCCCTTAAAGGAGAAAGGTTGCCTACCCCTGGTGTTTAGGGTAGTTTGTAGTTGTTATTAACTGTCCTTGAGTCAACCCTGACTCATGGCAGTCCTGTGGATGAAACCTCTCCAAGACGCTGTGTCCTCCACTGCTCTGCTTAGGTCCTGCAAGTTTAGACCTGTGACCTCTCTAATTGAGTATCCATCTAGCATGCGGTCTTCCTCCCTTTCTCCTACCTTCTACCATTCCTAGCATTATTGTCTTTTCTAGAGAGTCATGACTTCCCATGATGTGACCAAAGTACTACAGCCTCAGTTTAATCATCTTGGCTTCCAGGGAGATTTCAGGCTTGATCTGTTCAAGGACCCCTTAGTTTGTCATTTTGGCTGTCATGGTATCAGCACTCTTCTCCAGCACCACATCTCAAATGCATTGATTTTCTTCTTACCCGTTTTCTCCACTATCCACTTCTCACATCTGTGCATGGCAATGGGAAATACAATGGCTTGGATGATCCTACTTTAGTATTCAGCATTATTTTTTGCACTTAAGGACCTTGTCTAGTTCTTTCATAGCTGCCCTTCCCATTCCTACTTTTATCTCTTGATTGCCATCTCCATTCTGATCAGTATTTGATCCAAGGCAGAGGAACTCTCTTACTATTTCGATTTCCTCATTGTCTAGGTTAAATTTATGTAGATCCTCTGTGGTCATTATTTTTGTTTTATGTTCAGCATTAAGCCTGCCTTTGCACTTTCATCTTTGTCCTTTCTTAATAATTGTTCTAAGTCTGTGGTGTTTTCTGCTATTAGTAGGATATCATCCACATTCTCTCCTATCTTTCCTCCTCTTTCTTCCGAGTCTAATCCTGCTCTTCATAGGTATTTTCCGCATACAGGTTGAACCCACAATTAAGGTGATAGAAGGTAGCCTTGCCTGACCCCTTTGCTGATGATAACATTATTCATGGCTTTTAGAAATATTGATCATCAAAACTGTTAATCTTTATTAAAACTTTTGATGTGAGAAAAAAATTAAAATAAGGCACATTTGTCTTTATATAGAGGAAATATAAAGCTTTGCTAGTAAAACTTCACTAGCGTTCTGTAAATATCTTATGTGTCCTTGTTGCTTGTTTTCCTTAGGTGTCTGTAAATAGACAGCATTTGTTGCTTTACAAACACAGAATCAATCTTGAAAAAATAAATACCCTTGGGATATATGGACAAGTGCAAATCAGTATGATTGGATTTGTTGCTAATAAGGTAAGGTAGTATGTAAGGCAGTAGTTTTTGTTTGGATGATCTAAATATGTAATGTAGGCATCTTGTACCTTTGTGATATGTTCAGGTGGGACCCTAAGGGCCTTTACAGACTGCCAGAAATAGTGCAAATTGAGGCCACTTTAACTACCCTAGCTCATTGCTAAGGAATCATGGGAACTAGTTTATTGTGGCACCAGAACTCTATGGCAGAGAAGGCTCAATGTCTCAGAAAAAAATACAATTCCCATGATTCCCTAGCACTGAGCCAGGACAGTTAAAGTGGCCTCACTGCACTATTTCTGGCTGTCTGTAAAGGCCCTAAGAATCAGTTCAACATTTTGAACAGAATGGATTTGATATTTTGAACATGGGATTCTTTCTGCTTAACTCCACAGCTAATGGTAGAATTGAACAGTGCCTGCTCTAGTCAATTGTAGGAAACTCTGGTGATTAAAAAATACAGTCTCTCTTTGAACATTGTATTTCTATAAGCCAGAGCTGGGGAAGACACATTCAGAAGATTATTGTTAACGTGCATCAGTGGTTAGGATCATTTGGCCCTCTTGCTGTTTTGGATTTAAAAACTTGGAAGTCTCAACCAGCATTTGTAATAAATGGGAATCCCTCCATTTATCAGGGTCTTATTCCCTGTGGGATGATGCGTGATGACATCACTGTTGGTGGTGAGGGCAAGCAGGCAATCAGATGGCACTAAGAAAAGAATCTTCTGGATGGTGTTTAGAGAGAGAGAGAGAGAGAGTTGAAGCAGTTGGGAGAGTAAGAGCTGAGAAATAGCAAGGTCTTGGCTTTTACGTTTTTTTAGTCAGGAATTTAGGCTTGGCTGAAATGATTATCTTTTTGTAATTAATCTTTTTAAGTTTGTAATTGGAGGACCAGTTGTCCTCCATGTCTTAGTCTTTAATGTTTACAGATATAGCCGTGTTAGTCTGTAGAATTAATATAGAGAGAGATTTTGTGGCATCTTTGAGACCAACTGATGAAAAAAAGATGTTTGTAGCATGAGCTTTCATAGACTTTAGTCTACTTCTTCAGATGCTTATGGTGGATTGAAAGCCAGGGACAGACAGGAGTGCAGGAGTTTAACTGAAGAAAACTGAAAAGGAATGATGGCTACTGCAGAACCAGTCAGCATGAGAACCCATGAGCTCTACGTGATATGTAGTTTTGCAAAGGGCTCCCCACATGTAGGTCCCCAGGAACGACCCATTGCTTGCACTTGTTGAAAAAGAAGATCTGTCTGTATCTGGCAAGTTTCTTGAAGAGGCTGATGGATTTTCTACTTAATTCGACTAAATTTGGTGTTTTCCATAGTGGTAGAATTTGCAGATATAGCCATGTTAGTCTGTAGAATTAATATATAGAGAGATTTTGTAGCACCTTTGAGACTAACTGATGAAAAAAGAAAAGAGGTATGTAGCATTAGCTTTCATAGACTTTAGTCTACTTCTTCAAATGCTTGTGTTGCTGTCTTATTAATGAAGACTTGTACCTAAAGCATGTTACTTCAGAAGTGAATTGTACTGATTCCAACAAGTTTTCCATCCCAGAAAGTGTGTATGCAGTTTAAGCAAATCCTTCATGCTCAATGTGTTATCTGCTGAAGAGCAAGGTTTCAGGTTATGTGTATGTGCTATATGCCTTTAAGTTGTTTCTGATTTATTAACAAATGATAAACCTTTTTCTTCTTAATTCCTTTTAATGGCCTTAGCTCGGCTAATGTCTGTCTGATTGTACGTTACTAGTATAAAAAGTAAAGGTAAGGTATAAGGCCCAGCAGTGTCCCAATACATTGCTGGGGTGTGACAAGTTAAATCATTGGGTGGTGGCAGCGAGTTGTTTTTTTTTTTTTTTAAATTAAAGTGGTCTCAAAGGGTCCTATCCAACTCAGTGGAGTGGGACTATAGAGAACAATCACAGCATTGCTAGTGGTTAAGAGACTGTGGGAGTTGTAATCCAAAACACCAAGCAGGAAAGTCCAGAGATTCTCACCAGTACTATAAGCTGACACTAGTGACTTCAGTGCTCAGAACACTTCTCAGTGGAATCTTATATTATTCACACAAGCCTTGTTGTTTTGTGTAAATTAACAGATCACCAAAACTGCAGATTACTTGCAATCTGTTAGTTCCTTAACAACATGCCTCAATTTACTACTCAGTTTGGTAGCCCTGATTCCTGTCCCTGCTATAGATTCACTGCCTTCCTTATAATGTTCAAGAAGATTATTAAAATAGTGGAAAGCCATTGCTTTTTCACCTTCACCAGTAAAGTGTTAGCAGATGACAGTCATTTAGATGAATATTCTGTGATCACCAACTGTTGATCTCTCAACCTATCTTTTCTTTGCAGTCTTTGCAAGGTTCTCAGCCTTCCTTGTTAGGGGCAACAAAGACAAACACAGGAAATGTATGTATTTTTATTCTCTGGCTAGGTTCCAAACTGTTCTTTTTATATTTGTAGTTAACTTTGTTTTTTACTCCTTAGCAACAGGAAGGTGTACCTGATACTTCACAATTTGTAAGTATTTTTTTAAAATGGAAACTTAGTGTAAAACATAACATTCAAACACAGGGGGGATGAGTGCTGTTGAACTTTTTTCTATGTGCTGTCTCAGTATAAAGGTTCATTTCCTTGCCCCCTTTTTAATATGAAAAACAGGAGATAGAAAGTGGAATTGTAAATCAGCTTCAAGGGCACTAGGTGTGTGGTTTATTGGTCATCAAATTCATTGTCCTGCCAACAAGTTTTGTATTGCTGCAGCAAGCTTTGCATTAGCTTGGATAGTAACTTCTCAGTTTGTGACTTCCCTTAAGCACGACTTAACATTTCATGCACTTGGAAGAAATCTGAATGAAAGAAGTAAGAAAGCAGCTTACTTTGCAGGACTCTGCAGTGCAAGAAGGGATTGTTAAAAATATGAAATAACATTCTTTGATTATGTAGGATCTCCAGGTACCACACCTTGTTGGACTTAAATTTTCTAGCAGTTTTTACTTTAAAATATACCAGAAACTCCAGATGCTTCCTGATTTGTAGGCCGACAGCACAAATCTACTCAGAAGATAGTCCCATTGAGTTCAGTGGGTGTAGGATTGCAGACTTAGTCCCAGTATGAACTGAACCTGTATAAAGGGTTGCTTGCTGCCTTATTTCTATTTGAGAGGAGAAGTGGACAAACTACAACTGGTGTGAGGCCATCTACTCCCTTCCCAATTTGTTTAAAAAGTGGCAGATCCCATCCTCAGAAGCCTTGGTTTTCACCAGGTCAGATGCAGTTGCCAAAAGGTTTGAAATGTTATTTGGGAAGGTAACTATTCAAACACATTCTCAGATCTTAAGGCAATGAAAGGGAAACCTTGGGAACTGGTAGGAGGAGGAATGCCTTGTTGAAATAAGAAAAAAATGATCAAATTATTTCTGAATATATTTTGATTATGCTTGTAAAAAATGGATTACAGTGAAGGAAAAAAAATTGTCAACAGTATCCAAATTTCTGCAAAACCATTCATGTTTTGAATATTGCTAATGCTGCACATTATTGTATTTTAGGTAGTTCCTTATATTGCACGACTTAATTCTCCTCTTGAACCTGGGCGAACAATTGTCATTAAAGGTGAAGTTAAAGAGCAAGCAAACAGGTTAGTAAGTCAGAGCAATGTTCCAAACTTTAGTACATGAAGACATGTACCCTAAGCATGTTACTTCAGAAGTGAATTGTACTGATTCCAACAAGTTTTCTATCCCAGAAAGTGTGTATGCAGTTTAAGCAAATCCTTCATGTTCAATGTGCTATCTGCTGAAGAGCAAGGTTTCAGATTATGTGTGTGCTGTATGTCTTCAAGTCATTTCTGATTTATGGCAACCTAAGGCAAAACTATAATGGGGTTTTCTTGGCAAGATTGGTTCAGAGGAGGCTTACCATTGCCTTCCCCTGAAGCTGAGAGCATGTGATGTGCCCAAGGTCACCCAGTGGGTTTCATGGCCTAGCTGGGAATTAAACCCTGGTCTCTACTCACAAATCACTGTACCTTGCTGTTTTAGCTTATACACAGGAATAGAGTGTAGGGGGAGGGATAGGAGATTAAGAATTGTAGCCAATGCTGTTCTGTTTCCCACCCACGCCCAAATATGCTTGAGGATTACAGGAGGATGGGAAGGAAAACCATTACATCAAGAGAACTCAAGTGGTAGGTGATTTTAATCCTAAAGATTATTTTGGAATCCAAGGCTTTATTGGGGATGGGGATGTGTTCAGAGGTTTACCATTGCCTTCCTCTGAGTGTGACTTACCCAACGTCACCTAATGGGTTGCGAACCCTGGTCTCAAGTCATAATCCAGCACCCGAACTGCTACACTGTGCTGGTTTCCCATGAAGGAAGGGGACTTATACCTATTGACTGGGTAAGCATTAAAAAAAAAAAGCCTAGTGAATGACAGGAAGAGCTGTTTGACAGTGGAATACACTACCTCCGAGTGCTGTGGAGTCAGTCTCCTTTGAAATTTTTTAAACAGAGGTTGGATGGTCATCTGTTGCAGGTGCTTTTTGTTCCTGCATGGGTTTGTGTGTGGACTGGATGGCCTTTGTGATCCCTTCCTATTCTCCAATTCTAATAAGAAAGACCAGACTAATAGTGAACTGACAGTAAAAAGATCTAAAGATCATGTGATAAAATCAAGGGATGGAAGGTTTGAAAAAAGAAATGCCTCTATGCAATATGAAACTGATTTTGGAAGGAAAAACCCATAATCTGCTAATGGTAGCTGTATATTGAATAGAAGATATATAGGCTAGGGAAAACCCATCTCTGAATATTTCCATGATGTAATTATAGCCAATTAATGTCAGAAAGCAGGACAGTTTAGTAAACTTTTTCAGAACTACTTACACAGTTGCCAGTTGTTTTGAGAAATGATCTAGATCTTGAATGAAATGTTACCATAGATATCAATTTTTGGAAACAGACTCAGAAGTCCACAGCAAAACCCCTGGGGGTTGCTTGAGGTCACAGAATCTTGGCAGATCAGACTTTTAAAATAAATTGTTCTCCATATGTATAAGGTAACACCAGGGAAGGGGAGTTAATGTGCTTCCACTGTCTCTACATAGGATTAATTTTTGTTTTGTTAAAGAGTTTTCAGTTGGAACCCTAAACATTACTGTTTCACTTACAGTTTTGCAGTTAACCTTAAACCCAGTGACTCCAATGATATTGCGCTGCATCTGAATCCCCGAATGAAAGAGAAAGCTTTTGTGAGAAATTCCTACCTGTCCAATGGTTGGGGAGAGGAAGAAAAGCAAATCTCTCATTTTCCTTTCAGTCCAGGAATGTACTTTGAGGTAACTAATGAAACAAAGCCTGTGATCAAAATGTCTTAAAATAGACATTTGTTTAAGGTTATAAAAGATGTGGAAGTACAAAACTTTGTATAAAACCATGTTAATTCCAATCCTTCTGTTCTGGACTCAGAATAAGATAATGGGTCACCTCTGAAACATGAAATTTGCTGCAAGGAACTGCACTCGTTTTGCCAACCTGGAAAACTTGTTGCACTAGGATTTCTGGGTAGATTTCCATGGAATTGAGCTGTCTTTTGTGTCCTTCATGAGCAAATTAATAAGAGCTACATGTGGCCCAGCTCCCTTCACTTTGGACTCTCCCCTCTAATGAAATGCAGCCTGAGACCCTTTCAGAAATTCAAATTTGGTCTTCAGCTACCTGTTTCAAGATTCTTGACACTTAATAAAGATTAGTCAAGCTCTATGGATAAATATTTTTCCCCTCAGAAGTATCCCAAAATTTGAATGTATACTGTTTAATTAAGTATGTTACTTTCTCTCTTTTCAGCTGATAATACTCTGTCAAGCCCATCAGTACAACGTTGCTATCAATGGTGTGCACACCTTGGAGTATAAACATCGCTTTAAACAACTCAATAAGATCAACATAATTGAAGTCTTGGGGGACATTCTATTGCTGGATGTACGGAGTTGGTAGTTGTTCAGTAATACCTCTGAGCTTCTCCAAATTACTTCCAGAAAAATTTCTTCATCCTTTTCTCTCATCTTGAGAACTCAAGCTTCATTAACCACAAAAAAATCTGATTTCAGAAGTATCTCCACATTTGCCAGAGACATAAAGTCAAGTTTTCTCAATAACTAACCATAGCGTGTATAGTAAATGGACAAGAGAACAATTTTTAGTATACTAGGGCCCAAACCAGATGGGCCAACAGTGCCACCTTCGGGGCGTGGTGTATAGACGCTGCATGCCCCAAATGCGGCCAGAAGCCATGCCAGGGAAGAACAACTGGGCCAAAAATAAGCAAGTATACACCACTCCTTCTGGGGAACTGGGCAGTCACTGCAGTCTTGGCACAGTCCTTTTGGCCCATCTGTTTTGGGCCTAAGGTTGAATAGTGAATTTGAAGACTATCAACATAGACATTGACAAAGCACTGACAAATTCCACAAGTTTTTGTGTTAATTTTTCACCCTTTTAGAACTTTTCTAGAAATTATGGTGAAAATATTTATCCTAGTAGGAGGTAAAAGACAAATATCTTTCAAGTGACTGTACTATAATGCATATTCTAAGGAGAACCATTGGCTATAGCAGGGGTAGGCAACCTTTCCCCTTTAAGGGCCGAAGGACTTCAGCTCCCAGAATCCCAGGAGCTATTGGCCAACATGGGACTATTGGCCAACATGGCTGAGGCTTCTGGGAGCTGAAGTCCCTTGGCCCTTAAAGGGGAAAGGTTGTCTACCCCAGCGTACGCTTACACAAAGAGAAAGCGTGGTGCAGGGGGTGTAGAATTTATTAGGAGTCTGGGAGTTTTAAAAAAATCGCTGCTCAGCCATGGTAACCACTGGGTGACCTTGGCCAAACCATATTCTCTTAGCCTTAGAGCCTCTCTTAGCCTTAGCCTACCCCTGGGCTATAGTTTTGTTATGATTTGAGGTATAGGGTCCATTTTTTCAGCTGAATGATCCAAATCATCTGTATACAGTTGTAGTGTGTTCAGAATTGAAATATGACTTCTGTGAAGCTATATATATCAACTTAAATTTTGGTCTTCCAAAAGTAAAACCAAAATATTATAGCATCAAGATTTAGGGGGGGGGGATTGCAACAAGAGATGTTTCAGCAGAGCTGCCTGATCATTCTTTACACATACAGATGTGTGTGTAACAGCACAATAAAGTGTAATGTATGTAAAACAGCACTTTAACTGGAAGTACTACACTCATGTTAACTCCTTTATGGAAGATTGCTCCCTCATGTATATCATTCTTATGAGTAAGATGCCTGCCATGTAAATGTGTATAGCTTTTAAAATCAATTGACAACAACACATTTTTAGAAATCAGAAGTTGTAGTTTAACATTTAAAAATGCTCAGACATAATTTATAACTCAGGAAGCTAGTAAAAAAACAATAGCTGAATTTGCAAAAATACCACCATAGAGACTTTGTGCTAAGAGCTATCTCTTGTTTGGTCCTGACAGATGTGTTATGCCCTAAAACTCTCATCAGACAATGAGATTAGAAGTAACTCTGCAGTGGTTCTCCAAGAATAGCTTCAAGTTGCTGGATAGTCTTCTGGCACTGATGCTCTACTTCTTCGCATTCATCTGCAGGTGGGTGGGTGGAAGATAAAACAACAGTAACTAAAATGGCTAACAAGAAAAACAAAAGTTAAGTCCTTCTCCCCTGGCTGGTTCTCTAAAGCCCTTGACTTTCTATCCCCCCCACCCCATGCCTCCTATCAAAAAAACAATTAAACATAAGCCCACAGGGCACCCCTGCGCAGGTCAACATTTCAAAACTTGGGTTTTCTGGCTGCTGCTTTTCCCCCTGCATTTTTTTTTTTTTGCAGGAAAAAAGCCCCCAAAGTCCAGTGCAGTTGTCCAACTTAGATTAATTTAGAGGCTACAAGCGTAAATTGATAGTGCTCAGCACCACTACTTAAAACAGTCTACAATGGGTTGCTGAATAGGTTTTCTGTACAAAATGTATTTCATAAGCATTACAGTCAGCCCTCTGTATCCATTGATTTCTTATGCACAGATTCAAGCATCCATGGCTTGAAAGTAAATTCTGAAAAGCAAACCTTGATTTTCCCATTTTATATAAGGGTCACTATTTCACTATGCCATTGTATTTAATGGGACTTGAGCATCCACAGATTTTGGTATCCATAAGGGGTTCTGGAACCAAACCACAGTGGATACCAAGGACACTGTACTTACTGTATCAAAAGGAAATGTAGCCTGGAATATGTTCACAGTTCTTCTAATACAAGTGCAGTCCAGTCATTACTGCTTGGATCATGGGAGGTTTACTTCACAGTGCGTGATTTCCAACAAAAAGCAATTTTCAGATCTGGCATTCTTATTTCAAAGGAAGAACTGCTACGCCAGCAAAGTCACAATGTTGGGCTGACTGGAAAGGAGGAAGTGGTGGATAGACATAGTTTTTTGTGGGTTTTTCGGGCTGTGTGGCCATGTTCTAGAATAGTTTCTTTCTGACGTTTCGCCAACATCCGTGGCTGGCATCTCCACAGATGCTGGCAAAACGTCAGAAACTCTTCTAGAACATGGCCACACAGCCCGAAAAACCCACAAAAACTATGGATGCCGGCCATGAAAGCCTACGACTTCTCACAGTGGACAGACAATTTGAAGCAAAGGCACAGAACAGCTCCGGGGATTTAGCCATTAGTTGACTATGCTCATGCAGTTTTTAATGTCAAATAATGGCTTGAAGCCTATTTACTCACTAACAGTTGATAAAGATTTTAAAGTAAGTGCTGAATACACTTAATGCCATAACACTTAATTATGCCATAAATGCTACAAAAAACATTACCAAATAAGATGAATTCAGAAGATTGGCTTGCCACAGGGCAGTATATAAATAAAATTTTATTATTATTATATAAACCAGGGACCTTTCTGAAATTATCACTAAAAACTCATAATGTAGTTCTTAACAGTCACCTAAATTCACATAAAAAGGTACCCACAACTGGTGGCTGCTAAAGTGGTCCCCATCAGCCTCACCTCTAGCCTCAGATGAAGAATAAAGACTAATTTGTGAGGGGATGATCTCTGGCAAGCTGTAGTGAGGCTGAATTTGTCTTGCTTGTCTATGTCAGATGCTGCACAGCAACACCAACAGAAGCTTGTGTCAGTATAGCTGGCATTGGAAAGACTGCCATAATCCTCCATGGTTTCAAAAATCCCATATAGAACAGGCTAGGTCAGGGGTAGGCAACCTTTCCCCTTTAAGGGCCAAGGGACTTCAGCTCCCAGAATCCCAGAAGCTATTGGCCAACATGGGACTATTGGCCAATATGGCTGAGGCTTCTGGGAGCTGAAGTCCCTCGGCCCTTAAAGGGGAAAGGTTGCCTGCCCCTGGGCTAGGTCAAGTGGTCCCCTTGGACAATTTTTGCATTCTTTCAAGGGCTTCTTCAGAACCACAGAAAAAATACTGGTATTTTACTTCACTACAAATGCTCCTGTACAGCCTCTAGGATAGGGGCTGGGAAGTGGGGTGCCCCATTGGGCCCTGAAGGGCTACATACTCCCCCTATTTTTTAAAAAGATAAGCTGGCCTCCTGCATTGCAGTTACAGATTCATAACAGCTTGTACTCATGACTGTGACACTGTTGCCATGATAAATGTCCCCTGACTATCCAGGAAGTTGCTTCATGTGACAAGAGCTCTGTGATGCTTCCAAATGAAGTGGCCAGGCTTCTCCTGCCCTCAAGCCACTGTAAATTCATTGGGTGGGGTCACTGTAGCTAAAATGTGATGCAGGATCTTGGCATAATTTTTTAATTAAAAAAACCTTCCAATTCATTTCTTGATTTTAAAAAAGACCCACTTCTAAGTCTAAAAATGGCAGAAGCGGGGGGGGGGGGGGGGGGGGGAAGAGGAAAATTGCTACCCATGTTCCCTTTAGGCTTTGGGGGGCATTTCACCCATCCCCCCAGAATTGGGGGCCCTTGGAGGCCTCAGAAACAGCCTTGAAAGTTGCATATAGTCCATACTTTTCTCATAACTGCAATATTATGGTGTGATATTAAATATCAGCTTTCAACCTTAAGTGCAGACTAAAGTACTTCCTACAGTACTATGGACAAGGGCCTGAACGACAGCAGGGGGCAGAATCTCACCCCTGTCATCCTAGTGTGGAAAGATAGGGTTGTGTCCTCTGCTCACATAAGGGTCCTCTCTTTGCATGGAGAAAGGATAGGACACAAGGGCAGCAGCAATCTCTTGATGAAAAGCTGATATAAAGCCAAAGTCCTGAAATAGTGAAAACATATGATACATTACCCTCCATAAGCTCGGCTAGGAAAGGAATAGATTCTGGAAGCAGCACCATGTAGTTCTCTCTTATTTTTTCTGCAAATTCTAGCAAAGCCAACAAGGCAGCAAATCGGACCTAAATAAAGGAAGAGCCAGGTCAAAGAGCTTCTTTGAACCAAGCGATTACCTTCAGAGACCCAGTCTTAAGAATAGATAGTAAACACAACAACGTCTGTACACAAAGTCACAACCACAGCTTTAGTCAGGACTGAGCAGCATAATTACTGCACAGGTCGTACAATGTCCAACAGCAAATTCTCCCACTTCTGCAATTATTTCTTTTCCTACCCTCAAACGAGCTGCCCATTAACCCAAACACAGCTATCTTAATGACACCACAGTGACTTCAATGGGATTATTTGTTCAAGACCTAATTCTACCACATACCTTTGGTGAGTCATGCCTCATCTGCAACAAAATCTGATAGTTCAATGGCTTCCAGAGAGAGTCATCTGCCATTGCTACTGCAAATTGAGCGATACAAGGGATCAAATGCATTGTCACTCTTTCCTGGAACCTCTCTTCTCCCCCAAGCATGTTTTCCAGCTATTTGGAGAAATGCAAACACATGCAGTTCAAGTGAAAGGCAAAATATTTTCATTTGATAGTTACACAGCTGTCCTAGCAAGTTTCCCCTAATTCCTTGCCAATCAATCCTAGATTTGGACCTTTCAAAACTGAAATGTTATATATACTTGTTTGGAATGCTTATTTATCAATACACCAACATTGGTTACATTTAATTTGGAAATCAGAAGTTTAACAACATCAACAACAACATTTATTTCTTACCTACCTCTCCCCATGGATCAAGGCGGGGAACAACAACAATGTATATAAGCAATGAAACTGAGGGGCAAAACAGACCACCCTAAAGGAGTGGTGTCACGTCACCCCTTAGAACACCAGATCAGGGCTGCGGCAACCGCACACCATGGCCTGGATCTGTCTATTTGCTGGCTCAAAAAAAGGTGCCTTTGCCGCTGCAACAGCAGTTTTTCTGTGCTCCTGCAGCATGCATCTAAATGCTGTGCTGCTGGAGTGCCGAAAAACTGCCACAATGTAGGCAGCAGGGCAGCTTCACGGCATATTCCTGGCATCTTAGGGGCATGTGTCGTGTGTACACCACGCCCTCAAGCTGCCAGGAAGCCACTGCTTCAAGGCAGTCTGCATCACTCCTAAGTCAACATCCTAGAACCTAGTGCAGCTACCAAAAAGAAGTAAACTGAGTATATTGCCAACAATAAACAATAAGGAATCAGTACAAAATTTGTTCATGAATGTTGCACAGCCATGAATGTGACTGTGTGGAAAAGTAAATCTTATTAAGGGGGTCCTAACAACAATGGCTGACACTCATTATGGCAGTTAGGAGTTCATAACCTAGAGTTATGGATTTGTAACTGCTCTATGTTCAGTAAGACTACATAGTAAATTCCACCCTGGCCACCTTAAGAGCCTATAGCTGGATCACGTGAGAAAGATCCATTCAGTTTCTAAACAGGGCACAACTAGGATGCCATTTCCCACCGCTCCTGCAAGCGAGGCTGTGAGTCAGAAGCAAGACCCCCTGCAAGTCACTGTCAGAGCTTTACATGCTGCTGAAAGGAGGGTGGAAACATCCTCCTTGTGGCCCCCCCACTGGAAGCTGAATGGACCACCTTTGCCCAATCCAGATAGTGGGCTGGGACGGGGAACCAGGCCAGGAGATGTTACTTAGTTACACATACGTAACTAAGTAGTTGATGTAAAGAATCAGTGAGCGCCTGCACTATGCAACAGTTAAGCAATTAACAATTAATTTATTAATACCTGATTGACCAAGGGCATCATCAATGTTTCTGCTCTCTCCTTGCTCACAAACTGATGGGAGTCAAAAAGGAAGATTTTGTGTAAACAATCCAGGATGAACTGTAGTAACAAGCAGCTCTTTTCAGTGTTGTTCTCAGAATCAAAGAAAGATTTGTCTGTATTATAAACAAAACAATGAAGGAGAGCGGCATGAATGAGGCACCAACTGTATGCACTACAACATTCACAGTGGATGTGATTGCACATGCTGCAAATGAGGAGAGCTTCATGTGAACATACTGAGGTTTAAAGCAGCAGTAAATGCACTTTATGGGTGTGAGCAACATTGAGTCTGTGGTCTCAGTAATTATGGTGACAATGTTATGACCAAAATATAAACAAATTTAAATGACTGATTTTTAAATTAAATTTCCCCCCTTTTGTATTTGTTGTCTCTGTAAATGTACCTGTTTTGGAAGTATTGATCTGGTTGAGTGTGTCAGCAAAAGGTTTCACTAAATGTCCAGCAAAGAGAGTGAATAGTCCTTTTAGATGCTTGGCGATGCAATCTGCTAGCCTGCAAAAAGTCAACAGCCTGTCCTTTGAAGTACCCTCAGTTCTGGCCCAATCAAAGAGCTGAAACAGGGAGAGGATGTTTAGTTCTGTTACAAATAAAAACTGCTGTGAGAGAAGCAAGCCAAAACTCCTACCTTGAAGAAGAGAGGTCTGAAGGACATTTCAGAAAGCTTCATAACCATGCTGATTAAGCACATAATAATATGATCCTCTATTTTCCCAACTTCTTCCAGATTATCCTAGCAGAAAAAGGATGCTATCAATCAGTGGCTTTCCAGCAACATTATCATACTTAATATTTCTAGTGCTTAGTGTTAGTGCTTATTTACCGTGATTACTCTTAAAGGCACTTCAGACATATTATATTTAGAAGGATCTGTCAGTAAGTGATCAAAATAGGGGTATTTAAAATGAGAGTACAGTACTGGGAGTAATGGCTGGAGTCCTGCATATGGTTGGGTTTCCTAAAGGTAACATTTAATCTCTGGTAAAAGTATTTAAATAAGTTTGACATCTTTCCCTAAATTGTGAATATATTCATGCTTATTCCAGAAAAATCTCCTATACCTGAGAGTGTTCTGTTCTGAAGTCCAGGGCCTTCATGAAAAATGAAGTTAGCTCAGACTGGTGAGCACTAAGCTGATCTCTTTCCAGAAATATAATATGCTCCTTCAGAATATCCGTAACTGCACCTAGACAGTTCTAAGAAAAGAAAATCATGGATAGTTTTCAGTTCAAATTAACACACAAGAAAAATCTATTTGTAAAACAAATTTTCTAGGTTGCTGCTGCCCCCC
>CM034701.1:330720667-330732757 GCA_020142125.1 Phrynosoma platyrhinos
AACATTATTTTCCTTCAGGAACATGCTCTGGTCAATCTGGAAACAAAAATCATGCAACTGGACAATCACAGGCTTTTGAGAAATATTAATCTTTCTGTGCTTATGGTGATCCTTTTCCTCTCACCAGTCTTAAAGACAGTATGAAAAAGCAGAAAATGATGCGAGAGCTGGGAGTTTACTAGAGTAGAGAAGAATGATGTCACCCAAACCTAGCATCTCTGTAAAGTAAGTCCAGTCCTTTGTGGATGGATGTCTCCTTTGCACCCTAAACGTGAAGCCACTTGAGTTCGAAACACAACTCTATTACTGCTTTAAATATAAAACAATACATCAATGTAATAACCACAATGATTAAAATGCAGAACTGAAATGTATCTACAAGTACCTTACAAGTATTCGCTACATCATTGTAACATTTTGCAACTGCTGGCAGAAGAACTCTTGGAGGCAATTTTGTTGCTAGAGTAGTTTTCAGAGAACTTAAGCGTAAATTAACATGGGAGGAAGGACCCAGTTCAACTGCAATCTTTTCCAAACGGACCACCTAGCAAGCAGCAAATGTACAGATTCAATTAGTTCACACAGAAGATTCATGCATTTTGTTATTCAGTGGATTCATAATTCTTCATATCCAAACTAAGACAAGACTTACCTGTAGTAAGATATCCAACAAATATGGACTGAGGAAATGTGGCAATGTTTCCACAATTTTCAGCAGTGCTGTTACTGCGCTAAGCAAGTAAATTTCACTGGTAACTAATTCTTTTTTGTGTTTCAGAATCTTTAGCAAAGCTGGCATAAACCTACAAAAATATACATAGAATATTAACCAAAACATTACCAAAAAGTCCTTGTTTTAGTAAAATACGTATCTTTCTTCATATTTGTTATCCAAATGTATTTCACTGCAGGATATTATAAAGCAGTGAAAATACATAATTCAACTTAAATATCCTTGAACACATGGAGATCATTAGTGGAAAGTCAGCTAGTTAGCTTGTGGAAAAGCTAGCTTTGTGAGAACTTCATTATTGTCTCAGTCATGAAATAAATACAACAAATCATACAACTTTTACTCATATACTCAGCATATTAACATCTAAGAATACTAACAGCTCAGCAAAACTTAAGACTATCGAATGCACATAAGCTGGCATTGAGTTCTGGCTAGATTTTTCCCAGTTTAGCCATCACATGGTTTTATTATTCTCTCAACTTTACCTCAAGTGTTTCTAATGGAAGGACAAGAACACCAGGTTCTTGCCAGGTTGATGTAAGTATCACTGAATTAAATGTACATGCCATGCCTTAAATGGCTATATGATTGGGTAGTTTCAGTATTATTTATTGTGTCTGGAAGTGATACCTTGGGAGTTGAGGTATCGCCAGTGCTTTCAGCACCCAGGTGACTTCAGCCGCGCAAAGCAAAGCACTTCCTATGACATTTCTTTCCACCTTCTCTCTTGAAGAGATCACATCAACAGCCATTTTCAGCACTGCTATAAATGGCTCAGGTTTTTCATTGCCAAAACATCTGCACAGCAATTTCAAACTGAACAAGGCTGTTTGCCTGTTGATTGCCTGCTCTTCCTCAGTCTCGTGTGTGTTCCGCTGTACAACAGCAATCAGTTCAGGAACCATTTCTAACAGCAGATCAACCTGAAATGCAAAATAAAATAAATGATACTTAGTGGGGCTTCAGTCTTATGTAAATAAAGTAGGATCTTGTTTTGTGAATAATAGAATGTTTTGCAAATAATAAAATCAATAAGTGACTTGTCCTGTTTAAAGCCAAGGCTGACAATGTAAATTCTCCCCTTGTGCTTTCTATGTTTAAACTAAAGTTGCATTGTGTATTAGCATCTTACAATGAAATGTTCTTTTTGTGTTCTTTGTCTTCTATCTTTTATGCATTATTTAAAGCAAAGGGCAGATAAAATGACAAGGCAGACAACAATTCCTTTGGTTGAAGAAAATTGGACAATCAGAAATGTAGCTTACTTGCGCTTGTTGCCATGCTGTGCGTTGTTGCAACTTATTGTTCAACAGATCCATTGCTTTACGTCTCACAGAAGGCAGCTGGTTAGTCATCAGACCCCTGATGACAGGAATAAAGGTTTCTGTTGGCATTAAGGCATTGACCTAGAAAAAGACAGACACAGAAAAGTGATGATTCCCAATAGAGTGGGTTGCTTTCATGCTAAAAGAATATCAGGTAAAGGGGCATGCCTCCTTACATGCTGCTTCTACAGGAAACAAAACATTCTTACCCTGATCTTTTCACTAACTTCTGGGGGTACCCAAAGCCTTTTTCCTCTCCAGGAAATTGCTGATAATGAATGGCATCTGACTATGTTACTCATCATGCAAGGAGAATTCCTCACTGCTTCCAATGTAGCCCCTAAAATAACCTTTCCAAGTTTTCTTGGATGTTGGGGGATTGCAGAGGACTGGAACTGCAGGGCACGGCATAGAGATATTGTAAAATTGGATGAAAGGTTCTTCAGGCTGTCCCAGCCAACATCCACCTCCCCATTGTAGCCCCTGCACCACATTTCCTGTCTCCTGAAGTTCCCCAATATTCAGGCAAGGTGCTTTAGGCTGCAGTGGGGCAGAGGAACTCAGAAATCCCCCTGGCACAAAGACACAGCAATTGGATATACCCTTAGCTATGCTGTTTGTTTTTTATTAGTGTTTCTTTTTACCTGTATTATACTTTTGACCTTCTGGAAAGCAAAGAGAAACAATCTAAGCAAAGTGTGTTAGACTGATACCACCCTGAAATAAACAGCATGTAAGCCACATTGATTAACTTAGCTGAAGTTTTTAAAAGGTGGGCTATAAACCTTTAAAATAGACATCTGTATTTGTTTTCTTTGCTGACATATAAATGTCAGTTTTCCCACACATTTTTTACTGAATCTTTTGAAGAGCTTGGAAACATTACTTGTTTGGACTACCATTTCCAGAATGCCCAAATAGCATGGTTTCTAATCTCTGCATGTTGGGCAACATAAAGCTGAAGAGACTTCTAAACAAATCAACACAGCACAAAATACTAAGCACAAGCATCAGAGATAACATGAAAGTCATGTTGCAAGATGTAAGCATCAGCAGCTACAGAAAGTCAGACAAGAGAAAAATCACCAGTGATTGCTGAAACTTACTTTATCCAGTACGTCATAGGATTTATTGAGGAGTGCTCTCCAGAACTTGGCTGTTGGTGAAGCAGCATTCTTTTCCACTGATTGGGCTACAACATTTATGTAACAAAGAACATCTTCCAACAACCTGGATAAACACAAATAGTAACCTACTACATGCATAAAGAAATACAATCTTTTTAACAGATGGAACTTCAAAATGAAACTATTTGTCCGTTAGAATTAGGCCCCAAGTTGAGCAAGGAAACAATACAGAGTTGGAGATTATGACACTGAAGGTTCTAATAAGAGCAAAAAGGCAACTGGACTGAACTTTGATAATTCTACAATGTTTTGAATCCAAACTCAGTCATACTTAGATATCTGCTTAAATATATTGGTTCTAAGTTAATCATGACTAACTTCATCCCCACGAATTTCAGTGACTTTTCTCTAGGTATGAAATCTGGATTTCACCTATGGAAGGTGAGGTATAGTACATATAAAGCCTCCAGCACTTATGACCACCACGATATTCAATTGGTTATTTTCAAACATACAAACTATTATTTTATTTTTTTAATTATTTTTATTGTTGGGTTTAGATGGATTTCTTCTATGAGCTGCTTTGGGTCCCACTCTGGGAGAAAGTTGGCATATAAATGAAATAAATAATAAACTATCCCTTTTTAAAAAGATATTTTAATTTCCCCCCCTTTCTTTCCATTTTGGAAACAGATTTGTATCATGTGCTAACCTAGCATGCTACAGTTTTAGGTCATGAAACATATTTAGCAGCGTTACAAATATTTATTTATTTACTGGATTTATACCCCACCTTTCTCCCAAAATGGGATTTAGGACTGCAATGAGTAATGTTCAGATTCAACATAATCAAAGCTCATCTTACAATTGTCCACTTTTGTACTTCTACATTTATTTTTGTACTCTGCAGGAAAAATTAACACACCTCTGTTCAAACTCCTGTAACTCTTCCGCATCTTCACATTCAACTACCTAGTTGATAAAAAAGTAATAAAAATGGAAAAGAAGAAAAACACTTTAATTGGACAATATCATGGCAAAGGAAATTAAAAAAAAAGCTCTGGGACAAACCCCATAATAAAATATGAGTACAATCTGCCAGCCAAAATTTCATCATGGGCTACAGAATCCAAATCTACATCAAAAAAACTAACAGTCTTTACAGCCCACATAATCTAATCTCAGACAGACAGACCGATACATCCTTGATTTAGACTTTATGCTCCTCCATGGGTGAAAAGGGTCCCAGAATCAATTCCTGGTGTTTGGAGGAGGCCTGGGAAGAACTCTTGTCTGAAACCCTAAAAAGCCACTGCAAACCTGGGTTCCCAATGATTTGAGTTGGTATAATGCAGTTTCCTACACTTCATCCCTCTCTCCTTATTGCTTCATTTAGTTCATGCCCCAAATATACTGGATGGTGATGATCTTTTAACTATGAATTCATTCATGGCTGAAAATATTGTATTCCTTGCCAGTTTTGCAATTTAGCCTCTTATATAGGGACACAAGTCAGATCTGAAAATATACTGGCCCCACCCATTCCCTGCAAATACTTTACATGCTAACAACAACAACAACAACAACAACAACAATTTTTATTTAATTCCCTGCCTCTCCCTACGGATCGAGGCGGGATTACACAATAGAGTGTACACAGAGTACAAAGTACAAACAATAAAATAATAAAATCAGAACATCAAAAAAATCTATAAAATAGAATACAATATGATAAAATAAAATAAAAATAAATAAATGATCAGATGGATAGGTCCACCGGAAAAGCTGTGTCTTAAGTGCCTTCTTAAAGGCATCTAGCATAGTGATAAGACAGATTTCCTCTGATAGGCTGTTCCATAGCTTGGGGGCTGCGGCCGTGAACTATCTTTGGGAAGTAGAACTCAATCTGGTTTTATGATGATTCAATAAATTCCTCCCAGATGTTCTGAGAGTGTGGGGTGGATTATTTGGGGAGAGGTGTTCCTTCAAGTAACTCGGGCCCAAGCCATGTAGGGCTTTAAAGATAATAACCAACACTTTGTACTGCTCCCAGAAGCTAATCGGCAGCCAATGAAGAGATTTTAAAACAAGTATTATATGGCCCGACCTAGATGCTCCAGTGACCAATCTGGCTGCTGCATTTTGAACCAACTGAAGCTTCTGAACTTGGTACAGAGGTAGCCCCATGTAGAGCGCATTACAGAAATCCAAACGAGAGATGACCAGGGCAAATACTATAGTTTCAAGTTCCTTTCGATCCAGATAGGGACGCAGTTGGTGGATCAACCGAAGTTGATATGAAGCACTCCTGGCCATTGCATCCACTTGAGATGATAACTGTAGAGATGAATCCAGGAGTACTCCCAAACTGCATACTTTGTCCTTTAGGGGAAGTGTGATCCTGTCCAGGACTGGTTGGCAAAACTCCCTTGCTGGACTAAGGGTACCTATAGCAAATACCTCTGTTTTCTCTGGATTCAGCTTGAGTTTGTTTTCCCTCATTCAGCCCATTACTGACTCAAGACAGGCATCAAGAGGAGTGATGCCATCCTTAGTCACTGCAACAGTCAGAGACACAGAGAAGCAGAGTTGGGTGTCATCAGCGTATTGATAACACCGCGCCCCATGTCTCCGGATGATCTCACCCAGTGGCTTCATGTAAATGTTAAACAGCACGAGGGATAGAATGGCGCCCTGACGTACACCAGATGTCAGCTCTCTTTTAGAAGAGCTACTATCCCTCACCATCACCATCTGGAATCTGCCCGAGAGGTAGGACTGGAACCACTGAAGAGCAGTGCCCTCAATACCTAACTCCCTCAGGCGTTCCAGAAGGATACCATGATCTATGGTATCGAATGCCACTGAGATGTCTAAGAGCACTAACAGGGCCACACTTTCCCTGTCTATGTCCAAATGGAGATCATCGACTAAGACGACCATGGCAGTCTCAACTCTGTACCCTGCCCTGAAGTTGGTTTGAAATGGGTCCAGATAATCGGCTTCTTCCAAGACAGCCTGGAGCTGGAAGGCAACTGCCCTCTCGATCACCTTGCCCAAGAATGGTAAAAGAGAGACCGACCTGTATTTATTTTTCACCAGAAGATCAAGGGAGGACTTTTTCAAGAGCGGTTTACCCACCGCTAGTTTCAAACTAGATGGAAATTCTTCCTCCCTGAGGGATGTATTAATTATGAGTTGTAATAATATTTTTACTGCATCACCTCCCTGGATGGTCAGCTATGATGGGCAAGGATCAAGAGGGTATGTTGTCCTCCTTACACTTCCAAGAAGCTTGTCCACTTCATTGGTATTAACAAACTCAAAATGATGCAGTGTAATACAGTCCACAGAGTCTCTGGACATTTCTCTTATTGGTTCTGTTATAATAAGTGCATCCAGGTCGGCTCTTATCTGAGAGATTTTATCTACAAAAAAGTCATTAAAAGCATCACAGCAGGCTTTAGTTGTTTCTAATAATGGGTTCAGGGTAGGGGCCAATTGAGTTAATTCTTTAATAACCCTGAACAGCTCTGCTGGATGAGACTTTGCAGATGTAAAACGTGGAGCATAGAAAGAATTCTTTGCTGCATCTATTGCCACCCGATAGGAATCCAACATGTTCCTATGACGTGTCTTGTCAGATAAATGTCGATGTTTCCGCCAGTGGCGCTCTAGTCATTGTACAGCCCGCTTCATTTGGCGACGATTTTCCATATACCAAGGTTTTTTATTTGAAGCGGGTTGAAAAGGACACTCAGGAGCGATAATGTCTATAGCCCTGGTAAGATTGTTATTCCAAGTATCAACCAAGGCTTTGACAGAATCGCCGTTGTTTCCAACCATTAAACCCTCCAAGGCTTCCTGGAACCTTTTGGATTCCATCAGCCTTCGAGGGCGGACCATTTTAATGGGTCCTCCACCCCTAAGAGGGATATGGGTAGTAGCCTTCAGTCCCACTTTGACCTAGCTGCAGACTTTGGCCATAACTGTGTGGGTCATATAACAAAGCTAAAACACCCACCTAATGGCTCTATTCACTACAATCATTGCCAAGTTAATACCACTCACAAATGGTTGGACATACATGACCAATGCTTTAGCATCTGATCGGCCACATATGGAACACTACATATGTGCTTCAACTAATTTCTTTTACTGTACACAAGTGTACACTACATGTCCTGTACTGAAGATCCTGGGCTTCCTTTCTGAGACATCTAGACAAAATTGTCTCATTTTATAATAGGGCTTTGTTTATATACAAACTTAGCTAGAATAAAGTAAAAGAATACCCAATAAATACCATATATAATTCTGGTTATGACCAAACAACACTGAAATTCAAACAACATTCAATAGGAAACATGTTTCTGTGTTGTAAACTAATTAGGTTAATTAAAAGCAAACCCTGGAAATGAAACCATATGGAATCCTTAAAAAGATTAAAGTTTCTTACTTTTTTCACAAAACTCTGTGAAGCTAGAAGCTGTGACGTGAATGATACTGACAGGAATTTGAAATGCCTCAGCTGTTTGCCAGAATGAGACTCTACATTAAAAAGTTCATTTTCTTGACTGCTTGATTTAATCCTGTGTTGTCTTGATTTTTTCTGTCCAGGATCATCTGTGAAATAAACCCATAGAATACTCTTTTAGTAAAGCAAGAAAAATAGGTTAATATAAGCACAAATGCTATATTAAAAGTTCTTACTACTAAGAAGCAGAAGACAGGTCTTACAGGTAACAGTTTAAAGAGAAGGCATCTAGAATTATGCCTTACAAAAATGTTTGCATCCTGAAAAGCCAAATATTATAATGCAAATCAGTTTAGAGAATTTGGATAGGAGTGATGTGGGTGCTACTTCAAACTGGGTTCTTTCTAGAGTAGGGGGTTTTTTTTAAGCAGGGAAGGGGGGGGAGGATGAAACCTGGGTATAGTGGAGAAACTTTTGTCAGTGTGTGGATGATGGGTGTTGCAGTGACGCTCTTTGACACCCAGCAGAATCTGCAGGACAAGCTGGCTGCTATGATCCACAGCCACTTTGTATCTCTTATCATCAACTAGCTCAGCTTCTCTTCTTTCGGATCCTGTCTTCCTCAGTCAAGAAGACACATTGTAAAGTTCAAAAGCATAGTTTATTAATGCATATAAAAGAAAATAAGATAACTAAGTAAATCCATTGTGATGAACTTATCCAGTTCAGCCATGAGAGATTACATCTTTAGTAGATCCAAAGGCCTAAGATCCCAACTTGTTGTAGTTGAAAGTTAAGAAGAAGTTACAGATCTCTGTTTCCAGATCCAGGAGTTACATTGTAAAAGCATTATAAACATACTTAAAAACTAAAAGCCAAAACCTAACTCCATAGTTAAAACCACTGCCGGACACACACACACTCACAACTTGAATATAAACAAGCTTAAACAGCCCAGAGACTTTGGGGAAAACAAAGGGACTCTACTATTTCAAAACACTGACATATGCTCTGCTACACTCAGAGACTTTGGGGGAAACAAAGAGACTGTAGCTGTTACACAGAGCTGTGACAGTGTGACTCAACAACTAAAATGTCATAAAAAAAATGCACATCAGTCTCAATTGACATTACTCCTATTTACAAAGTTTCCAATTTATGACATTTCTCCATAAATAAATAAGTGCATAAATAAATGAAAGTCTCACATATAATGCAGTGAGCCTGTTCAATTAAATGTGGCAGGAGAGGCAAGGTTGAGGAGAGTTGGAGTTTTGGCATAAGAAATGCTGACTGCACTGGGTTTCTTTTATCTGCCTAAGTTGGAGATGGGAGAAAAAGCAACTGCAGTATCAGTGTTGCTGGAAGGAGAGGTTTTTCTTTGCCTGCTTAGGAGGTGTGCAAGGGGGAAGAAGAAATGAATCTGGGAGTTTTGGTGTGACTGGAGAGAAGTGTTTCCTCTACCTGCTAACAATACCAAAAGGGATAACTCTGCTAAGGATGCATCAGGAAAAAAGACACACAAAAATCCCCTTTGCATCTTAAAGCCTCCTGATCATCGAGACCTGGGGGGGGGGGGGGGGGAGAAAGAAATCAGTGGGCATTTTGTGCAAATATTGTTTCTTCTTCTTTTTTTTTTTTAACTGTAGAGATGGAAGAGTGACAGATTCATTTGAGGAAGAACAATATGAAGATGGACCTCCAATTTTAGAAACTGGAAGTGAAATGGAAGCTGCACTTAGAGCACTTGTGAGAAATAAATCACCAGGAACAAATGGCATGTCAATACAGTGGCTTCAGTCTACAGACAGAATCTATTCTAGTTCTAACTAAAATCTGTCAACCAATATGGAAAAGAAAACGATGGCCCACAGACTGGAATCAATATGCATTCCAATCCCTAAGAAAGGGACTGTAGTAATTACAGGATCATTGATTTAATTTCCCATGCAAGCAAAGTGATACTCAAAATTCTCTATCAGGGGTAAGCAACCTTTTTGAGCCGAGGGCCGGGCTGCTGTCCCTCAGACAATTGGGGGGGGGGGGCGAAGCACCAAAAATAAATAAAAAATAAATAAAAAAAATAATTTTTTTTAAATTAAAAAAATATGCATGCACACTCTCAGCCCCAGAAAAGCCATGGCAAAACCCCTGTGGAGATTTTGCCAAGAAAACCCCAAGAACAAGTAATAACAACAATAATCAATATCATCATGGCAGGGGGCTGCGGAGGCGGCGGCAGTGACAGGACCGGCCTGGGGCTGGTCCAAAGGCCTCGGGGGGCCGCATCTGGCCCCCGGGCCTTAGGTTGCCTACCCCTGTTCTATATTAAAAAAGAATTTTACCACAAGAAGCTCTTCTAGACCACACTTTTATAATGTTCTCAAAATGTCCCCTTCCCTAAAATTTGTGTGGATTAGATGAGGTTGTTTTCAATTTGCAGGTTCCCACTTTTCCCCATTGTTTCTTCTATTTGTTTCTTATGAGAGAATATCAAGTTAAAAAAGTTGGGAAAACTAAAGATGCATTTTAATTGTAAGCCAGAAGAGTCCTGTATCTGGAAGCAGCCTTTCAGTATAAATAAATAATATTGGATCAGTGACAAAGGGGGGGGGGGGGGTAAGAGACTGGCATGGAGGGTGGCTTGAAGCCACCCCCCACCACAGCCCCAAATACACAGCCCCACCACAGCCCCAAATAGGAGCAGATGTTTTGGGGGCTGAATTTGAGCCAGCTTAAGTGGCCTCAGTGCAGCTGCCCTGGGGCACTCCAGGGGTGTGCATTGCGTAAACAACATGCCCCTGGAGTGGTCAGAAGCCATCCCCATCTGCCCATCTGTTTCAGGCCAATATGCTACATGGAGAGGAATGCTTCATATGGTTTAAAACCAAATATTTCTTGTTAACTGATCTGTACTCAAGCAGAGGCGGTGTAAGTTATTTATCTAGCAATTACCTTCATTGTTCTCTGGAAGTTTTTTTAAATAGTCCAGTACTTTCATCAGACTGTGCAGTTGTTCTGTTACACTGAACTTACAGCATACAGAAATCCAGAATTCTGTATCAGTCTCCAAAACTGTATCCTGCATAAGTGATGAGTCAGGGAAAAGAAAAATGGGGTGGGTGCAGAGGAAAAACACATGATTTTTGAGAAAGACACCAGTAAGTTACAATGCATTTTTAAACAAACTAACAAACAAATACACCACTGATCATCATTTTTACCTTCTCGCCATTGGCAACTGCTGTCACTGATTTTGTTACATGTTGTTCAAATAAGAGCACTAGAAGAATCCAAAGAAATCGCTCTCCTCCCAAAGTGCTTATCAGTTGTTCTAGGATTGGAAGACGACGGTGCTCAGGGACATGAGGTAAAGCATCCACAAACACACGAATTATTTTTATCACCACTCCTTCTAGGTTTTCTGGAGTTTCAGAAGAATCACTATTCTCCTCAGCCTACAAAGCAAGCATTAGGAGAATTGATATGTTATGTATACAGACTGCAACCTGAAGAGGACTGAAAAACAAATTAAATCTTCCTAAAAAAGAATAGTAAAAAAATCCAACTATAATCAATACTTGAGTATTTGTTTTGCTGGTCAATGACCTAATAAAATTTTACAGTTACAGTTGAGTATTTGAAAACCTAATCATGTAATGAGACTGTGAAATTGGCTATTGAAAAAGGAATCAATAGAATTGTGTGTGCAAATGGAGGTGAGTCTTGTCAGGGTATGCCAGTTTGCTAAGTTGTGACTGGATGAAGATATAGCAAAGTGGCAGGTGAAGTCCATGATAGTAAGCCAACTCTGGCAATTAATGATGCAGTTAGCCATTAGGCCAGGTGGTCTGGATAGCCACTTAGCAGAGTATAACTGCATTGGGAGTTTGCTTGAGTGTTAGAGAATGTATTATTCTCTATGCTGGTCAGAAGTCTGTTGTTTTTCATATTGCTGGGATGTAAGTTTGTTTCTCCTTGCTAAGGAATTATAGTACATGTTATGCCTTTTTTCTGCATTGTATATGTACTTGGCTATTATGCTATGTTTTTGCTTTGCTTATTTTTTGCCTTACAATCTGCTGAAGTAAAGCTCTATTTTTGTTGACTCCACAACTCTGCTGTGATATTTTTCAATACACCCCAACAAGTCTTTGGAAGTTAGTGACTAAACTTCGGGGTTGGTAGTGATCTAACACTTCAAAGAACAGCTAAGACCCAGGAGTGCATTACTGTCCCCTAGCTAGAAGCAACCTACTGAACCTTCAAGAGAGAATTTGCAAGACATAAAGATTACTGTAATTTCAAAATCCACTTTCTGGCTAAATATATTTTCTCAGCATCCCTCCCCATCCAATCTACAGAAAAAAATGAGGAAGGGAGAAATACGTCATTAGTTAAATGTCTGATAATCACAAGACTCCT
>CM034701.1:330738481-330752177 GCA_020142125.1 Phrynosoma platyrhinos
CTTGCCAGTCCACTACATCAGATAGTATTAGAATATCTTCCCTAGTGGACAGAAAAGAGAACACAAATAAACCATTAGATGTGAGAAAGGTACTCCCTCCCATATACTTCTTCCAACATGCTCCATTATTTTCTCTACCAATACAATGAATTTCAGACATGTCAGACATGTCAAATGCCTATAGAACAAAAGAACTATGAAATTTCAGTAAATAAATACTTTACAAATAAAGGCTAATTTATTTTGTCATGTATGCCCAGACGACTGTCTTTTCTCCCATTCTGCCCCATATCAAACATTATTTTGTGTCTGTTATCTTTTCATGGGACTAATGTCAACTGCTTTGATGTGACTATTTTGGAATAAGCAAGGGTGTCACTACAGATGAGAGCTTTGCCCCCCAAAAGAATTTTTCCTCCCTCATTGATTTTTCCTATAGTTCCCAAATTTCTAGTATAGCAAAGTTAGACACTGCAACTATTCACATCTAGATCTGTTGTGTTTGCATTTCTTATTAACTTTGTGTGCCTACTTCCTTTGGTTGCCTAAACTGTATTTCTATATATCCAACCAAAATTTTAAGTTACTACAATGCTAACAATTTGGGAACTAAAGTAAAAATTGATTACGGGTGGGCAGAATTCTTATATGGGGGCAGTGCCCGCATTGCTCTCTCAACAGCTAAACCTGTGGCACAATAAGACTCCAACAGCTGAAGAATATATACAAAACGCAGCATCTCTACCAGCCTTGGGTCAATGACTGCACCCACACTGCAGAAATAATCTGGTTTGACACCGCTTTTAACTGCTATGGCTCAACACTGTGAAATTCTGGGAATTGTAGTTTGTTGTAGCCACAGAGCTGAGCAGAGCAGAGCCTCTGGGCCCACAACAAACTATAATTCCCAGAATTCCACAGCTTTGAGCCATGGCAATTAAAGTAGTATCAAACCAAATTATTTCTGTAGTATGGATGTCACTTTAATTTGCAACTATATACACTGTACATGTAACATTTTACCTCTGCTGCTGCATCTTCTGCCTTCTTGTTTGGTGAACAGTGGTAACATTCTTGGCTTTTGGCAAAGGTTCCAGCTCCACACTAACTTGCTCAGCATCAACTGAAATCTAAAACATACAAGGATATAACATTTGTTCTAAAAGAATGCTGGACAAGTCAACCACAAGCCGCATCACCAAAATATACTAGAATTTGGAAAACTTATTTTATACTAAAGGTAAAGGAATTTCCTGTTGACAAATTGTCAAATCATGTCTGACCATAGAGGTCAGTGCTCATCTCTGTTACTAAGCCAAAGAGCCAGCGTTGTCCGAGGACTACTCTATGATCATGTGGACAGCATGATTTCACAGAACACTATATACCTTCCCACCGAAGTGGTACCTATTTATCTACTTGCATTTGCATGCTTTCGAACTGGCAGAAGCTGGGACTAGTGACAAGAGCTCACCCCATCATGCAGTACCTGGGCCTCGAACTGCTAACCTGCTGATCTTGCAATCGACAGAGTCAGCATCTTAACCACTTGAGCCATTGGAACCCCTAACCCAGGGGTAGGCAACCTAAGGCCCTGTTGTGGCCCCCTGAGGCCTTTGGACCGGCCCCAGGCTGGTCCTGCCGCCGCTGCCCACCATGATGATATTATTGTTGTTATTACTTGTTCTTGGGTTTTTCTTGGCAAAATCTCCACAGGGGTTTTGCCATGGCTTTTCTGGGGCTGAGAGAGTGTGCATGCATATTTTTTAAAAAAAAATTTCTAATTTTTTTAAAAAAATATTTTTATTTATTTATTTATTTTTGGTGCTTCGGCCCCCCCAATTGTCTGAGGGACAGCAACCCGGCCCCCAGCTCAAAAAGGTTGCCTACCCCTTCCCTAACTCCCCTTACATACAATCAAATACCTTGCATATTGTAATTACTGTTCTACATTTTTATTCTTCCATACTTTGAATACATGCTTTAATTAATTTTTATGGAAAAATATGCTGATGCAATTATCCCATCATGGGAGTATAATCCTATTCCATTTAGAGAAGAATGATATTCTCATAATCCAAAGAGATTAAGACCATTTTACCCCTTTAAAAACACTGCTAATCATCTGCGCACAATGTGGATTTTTACAATTCAGAAGTAAATCAAACAGGACTCCCAAAATCTTTTGCTGAACCTTTCCATCTGGCAGTGCAGCAAAGAATGACTTTGTAATCTAAATATAATAATAAAAAGATTATTGTTAACAGTGCTGTATTACTATTACTATTCAAACATTTACAGCTCAAAAAGTCACATCAGACAAATGTTAAATATATAATTAAATTGTCAAAAGAATGGAAAACAGTTAAAAACATGACTATTCAGCAACAAATATACCTGGCACAGCACATTCTAAAAGGCACATTTCCCCTGAGCAATCAGACCTTGAAGGCATGCAGAAACAAGAACTTCCTCACTTGCTTGTGAAAGGATAGCAAAGGCCACCAGTCTAATCTCTCTAGGGAGGAAGCCAAAGCCAGGGAGCATCCACTGAGTAGGTCCACTGTTCAGATGTATCTATGTGATAGTGAGATAGAGAACTTTCTCCCTAGAATATCTCAAAACATGGACAGGCTCAGATGGAAGAGTATGGTTGTTTAGATATAACCTGGACCTTAGCCATCTAGGGTTTTATAGGTAATAACTAGCATTTTGAATTGTGCCCAGAAGCAGACTGACAGCCAATGGATCTGTTTCAACAAGGGAATTGTGTGCCCCATTAGCAATCTGCCTGAAGCTCTTTGGATCAATTGAACTTTCCAAACATTCTCGAAAGGAAGTGCCATAGAGTGCATTACAATAATCCAAATGGGATATAACTAAGGCACGTGTCACTATGGCCAGACCGGCATTTCTAGAAAAGGATGTACTTGGCTCACATACCTTAACTGTTCAAATTAACTCCTGGTCACCAATGAAACCTCAACCTCCAGGCACAGAGTTGAATCCAGGTGTACAGCCAAGCTGTGAACCAGTGTTTTCCAGGAGTGTAACCCCACAGTTCATATATCATCTAGCCACACACACTCTCCTAGTGTCATTTTCTTTCCATACCCACACACAGACTAGGCAGCTCTCTCTGCGCAAGTAAGGTTATTGTTAACTCCAGCCCCAAGACTAGAAGACAACAAGGACCCTGTACCTCCACCTGATTGATGTTTCCAATAAGAATGCCACTGAGAAATTCTGCCACTCTCAAGACTTGACCAGAGCTAGCAGCAGGGTAAAAACATTATTAGTGACAGTTTTCTGAAAGTGACTTGGGAGACATTTTGTGGACAAATTGGAAATAAACTTTCCATTTTAATGGTTCTGCATACTAATACCCATTGTCAGCAGTGAGCACTCTATTCCCATCCCCAGCTCTCTCAATCTTACCTGTCCAAGAGTTCTCATTTGGAAAGTGCAGAGTCCTTTGTAGATTTCCTGTGAGGTGTGTAAAGCTTTGATGAACAAATCTAAGCTCTGTTGGTTTGTGCAAAGAAGACCCGCTGAGTGCTCATTGTATTTTCCAAGGATGAGGTGCAAAAGAAGAGCTTCCTCTTTTAACATCTCCTCTGGTTTTGTAAGAACTCTCTCCAGTAATCTATCTATGACAGGCAACAGATGAGAAAGCACTATCTGAAAGTAGAGATATTCAAGATCAACTATTGTTTAACAAACCTTCAGAAAGATGACCTATATTTAAAATGTAATGTGTCACATAAAAATGTTGCTACATCATAAATAAGTTCAGGGGCATGTTAGTCATCATGCTGAAAAGAAAATGCTTGAATGAGTCAGTTTTCAAAACGTGGGATAATATATTTCACACACCTTGCCATTGACCGCCTGAAGAAGTTTCATCAGGTTTTGTGCAACATATGATGGACATTTGCTGCTTTGGGCACATTCAAGCAGTGCTCCTAGAGCTTCTGACAACTTCTGTTGCTGTGGTTTTTGTTTTTGCTGAGTATGTAGCTCCTCAAACAAGTTACCAAGACTCTAGTTTATAAAACAAAGGGAGAAAAGCATCAAGAATCAATGGATTATTTATTTATTTATAATACGCAGAAACATTTTATTTATTTTTGATTGTAGAATAAAGTTCCTAAAATTCTACTGCCATCAGGATATAAAAATAAAAACAGAATTGCTTTGCAACGGGGGATGAAGTAAAAAAGCTTTCAGCTAATGGGGGAATTTTTTCCACTACTGAAGAGATAAATGTCTATGTTGAAAGAACAGTTCTGTATTTTACACATGTGTAAATGTGCTAAGGCTGTCTGTACTGGCACAAGCATCTTACAGTCCAAGAACACCAGTCTTGGTTTAACACTGTTGCCTCATTGCAAAAGTCTTTCTCACCAATTTTTTTCTCATATGTGAAGTTGTAGGCTTTGATGGCTGGTATCCATAGTTTTTTGTGGGTTTTTTGGGCTGTGTGGCCATGTAGAAACTCTTCTAGAACATGGCCACACAGCCCAAAAACCTCACAAAAAACAATTTTTTCTCATATGTAGAAAGAAGTCCATTGAGTGGGAAAGACTTGTGTGGTTGCAATATCTACAGAAATACTGCAGCTGCACAAGAGACAGAAAGATGTGAAGGTGGCACCAGCATTCCCTTGGACATTTGACCCAAGGAGTGAGAAAACCCAGCAAATGTCAGTGTCAATGGGAAACTTCTTTCTCAGTTTCTCCTGCAGATAGAAAAGAGCCTTCACTTGAAGCAGGAATGATAAACTTATGGCTTTCAACTTTCACACAAGTTTCCTAGAGGTTTACTAGATGGCAACCTAATCTTCAGGCCAAGGGGGGAAAAAAGATTTCCTGCCCCAGCCTAAAGCCCTATAATAGGTTAAATTTGCCCCAATGAAAGTAGAGAAAGTCAGACTCATGACCCAGTGCACTATATTGTTCACTACCACTGCCTGAAACTTTCTGTAAAGAACCTGCCTCCTACAAAACAGAAAGAACCAATGGGAGGCAACAAGTACAGAGAAAATTCAAAGCATGCACCAAAAATATTCCCCCCCAAGGTTACCTGGATTACATATGTTTGGTCAGATGTTATCTCCTCGGCTTTCTGTATTAAATCTAAAAGGACAGGATGAAATGCAGACTCTTTTATACCACTCAGGGTATTAAGGCAGTTAACAGCAGCTCTCCGCACTTCACTAACTGGACTTCCCAGATTAATCAGCAAAGATACGATCACTGGAAGGTGACAAATAACAAGAGTTGTTTTCAATGCAGTTATTAACAGTTGCCTTAAACTGTGGATGTTTTTCAAAGTAAAAGCACTTCTTACAGCAATTAGAATCTCATCAGATTAGCTCTAAAATAGCTAAGTGCTGTATTTCAGAAAAGGACATCTCTTATCTTAATGATAGTGATATTATTGAGAAAAAGAGAAATATAAATACTTTAGGATAGTAACAGGCATCTTGCGGTCCTCCAGATGGGGTGGGACTACAATTCCCACTAAAACTGACTGATATGCATTGTGGTCACGAAATTTGGACTTTCAACTTGAAAAAAATCCCTGCTTTCCTTTTGTCCAGAATTCTTTTTTTATATATAGAAACTACAAGACTGTTTCCTGCCCAAAAATGTCCATACGTAGAGTCGTCTCTTCCAATTTGTGGAGGATCTGCCTCCCCCCCATGAATCGGAAATGTTGCAAATATCCAAGCCCCATAGTTTTTAATGGCCACACTCTCCTGGGCGTGCATGCCATTTTATCCCTCCTGGCTTCCCATCTGCAAAATAGGAGGGACACGAACGGGAAGTCTGCAAAATAGGAGGGACGACTGTATTTCACACAAGACAGACTTATTGAAAAGAGATAGTTACCAAAATTAGTGATTTTAAAAGGCACAGGAGACTTTTCATGAACATCCAGTTGTCTTTTGGGGGCCAATTCCCTAAAGGGCATGTTAGAAATCTACAAGGCTACTGACAGCAAACGTTAGAATCAAACCTGAAAAATACCTGGAGACATTGTTGATGCCAACTTCCTTTTTGTTTGCATGGTTTGGGATGCAAGCATTGCACCACCTATATACAAAGCACGAGTCTGTAGCACAGCATCCACTGCAAAATTCAGCTGATTGGAGATGTTGTAACTGTAAGTCCACAAGACTGAGAAAAATCTGAACTGATCCTCTGGCCTTTTCAAATGAACCTTCAAATTAAAAAAAAAAAAAAAAAAAAGGATGGGCACTTTCATGAGTACAGTGTTTGTTAGCTTTTGCTCTCCTCTGCCTTTGAAAAGACAAACAACTACATTTAATTAATCAGTTACTCAATGTAATGGTTAAAATAGACTAGGGCTAACCTCAATGGGTGAATGAGTAGGTGGGCCAGTCACCATCTCTAACCTAATTACCTCATACAATTGATGTGAGTACAAAACGGGGAGGTGGACCAAATACATCACTTTGACATCTTTGGATGAAAGAAATGAAAACCAAACATAACACATAGATCAGGGGTGAGCAACTTCTTCAGAGGTTTAGGGGCCAGACACAGCTTCCCTAAACACTGAAGCACTGTCCCTGCCCTCTGATGCTCTCTATGTCTTCTAGAGCTACAAAGTGGTCATCTGTACACTGATTCCAGTCTGTGGTGACTTTCCAGGAAAGAAATAGTTGTAGTCAATGGGTACAAATATGGTGCTGGTCCTTGGAAAAAAAACCTCTTGCCAGTCTCCTGCATCAAATAACTTAAAAAGCAACAATAACACTGCTTTGGAGGATGTCAATGGGGGAGGAGGGATTTTAACACTTTTCTGAAGCCCCCAATAAATTTTAGGCTCAGAAGAGAGAAGTCTTCAAACTGGAAATTACTTATTTTGAAAAACACCCCCTGGCCTAAAAGTAGTTGGAAGTCAAAAATATGGTGAAGTTCTCCTGCATTTGACCTAGAAGGTGCCTTTTTGAGAAGAAATTATGTTCTTTAATGGGGGGGGGGGGGGAAGGGTCAACCATAGCAGTAAATCTCTGGGTCCAGGGTGGAGGGAATGAAAGACTGCACTTTGCCCACCCCAATGTTAGTATATAAAATTAAAAAAAAACCTTTTAAAAACATGTACTTAGTCTGGTATATCAAAAAATTACTTAGTTGGAATAATTATCATCTATGCTCTCTCTTAAGATTATAGCTAAAAAGTATACCTCAAACAGAAGTTTCATCATTGTACGAAAATGATCAGCATGGATTCCCTCACTGGCTCCATGAACCAGAGTGTCAAAAAGCCCCAAGAGTAGGTGCAAATAGTCTTTGCTCTTTTTATTTAATGTTTCAGGATTCCACCAAATCTCATCTGCATGAATGAACAGAGAAGCAGCAATCAGCAACTGAATTACACGTATCTTCGACAAAAAGACTTCCTGTAGGCCACAATCTAAGAATATTGTCTACTTCCATAACTGACAACACTGGAAACCTTAGAAAACAAAAGCAGAGTATTGCAGCAAGCAAAGCAATGCCAAAATCCATTTTTAAAAAGCAGTTTCTCTTGCAACTGAGAACCTACCTTTCAAAAAGGAATCTGGAGGTACCAGGCCTTGAATGAAGTTTCTCAACAACACAACAAGCAAGACAGAATCGTCTAAATCAGCAGACCCTTCAGCATTTAGCTTTTGTATATATGCTACTAATACCTCTAAGAACAGCTCATTCTCAGATGGGGAGTATTTCCACAGAAAATCCTAAAAAAATAAAATAAAACACAGCCGTTTACATACTGCAGCAATTTTCCCTCTGCCTCCATTCACTTTTTTAAAAAAGCAATGCATACTACACAAATTTAAACAACATAAGTCACTAAAAGCTCTGGTTCTTTGAAGTAAATTTTAACTACTAAAAGAATGTAAGGGATGATAATGTTTAGGGATGATAATGATTGGTGAAGGAGGACAGGGGTTGAGGTATCACTCCTTGAGCTACTGCCTCAATGAGAAATACCATACAGTTCCTAGGGTCCAGATAGTTTTGCTCACTGTTTGCCTGTACTATCCATCTCTGCTATGACAGACCACTATTTTTCCTGCCTTATATAAAGTGCAAACTGTGAGCAGCTCACCAACTCTGCACCTTGCCATCTTCTTCAGCTCTGCATTCTTGCCCTTTCTACTACAGAAAAAAACTATCTTTTAAACTCTGCATTTTAGGTATTCATCTTCGCTTGCCTCTCTGACATGCAATCTCAACACATCTCTCTCCAAATACCCTGGAAATATAAAGTCTCTCTTCTCACTGTCTAAAAGTTTCCAGCTCTGCAGCATTCTTTTTAAACCCTTTATTTTGTAAGCTTTTAAAGGAGAATATGAGTTACTCCTGAGAACTGTAAACCACTCTGGGAGCTTTTTTTTTTTGTTAAAAATGCTATACATATGCAAACAAACATTTTGCTTTAAACAGAGGCTCAAGCCAGAGAATTGAACCCTGTGAAGTACAGCTCTGTGCAGTAAGGAAGAGCAAGGTTCTGACTTAAGCATCAGCTGTAAATATAAGTCTGACTATAATTGCCAGTATTTTTTAGAACTGTTGATTAATATGTAGGAATGCAGTGACTCAAGTAGTTAAAGACACTGAGTTTGTTGACGGCAAGACTGGCAGGTTGGCAGTTTGAGGCCTGGGTGCTACATGATGGGGTGAACTCCTGTCACTAGTCCCAGCTTCTGCCAACCCAGCAGTTCGAAAGCATGCAAATACAAGTAGATAAATAGGTACCACTTCAGTGGGAAGGTAAACAGCATTCTGTGCAATCATGCTGGCCACATAATCACAGAGTAACCTCTGACAATGCTGGCTCTTTGGCTTAATAACGGAGATGAGAACCATCCCCTATGGTCGAACATGACTTGACAACCTTGTCAACGAGAAATACCTTTACATTAATATGTAACATAGAACAAAGCGTCCCTTCTCTTTCTCTACTCCATCCTCTGTTTCTTTTGTCCCAGATTCCCAAATCAAAATCCTTACCTTGTCTTTAAATTTTTGCATTTTTCTACTCAAAAGATCAAAGATCATCAAAGCCAGTGATGAATGGCACTCTTCCATCTGTGAAGTATCAGAGCACAACTGGACAATGACAGCACTGATAACATGCACTGTTATCTTCTGCTTCACATTATGAGACTCTTTCTCAGCAATGCCAATGAGACCTTGCATCTTGGAAGTAAATCACAACATATAGACGATTTAATTTTCTTCTACATTTTGGTGAAATAAATTATTTTGCAAGGTGCTTGAACATGAGATTCAGTGAATTCTTAGGTGTTCTATCTTTCTCATATATTTTTTCTATCAATATGATACATACTAAATTTGGCTTTAAGAAATAAAACAAACATATGAAGCTACACTGAGTCCAATCACTGGTCCATTTATCTCAGTGCTGTCTACAGCCATAGGTAAGCAACCTGCCCCCACTGATGTTGTGGACTGTAACTCCCATCAGCTCTGACTAACACAGTCTATGGTAGCGAACTATGACAGTCATACTAGATTACCAAACTACACTCTTATAGTGCTGCTATTCCACTTTAACTGCTCTGGCTGCCTCCTGTTGCATTTTGGTTTGTAGTTCACTGAGGCCTAAGAGCTTTCTGGCTGAGAATTCTAAATGCACATCCTTAAACTGCAAATCCTAGAATGCAACAGGAGGCAGCCAGAGCAGTTAAAGTGGAATAGCAGCAGTATAAGAGTATAGTGTAGTAATGTGGCAAGTCCAAAACATTTGGAGAGCAGCAATCTTTTGTAGCCAACTGCGGAAATGCTAGGAACTGAATGTAGCAGGTTCTGTGTGCAAAACATGTTTCCTACCAACAAGCTACGTTCATTCTGTCTTAAGGGGAATCTCTAGGTGCAGAAGGTAATTCAAGCATTTCTCCTCAAAAATGAAGTTTTCAAAGGGTAAGTAGCATCTTTAAAGGCAATGGCCAGTCTGACCGATATGTGAGAATGTGAGAATATCAACTTTCTATCCTGTGAGTACAAATAAAGTACATAAATTATGGAGATAATAGACCATATCACTATAAACATATGGTCTGCATATAAAAGATCCTAACTATTTGAGCTGCCAAGTAACAATGCTAAGATAAACTAGTTGTGACTTAGGAAAGCTGCTATGGTAGGAGCAGACTGTATGATGCTGAATGAACTAACATCAGACAGATGGCAGCTTCGTATTTAGCTGTTTTCTTTCAACATGCATAACTGGTGATTTGAGCACTCTATTTCTGTCACTGAATTTGTATTACAGTAGTCAAGACATGCACCATTTATTGCATGCAACAAATACTCCAGCCTCTACATCCCACTGTTATATCACCCATATCAAAACATTCCACTTGCTAAACCAATTTAAAGAACAGTTTTCTTTTAAAAAAACATACTGTAAATTGACACATGTACCATTTGTGACACAAAAGATGGATCTTTTGAAATTAGGTTCTCTGACAAGAGCTTGATCAATTTTCCATTAGATGCATATATCAAATCTTCAAACTTTGCTGATTTAACCACCTTTTGAAAAGCTATTTCAGAAAGAAACAAGAAAATAACTATGTCAGACACAGTAGAAAACACTATGGGTAATAAAAATGGGAGACTATTTTACCCATATACAGTTATTCTAAATCACCAATGCTTTCACATATTTAATTTAGGTAACACCTTTCCCCATGTCCAGAATGCAAAAAAAGATGGTGAAGAGTCTGGAAACTAAGTCCTATGATAAACAACTGCAGAATCTGGGTATACTTATAGATAAGAGCCACCTTTGAACCTTAAAATTCTTGTCATATGGAAGACAGAGCAAGTTTGTTTCTGCTGCTCCAGAGATAGAACTCAAGCCAATGGATTCAGACTGCAGAAAATGAGATGCCAACTAACCATTAGGAAAAGCTTTCTGCGTGGTAAGAGCTGTTGGACAGTAGAGTGCATCTTCTCAGAGAGCAGTGTGCTCCCTGACATCTGAGATTTTAAAAGAGATGCTGAATAGCCACCTTTCAAGAATTTTATCTGTGAGTTTTCTGCAGTGGCAGGAATCAGATGATCCTTATAACTCTATGGAAGCTGCAACACAGCAAAACTTTCAGCATCATTCTCTCAAATAGTGAAACTGGGTGGTTGAGTTTTTTTCTGTTTGTAAGTGAAATGGCGAATGTCGAGGTGTCCCCCAGTCTCTTCCCAGCCTGGTTGCCTCTGGAGGAGTCAACTGGGCTGGGAGGATGCAAGAAGAGCGAACACTCCCTCCCCCAGCCTGGTTGCCTTTGGAGGGGGCATCCAGGCTGAGGATGCAAGGAGAGTGAGCATTCGCTTCCTAAACCTCTTCCCAGCCCAGTGCCCTCCTGAGGGAGTAGCTGGGCTGGGAAGATGCAAGGAGTGAGCATTTGCTCTCTAAGTGTCTTCCCAGCCCCATCACATGCCCTTCAGTTTTATCCTCAACTTATCTATAAGTCATATTAAAATCCAGATTTTTTGCCCCACAACCTATCTTTGACTTATCTATGTGAGGTCGACCTATACATGCATATATGGTAAATATATAGGAAGCTGCCTTATACTACCATCAAACTATGTGTTGTGTAACTCACTACTGTCTAGCCTTGACTCCCTGTGGTTCTCCTGAAGCAGACGTTTCCCCATCAACTCCTATACTGTAACAAAACTGGGGAAAAAATCTTAGTGTGTATGAAGGGCAGGGGGGATTTTTTTTTTTTTTTGTCTTTTGAAGGTCCTTATAACTTTATGATTCTACAGTTATTTTCCAACACATACACTGTAAAATCAATTCTGCTACCTTACTTCTTCCCTTTTCCAAAATCCAGCAACAGAAAATGCATCTTGTTATTGGAGACAATAATTATACAGTGGATTTTGTCTCACTACAGCATATATGTCCATTTACTAACCATTTTGTTATAAATTAATAATCACAACATCAAAATTGGCTTTCTTTTCAAATCATATTTCTATGGGTGTTTTAAACAACAGATAAACAAACAAACAGACAACAAATAAATAATATGTCAAAAGCAACACTATTACCACTTCTCTTTGCTTTAGTAGTGTATATTATTATGACTTACTTTCTGGCCATCCTTTCAACAAAGGATGTAGAGAGCAAAGACCAGACTTTGCTATGCACAGTGCTAATTTCCATTCAGCAGATTTTGAGTCATTGCTTGTTATTACTATAAATGGCAGGAGCTGCAGAACTAATTGGTTTAGGAATTCTTTATTCTTTTCAAGCATCCCTTCTTTGATTAATAGGTGGATTGCAGTCTCCAGGATCTTGCACCTAGCACACACAGGGAAGGAGGAAGAATGGATATTTTTGATTTGATATTTTGAATTTGTTTACATCCCCATAAACAAGTTTTGCATCAAGATTATCCTTTGTCAAATGTACTGGATATACTTTAATATGACAGAGGCATATTTACTTCCAAATGTACATGCAGGCCTGCCCTGTCATTTTACAGACCTGAATCAGGCCAATTATCCAAGGCCAGTTGAGTTATTTTACTCTTTATCACTATAAACATCTTAATTACATCTTTTTGATAGACAAAGGGGGGAAGCAGACGAGGGCGTCTGGGACGCCGCGGGACCGCGGCATCCGCACCACGGCGCACCGTCGGCGCCCCTGAAAGGGGGAGGTTGCCCTCGGAGCGCCGGCCATGCGGAGGGCCAGCTGCTCCGAGGGCAACCTCAGGAGGAAGGGGCGCCGAGCGTGCGGCTGCCCCTCCTCTTCCCTGCCTCCAAGACGGCCCAATTAGCCGTCTGCCGAGGCCCAAAGAGAATTTGTACCACCTTTAAATAAGACAAAGAAGGTTCTATAAACTTAGTTTACCCCATCACATGCACTTGATGAAGTAGACTGAGAACACTGTATGAGACTGCATGAGAAATTCTGCTTAATTTCTCATGTGTCTGGTAATTTCAAAGGGAATTGAAAGATTCTGTACAAAGGTTCTGCATTAAGCATCCAAAGTAATTTAGAGGAAGAACAAACCTAAACTTTATTAATGCAAAAAAGATGGGAAAATTATCATTTACCATTTTTCATCCTTCGAGAGGTCAGCTCTTTCAAAGAGACACAATAAGCTGTGGCCAATTTGTTCATCAAAAGTCTTTGTAGTAATAAAGAAAGTCTAGAATAAAAAGGAAAAATATAAAAAATTGCTTTTATAACCTATGTATCACTGTGGAGTCTAGCTCAAAATTCTATGGAAATACGTATTCTTCTCAAGAAGATGCATTTCATAGTCTAGAAAAAAGCTATTTGTTTTTTAATAGTAAAACCAAGGGGAATCTGAATTATTCTGTACACATGGTAATTAGGTCTCAAGGATATGTCCATTCTTCTAAGAAAGGAAGAGAAGAAAAGAACATTTCCCCATTCTTCTATTCTGGAGGCAAGGTTCTGCTAATTTGAGACCCATATTCAAACTCCAAAAATGCCAAAATCTTTTTTTTAGTTCAGCATATCTATAAACCTTAATTATTATTTTAAATTTAATGTTATAACTGAATTTTAATCAATTAGTTCTAAATATTATGCAATATTACCAAAATATAAATAGGTCTGATATCACTAGAACTACTGAATTTGTTAATAAACCATATCA
>CM034701.1:330778692-330809498 GCA_020142125.1 Phrynosoma platyrhinos
TAGAAAGAGTAGCAAATAGCCACTTAATTTATGATGATAGATGTTTATGAGACTTTCTGTTTAAGGTGGGGAGTGTAATTTGTTGCTCTTCCTCAGGCAGCAAATAATTTGCAAATAATGACATGGTCTTATGTGAGTCTTCTTGTCAAGTTAATGGTTTACTACATCCTGTAGAAATTACTGTGCAGACGTAGAACTTTAGGGAATTCTTGTGATCCAGTATAGACCTAATAGAAGTATCTAAAATGTCTAAGGCTTTGGACCCCTACTGTGAAAAAAGTATTTGTCTTTATTTCCAATCCGCTTTCTGGCTTAACATCCCCTCCATTGGTATTTTTAAAACAAAAGTCCAGCAAATCTTAACCACTAAACACTTTTGTTCAGATCTATTAGGAAAACTTTCTATAGGTAATTTCTACCTGGTTACATAGAATCACAGAGTTGTAAGAGATCCCAAGGACCACTGAGTCCAATCCCCCTCTTTGCTAGTGCAGGAGAAAGCTCCAATGATGGAGAGTCCACCACTAGTTTGTTCTAATGCAGAATCGCTCTTGTCATCATAAATTCTTCTTAATGCATAGTCAGAATTTCCTTTCTTGTAATTTCAATCCACTTGGTCTCTCCAGGGTCCTTTTCTCTGGAACAGCAGAAAACAAGTGTACTCCATATCCCACATTATAGTCTTTCAGACATTTAAAAAGTACTATTGACTCATCCCTCAGTATTTGCTCATGCTAAAGTTATCCAATCCGTACTCATTCCTCATAGGGTTTGGATTACCATCTCAGTTGCCCTTCTCTGTACATATTCTAGCTTGTTTGTTATCCTTCTTGAACTGTAGCACCAGAACTGGACACAGCATTCCAGATGAGATCTGGCCAAAACAGAATAGAGTGGCACAATTTCTTCCCTTCATCTGCCTGTTATAGTTTTATTGGTAGCCTAGAACAGCATTTGCTTTTTTAAAACCATATCACACTGTTGACACACATCCAATTTGTAGTCTACTAAGTCTCATAGATCCTTTTCACACATACTGATGTCAAGCTATGGATGTGTGTCACTCATCATATATTATTTTTCTTGCCAAACTACTTATCCCAGCTGAAATTCAGTTTGCTGGATTTAGCCTACTTCTCCAGTTTGTTAAAGTTGTACTGAATCCTGTTTCTGTCTTCTGAAATATTAACTGCTCCTTCCTGAAATATTAACTGCTCCTGCTAATCTGATGAGCATCTGATGAGTCATATCACAAGTGGAACTTTTTTCAACCTTGGTTTGAACACCATTCTGTTTTGGTGGGGAAGGGGGACTGGTCTGAATTTCTCATTTAAAAATGGAGCACAGTCCTAGTGCTGGTAAGCTTTTTGGATCATGCAGATTGAATGACTCTGCGAGAGATTAACACTTTCTGAAAAATGATTTGTGGAAAGTATTCTTCACATGTTCTGAACTCTATAACTCCTGCCACACACTAGATCGGGGTAGGCAACCTAAGGCCCGGGGGCCGGATGTGCCCCCCCGAGGCCTTTGGACCGGCCCCAGGCCGGTCCTGCCACTGCCGCCGCCGGTCCCTGCCGCCTGCCATGATGATATTGATTATTGTTGTTACTTGTTCTTGGGGTTTTCTTGGCAAAATCTCCACAGGGGTTTTGCCATCATGGCTTTTCTGGGGCTGAGACAGTGTGCATACATCCCTGCTTGTTTGTGGGCCGGCCTTCCAGTCGTTTCCATGATAATAATTATTATTGTTGTTATTACTTGTTCTTGGGATTTTCTTGGCAAAATCTCCACAGGGGATTTGCCATGGCTTTTCTGGGGCTAAGAGTGTGTGCATGCATATTTTTTAATTTTTTTCCCCAATTTTTTAAAACATATTTATTTATTTATTGTGCTTCGGCCCCCCAATTGTCTGAGGGACAGCAACCCGGTCCCCGGCTCAAAAAGGTTATCTACCCCTGCATTAGATTTTGTATTACTAAGCTCAAAATGCTCCTCCAGACAAGGCAAATGTATTAGGAGTTCATTGCTGCAATTCTTGTTTTTTTTTTTAAAAAAAAAGAATAATATCCAAACAACATTTCTGTTGTCCTGAAACTATTTTCTGGCAATTCCCAGCATGAAGAGCAACGTCTTATTCCCACCCTCAAGTTAGTATGTTTTTAATTCCAAGATATATTAGAACAATGGGTTCCTTTTTTCTTCTACTCCTCCTTCCTTTCTTTTCTTAAAGTAATAGAGTGATAGGACATCAGTGAAATTACACTTGCACTCCAAATCTGTGACTCTAAATTTGTAGTTTGTTGTGGCACCAGGGCTTTCTGACAGAGAAAGCTAAATGTCTCACAAAACTATAATCCTCAGAATTCCATAGCACTGAGCCATGGCAGCTAAAGCAGTGTCAAACTGGATTATTTCTGCAGTGCAGACACAGCCATAGATTTCCATGAGTGCATCAAGACATGGGGAGGAAATGGGAAGTTTTGAGTTTTGGCTTGTGGGTTTATCTTGTCTGTGTTACTATTTGTTACACTCACAGCTACTGCTTATTAATTTGAATAAATCTAGTTAACTTGGTTATATGTCAGGGTGGGTGGGACATTCAATTTCAGGTCTCAGGGTTTCTACATGAGTGTTCAAGCCAGAACTAGTCAGAACACTTCCAGAATGTGGGGAAGCAAGGAAGGTGAGTTGGGGGGGCTGCAGTTGGGCAGCTCTAGGCTGCCCCGGGAAGCGGAGGATTTGGGCCACGGCTACTGCATGCCACAGCCCCAATCCTCCCTTTGTCCCCCCCAAAAAGAGCGGCAAAATGCCGCTCCTTTCAGGGGCGACAAAAGGCCATCCAAAGAGCTGGAGTGTGGCTCTTTTTCACCCCTTCTGGCACAGTGCGTCAGGATGCTGCGCCAGAAGGATGTCCTGATGCCATGGGCCATGTGTAAAAGTGCACAGCGTCAGGACATCATCAGGCTGGGGTTGGGGCGGCTGGTGTGCGGCTGCCCCTCCCCATTTCTGCCTCTAGGCCGGCCCTTTGGGCTGGTCTGAAGAGGCTCTGAATCTCCATTTCCAAAGCCATTTTAGTATGTGAGAATGAAAAAAGGAGATATTGTTGATTGTGAATAGAGTATTTTAGGATCAGAGCCAGAATGTGATTTTCTGAACAGACAGTGCAGGGAGGGAAGAAAAGCATTTTGCAATTGCATTTTTTATTTTTATTTTTTTTTTATTTTTTGGTATTCTGTTATGAAGGTCTTTGGGTGTGGACATAACTTGATCCAGCTTCCTACTGCCTCTGGTGTTGATTGCATGGTCTATGCATAATGCCTAGTAGCCACTGATAACTCCATCATTTATGAATCATGTCAAAGTCATAGGAGATGATCATACGAGGGTAAAACATGGAACTAAAGCAGGATAATAGCATCTTTGGCCAAACCTTATTGCATGACATTGTGGTTAAAGCGTAGCTGGTCTGTGCTCCTCCACCCATGATTATGACACACTTTTTTAATTAATGAGGGAAACCCATTAATTGCATTCCCATCCTGGTAGTCTCTCTTGTGTGATAATGTCTCTGGTTGCACTCCCGGGATTGGTCAGTCATGTGGCCTCAGTCTCCTCCTTTTCCCTTCTCCTTTGCTATTCCCAAGCAGTTCTGGTGCCTTTCTTTTCCTTTCTCTTTTCTTGTCGTCATCTCCCCCAGTATCCTTCCCCCACATTTTACCACCACCCCAATGCCTGATCTGGCACTCCTATCCTGATCTCCTCTCCCCCATGAGTTTTATTACCACTCCACTGCCAAATCTCACTACCACTCCTTCTACCCCGTCTCCTCCCAAAAGCAGCAAAGCAGCTTCATTTATATACCGCTTCATATCGCACAATGGGATGTCTAAGTGGTTTACAACTGTAAGCTCATTGCCCCCCAACAGTTGGGTACTCATTTTAGTGACTTGGAAGGATGCAGGCCCGAGTCAAGCCTGAGCCCTGGCTAGTATTGAACTCGCAACCTTGTGGTCTATGAATGAGTGGCTGCAGTACAGGCATTTAACCACTGCGCTACCAGATCCCCCCCCCCATTACTTTTGCCACCAACCCACTGCCTGATCTGTCACTTCCACACTCCTACTACTGTCTCCTCTCCCCTGTGAGTTTAATCACAACCCCACTGTCTGATCTGTCATCGGTCAGTCCCACCTGTCTCCTCTGCACCCCCTGATCTGTAAGCCCTAAATAGGGCAATAATGGGGAGGAAGTGGAAATGGGGCAATGTGGAAAGAACTTGTACCACCATGAAGCAGGGGTGCAATAGGAATTGCTTCAATTCTGGTATGTTTCTGTTTGCTTCAAAACATGATTGCAGAGCTTTAGAGACCTTATGTGATAATCCCCAGAGTTTTCTATTGCTGCATCTTGCAATCATACGTTCCACAAGTTAGCTGTATGCTTTGTGAAGAAAATGTATTCAAAGCTTGAAATGTATTCAAAGATGTTGGTCTACCTTTGGGTACTATCAGATGAGCAATTGGCCACAGAGTCCAGGCTGGCTAGGGATCACCTGAGAAAATTAGTTGGTAATTTCATTCTGAAGGAGGTGACGTGATGAATCCTGGAAAACATGCATCAGACAAAAATTGCTGAATTATCTTCTGATTAACTTTCTGTAGCTCTCCCCCCAGCAAATTTCCATCTGGCACTCAATCTGGAAAAGTTACTTTTTTGGACTACTAGAATACCTTAGCTAGCACAGGTCACTGCTGTTTCCAAGCTTTGCTAGCAGTGGGTTTCCTCTTCTAAGAGTGGACACAAAATTGTATTCCATCCATTTCTGAGGGTGTGGGGTGGGGTGAGGATAATTCTGCCTATCAAGATCTGACTGGCAAATAGCAAAGGGAGGACTTGAAAAAAGGGGTGGCAGTGCAGAGTCACATGGCTATGCAAGAGGATAAGAACTGAAAAGAAGCAGCAGCCTTTGGCTGAGCCACAGTTCCTTTCAGAGAATCACAGCAGCAGTCTAGAGGCAGAAAGATAAGGAGGAAGCAAAGGCAAGCTCTTACCTGCAACCAGACAACTTTCTATCCTGCAATATCAGCAAGGCAATATACATACATATTTCAGTCCCAAAGAAAACCAGACAGAATTTTCTTCTTCTGACTTGGCAAAATTATTTCTTTTTTAAAAGAAGCTCCTTCATAACAACTAAGAAATTTCTGCAGGTGTGAAACAGAGTGATTGTTAAGCGACATGACCACCCAAATAGACACTGGCATACACTACAACTATGAATATGAAGAGGATGAGTATATGAACCAAGAGGAAGAATGGGACAGGGACCTGCTTCTGGACCCTGCATGGGAGAAACAACAAAGGAAGGTCAGGAAATCAAACAGACTTTTTTTTTCAAATTTATTGTACATATGTGCCAATGTCACCTTGCTAGTTGCCCTAATGGTCATTTGCAGTTGAAACTGCTTATCTCAGTATAAAATTCTTTGTGTGTGAGAGAAAAGGAGAAAGAGAGAGAGAGAGAGATTGAAAGAGGAGGAGAATGAATTATACTCATTGTCAAAGATAATTATATTATCATTTGAAATATTGGAATAATGTTACAATGAATATGGATTTAGAAATCTGGGTACATTTTATAGGGATTCCTAGCTTTGGAAATCTATTTTTACGGGTCACAGCATATTCTTATACTAACATAAAAGAGAATCCAGAACATGTTGTATCAGTACTATCTTCCACCTAATCTTAACTATGAGGATAAATATCAGTGGCACACTTGATGGGAAAGTTAGCATGTTAAACAACATTTCTATATACAGCATATGGATGGTCAGCATTTCCTTTGAAATGGTTTAATATATTGCTTTTGCCATAACCTTGGCCAGGCAGAATAAGGACCCACATTGAGATGACCCTGAAAATGTGTGCTGAAATGTAAATTGATTAAAAAGAGGCTGAACATATGACCAACTATTTGCTTGTTTTCACCAGGTATCCAAGTCCCATTTGTTTAGTGTTCATATATGTTAGATTACTCCATTTGAAAATATCCATATAAAGTTTCACAAGAGTCCATGAACAATAGCACAAATTTTGGGACTTTACCAACATGCTCAGACACATCCCATCAATCCACATTATTCACTACAATTTCAGAGGTATGTAAACTGAAGCTAAGAGAGGTACATAACAGGTGAAGCACCACCTTCTTTTACTTAAATTATATATAAAATCTCTGTACTAGATGTATCTGTTCTATGAGCATTATGAAAATTTATCTTGCTCTGAGCATAGGGTAAAAGCCATTAATAATGCAGGCTTTTAAAGATATTCCAATAATATAACAGCTACAAGACATTTAGGATTTTGTTCAGGGATATAGCTATTTGGGGGTGGGAGGGGAATTATTTGCCTCTTTTAAGAATCTTGTGCCCCTTCCATTTAATTTCCCTTCAGTTGCTAAATTTCTAACATTGCTGTAACTTCAGTTGAGCATTTAGAAATATAATTTAGGCATCCAAAGAAAAGGGACTGTGAAGACAGCAAACATAACAGTCATAGGTGTGAACAATTTACATTGTCACTCTCTGGAATGGTATAACTTTGGGCACTGAAGGAAAAATGTCATGGGGGGGGGAAAATTCTTTTGTGGGACCTTCTCTCCCTCCTGTAGCTACACCATTGGTTTTCTTTGACCCAACAGGACTATAAATGGCTGCAAGCATTGTAAAAATGCATGCCCTTGTTAAAAAATGATTCAGTAAAATGCATCCAATTGAAATTGAACATAGAGGCCAAACTACATATTACATTCAGCATGTGATTTTATTTCTGGTGTGTGTGTGTTTAAAAAATTGGCAGCCATATGGAAGGGTTTGATCAAGACTGAAATGATAGTAGGCTAGGAAGGTGTTTTGTTTTTTTTAAAAGACTCTTCTTTTTCCATTTTTTGCTGTTGGAGAGAGCTTCCATTGGTAATAACCATAGCATCAATAGCAGTTTCTCTCCTTGAAAAATAGCAACAAATTTGTCTCATAACAAATAGGTGGAGGTGGGTTGGTTGGATTTTGTTGGAACCATGACATGAAATGCAGAGCTAAAAACTTTTTTCCAGCATATGTGCATCACAATTCTAGTTGTGATTATACATTTTAAAAATACAATTTCATTAAATAAGTTGTGGAAGGAGGTACAGTAGTTTCTTTTTCATGACAATTCTTTCCTATCTTTTGTAGAGAGCTCAAGGCAGCTTGCATGGTTCAATATCAGTCCTATTTATCCTGAAAAGAACCTTGTGAGGTAGGTTTGGCTGACAGAGAAAGTGATAAATTGAAGTTCACAGAGTGACCTTCGTAGCAGAGTCGGGATGTGAATCAGTGCATCCTTATCTTATCCTGACACAGCAGACATTATTCACACTGCTTTTTAACAAAGTTTTGAATTGAAAATGAACAATTTAAACAAGTAAAATATTAATATAAAATGAGTATGAGTATTAGCCATTAAAACGATTAAAAAGAAAAGGAAAAAATCCATTAAGCTGATTAGAACATGGAAAAGCAGCAATATCTATTCATATAAAAGTTATATCTAGCCCTCAAAAACCAGTGAAAAAGTACCATGCATTAGGGAAAAAAATCTGTTAAATGAACCTGCTTTGTCATCTATATAGTGTTTCTAACTTTCTGCAATGATTTCTTCAAATCTCTGTCACATTCTTGCAGTCAGAACCCCAGATTAGATTTTGATTTTGAATAGATTTTGAACCATTATTTGGAGTATAGAATCTATCTGTACATCTACACAACTAAGCAGAATGGACAGAAGCTCCCAGTTAGAAGTGTAACAATGAGAAGGTGCACATACATTTAATACACTGACATTCCCACCTAGGATGCATGAAATCAGCTTTGTAGTTATCACATCACCAACATTTGTCACCCCAATTTAGATAGGACTCAGTTGATTAGGTGGCAGATAGCTGATAAAAGTATCCTCTGGATCCTCTTTCCTCCTAATATAAGGTGAATATCTTGTGCCCTGTGAAAATATTTGTGTAAATCTACAACACTATATAAATAAACTGCAATACATTGAAATACTAACTTTTATTTTCAGTGCTCTCTACAAGATTTTATTAACCAGCTGTAGCAACCATTCCCACTTTTATCATTCCTTTTGTGACACTCACCATGCTTTAGTGCATGTGGTACATCACAAGCCCCCTTTAAATGAGTGCAAAGAGTACAAAAGTACAGAAGTTGAATTGCACTTCTTGGAAGTGGGACATTGTGCACCTTGATTCATAGTGCTTTAATTGGCCCTTATTCTGAATTTATGAGAATTAACAAGGTATTTCTTGTTTTTAAAAACAAAGAGTTTGTATGCTGCAAAAAAGGTTCCATATCATGAAAGTATTCCTATAATTTGTGTATGGGGTAAGAGAAAATGTAGCTTACTTTTATAGTCCCCAGGTTTCATGAGCAGGTGGTGTTTTATTTCTCTAATTAACCAGTATGTTGCAAAAAGAGCTAATGTTACAAGATGCAAAAAAAAACAAATAATCTCTGAATCAGTGCTATGGGGCAGGCCATTCATTTCAATTACATTTCTTTAGAAAATCTCAGAATGCCCTATTGATGTGAATGAAGGTTGTAGAGCGGCAGTGGCTAATGGGTATCAACATTTATTATTTTACTTTGTCCTGAGCATTTTGAAACAAATGTTAAATTGACAGACATGTCTAAAAATAACATCTGATAGAAGAGCATTCTTCTTCCCTGGATTGGAAATAAGTCTGGCATTTTGTTCTGGGCAGCAACATAGTCTCTCAGCAGGATTGATGGATTTGGAACGATCTGAAGGTGTCAGTCTCTTCTCCATAGCTAAAATAAGTTTCACAAAGTACATTCCTGATGTCCATGTATACGGCTGGAAGATTCTAACTACATGGTTGCCGAGCTTTGTTCAAACTAGTAATATAATATAGAACAGTGATCTCTGGCCAAGCCAGGCAGTTGGCTAGCATGCATGTTCTATGAGACAATCTTGGAACAGGACGAAAATAAATGCCATTGTTTCTATTGTGGGCTGCCCTCTTCAGACTTGCCATTTCAGGATATGCATGGTATGAAGTCTGTCAACAGTTGCTGGTAATGCTTGATGACGTCCTGAGGATTACAATGAACAGTGACGCCTAATTATAACTGCAGCTCATACAGCCTCCTCATCTGCAATAGTTCAAACTCTTTGGTGTGGAATTCTTAGATTTCCATAAATGTGTCATGGAGTAAATTTATCAAAAGGAATCAATGCAGTGGATTTAGCATAGGTAGACAGAGAGATAATGTCCAACTTGGGTAAAGGAATAGTAAGGTGAGAGTAAAAATAATGTTATACAATACATGGTGATTTAAAAAAAATGAAATATGTTTTTCACAAATTGCCACATATGTCAAATTGCTATGAACACCTTAAAAACACCCAGGCCATGTTTTTGTGATTGTGCGACACTCCCAGTGTGGCTAGGCCAGCTCCAGAGATACCTATTGCAGCTGAGGACAGTGGCAACCAGCTTGTCCCCTTCTGTCCCTCCAAAGGTAAAAATGGGAACTACCCAGTAGCTCAGGGAACCAGGATTGTACATCCTAACAACTTTGATAGTTCTGAGACAGCACATTGCACAAAAAAGCTAAATCCCTCTGCATCTTAAACTATATGTTGAAGTTTAAATGTCCTTTCAGTGCCCTAGAAAGACCTGGGCCAGAAAGTCACAGTTCAGAACATTGCTTATTTTGTTCTAAATTTTGTTGTTAACTGCCCTCGAGTTGATCTTGACTCATGGCGACCCTATGGATGAGACATCTCCAAGACCCTACTTTCACTACTCTGCTTTTCCTGCAACCCCTTAATACCTGTGACCTCCTTAAGAGAGTCCATCCATTTGGCATGTGGCCTTCCTCTCTTCCCATTTCCCTCCACCTTTCCCAGAATTATTGTCTTTTCTAATGAATTCTTCCTTCTCATGATGTGTCCAAAGTACAATAGCCTCAGTTTGGTCATTTTGGTTTCCAGGGAGGTTTCCAGCTTGATCTGCTCTAGGACCCACTTGTTTGTCTTTTTGGCTGTCCATGGGATCCTCAGTACTCTTCTCTAGCACCACATCTCAAAGGAATGGATTTTCTTCCTATCATCTTTCTTAACTGTCCAGCTCTCACATCTATACATGGTAATAGGAAATACGGTGGTTTGTATGATTCTAACTTTTGTGCTCAGTTGTGTATCTTTAGGGATGCAGTAGCTCAACTGGTTAAGACGCTGACTCTGTTGATTGCAAGACCAGCAGGTTGGCAGTTTGAGGCCCAGGTACTGCATGATGGGGTGAGCTCCTGTCACTAGTCCCAGCTTCTGCCAACCTAGCAGTTTGAAAGCATGCAAATGCAAGTAGATAGGTACCAATTTGGTGGGAAGGTAAACAGCAGTATGAGCACTGTCCCCCATGGACAGACACAACCTGACAACTTTGTCAGTGGGGAATACCTTTAGCTTTACCTTGTATAAATTTGCATTCTTTTCTAGTTCTTTCATAGCTACTCTCCCCATTCTTAATCTTCTTTCTGTTCTAAATACTAGTTACAAATAATATGTTTTCTGTAATTAATTCAAGTTTTCAGTAGCTGAGGGAAGCAAGTTACGTCATACTCGAAACACTTTTGTGGTGCAACTACAACTATTATAGTGATATTTATAGTTACAGGGGAGATGGGCTCCGTATGTTGCCATGTATTGTACCACAGGAAAGAGATTACCAGTTTTTCTATTTTTTTAAAGCTAATTAAAAAAGAACTAATGACAAGAAAGCAAAGAGTTGCTTTTTAAAAAGCATAATTATAAGGGTAGAGCGCCAATGTGGTGTAGTGGTTTAGTGTTGGACTATGACTCTGGAGGCCAGGGTTCAAATCCCAGCTCAACCATGAAATCTACTGGGTGACCTTGGGCAAGTCACACTCTCTCAGAAGATTATCACATGTGGGCTATTTATACTTTAATAGCACTATTCTAACATTATTTAGCAAGAACGATACAATGGTGATATTAAAACACTTACTTTCACATGGGTCGCAATAACAGGGCATTAATGATTCACAAGCAGTAAAACAGCGCTTTTACATTCCACATATTGGCACAAGGGGTTGTGATTGAAGGCGAAAAATGGGTCTTCTCTCACTGCTAAGGAACTCTCTGGTGATTCACAACCACGACACAGGAAGTGATTCTGGCAAACAGACATACTGGGAGACTGGGGGATTCAATTTATTGCCATAAGGTTTAATGACGGATTCTCAATAGCCCTATTGAAATGTGGTTGCCTTTCACACATTTGCAATAGTGCTAATGGCAAGCCATTGATGCTTTTTGATCGTCATTGAGATGTTGCACTAGCACAACACTTCCATGATGTTACAAGAATGGTATGTGAATGATGTCGTGTGAAAATCTTGTTATTCCCCGATCGCACAATAATGACGGGAGCAAGGTGCTTCTCTAGTGTTTCTTACTCCCGTGTGATAAGTCTTACAGGATGGCAATGCCAAACCCCCTCTGAAGAAACTTGCCAAGAAAACCCTGTGATAGGGTTGCCTTAGGGTCACCATAAGTCGAAAAAGACTTTAAGCACACAACAACAACAACAACAACAAATTATAAGGGTAACTGACAATTTCTCTTGTGCCTGGGCTTGGAGTTACTTATTTACAAACAGTGGCCAAGATCCTGTTTTGCCAGATGTCACTATGATGAAATTGGAGCCTTGTCTTAAAGGATACCTTTTCAACCAGGCAGATGGAGGGTTTCCAAGGTGCTGCAGAAGGGTAGGGGGGCTAAGAATTGCTGCCTGCTCTGGTCTTTCGGGATGTGTTAAAAACTAAATGTGAATAAAAAAAGTTATGAGATTGTATGTCTGGCTTACACTCTTGTAACTACTGAACAAGGTGGCAGCCTATATTCTGAGTTCTGGCTTTCAATGTAATAACTTCCTTTAAAGAATTATGGGGATTACATCTTCTTAATCCATCCCTACCAAAGCTTAGAAGGGATGTATGTATGGTGGTGGAGTAATACATTTAGGTTTATCTACAGCCCTTAGAAGCTATATTAGAAGGTTGGAGAGAAATGCTGTATAGAAAAATGATGAAGATGACAGGTTAATTACCTTACTTGCATACCATAACTTCCCCTTCCCCAGTTTGATTGAAGTTGTCCTAGGGCTGGTTTTAAGAAATGCTGGGCAGGGATCTGAAAATCTACCTGCCTAATTTTGCATTTCCAAGAATCCCACCAGAATTCTTGTCCCATCCCAGTTTCAGATTAGACTGTGTGGTTCGTTTTTCCTATGCATTCCTGTACACCCATTGAGTTAACATTAAAAGGTAAAACAATATATACCTAATATGTGGTGTCTCCTTTATTTCTTTCATCTTTATTGTTTGATAGATTTTACTTCTCCCTAATGAATAGCTGTACTTTAATCCAAATTAAGGAAGGTGATGCTGTTCGCCCTCTTCTACATCCTGCAGGCGTGCAGCAACAAAAACAAAAGCTAGGACCACTAGAAAAGCCAACCATTAGCACTATCTGAGGTGCTAGACCTTAACAGTAGCTATTTGCAGCAGAATGCAGAAACACAAACTCAGTTTATAGTATCTGGCAATATTGCATTGACCAATCTTGAATGATGCACAAATACAGTTGGATTCTTCCAAAGTCCTTGGAGACGTTTATCACTTGTTGCAATATGTACAAGTTATATACTAACTCTCTCCAACATTCACTATCTGATATACAGCAATGCACTCTCTACAACCAACCACAACTGCTCTCTCATCAACCCACACCTGCCCTGGGTTTTAGAGCACTTATATACAGTGCTGATGACTAAGAATTGAAACCTGGTGTTACTTCTCAGTTACAGCCATACAAACTATTTTACTCTGTCTTAATGGAACACAGTTCTCAACAGATGCATGCTTACTGGAATTAATGTGGGTTGAGTGATAGATGCAAAAATCCCAATCTTCCTATGACTTTTTTATTTCTGACAAAAGCTGACACCATTGGAAAGGAGAGTGAGTGGTGAAAGAAGCAGGAGAAGAATGCATTACAAGAGTATAAAGTGAAATGAATGAGTGAGTGAGTACACGGGAAGGGAGAGGGAGCAATGTGAGTGGCCAGAGTGCAAGAAGCAAGAGAGGGACCAGAGAGGTGGTGGTCCAGTGGCACATGTTAAATTCTGGGGCTGGGAAAGAGATTTGAACTTGGGTCTGCTTATTCCAAGTCCAGAACTTTAAACATTACTTTTTACTGGTTCATTCAGAGCAATTGTAACTTTAATATAATATTATGAAGGCTGAAACATGGTGAAAGAAAAAACATGTAGGAATTAATGTGCTGAATTTCCATAATTAAAATGCAAATTAGTGTAATTTACAAATTACTTTCTCCTGTAGTGAAGAGGAGGGGTTATGAAGGTGGATTCCTGGCTGAAGTACTAGGATAGGGCAGGCTGTGTGACATCCACAGTTCTGAACTCCAAGAGAAGAAAATGGCCAGTGTAGTTGGAAGAAATAGCTAAGGGATGGCTCTTCCTTCCTCTCAACATCTGCTGCCATAGGCAGTTGCTTCACTTTGCCTAATGGTAGGGAACATAATGCACATGAGCTTTGGCAGACTGAATTTTCTTAACCTTCACCTCTCCAGAGAGTAAGCTCCAGAGTGGAAGAGCAGGAGGCTGTTTCTTGTTTGCTTTCATTCACCATGTCATAGCACCGTCATGGGGTTAATGCCCCACTAATGGATCTCCCCACTAATTTTGCAGCTAATCTTCACTGGAGGTGCTTGACTTTTCTTTGCCAGCTGTGGATACAGTTGGTAGCAATGTAGCTCAGTCTCAAGAGTGCATATAGAGGCTAATTAGGCTCTAGAGCAGTTGTGGGCAAAGTGCAGTTTTGCAGACTGCAGCACTCACCATTCCTTAACATTGGCTGTTCTGACTAGAGTTGATGGGATTTGCAGCTGGTTAGGCTTGATGGGAAATCCATCCACATTTGGAGGACTGCACTTTGCTGTCTAAATTGTGTTCAAAAGAAATATGGAAGATACTGCAATGTAATAGAAAAGCTGAAAACTGTAAAAGAAAAGTAAATTGCTTTCCTCACCTACCTAACATTATCTACTGAAAACTCCTGTGGCATGGTCAATCCTTTTTCTCAGTGCAGTTCAAGATGCTGAACAATAGTACATTAGGCAGAATTGGCTTTACGTGAGTAACAGCATCTATACATCTGTGTAAACAATCTCCATGTGGAACTAAGAAGGAAACAAGTTTTTTAAATCTTTGTTGTTGTTGTTGATGATGCCTAAATTCTTAAAAATGGTCACACATGTGGTTTTGTACTATGAGAAAAAGCTGGAAACAATCTACAGTATTCAGGAGATCATAGCTGGAGTCATCTTGATTTGTGTCAACTAGAGTAGATCCAATTGATTGTTGAATGATGAGTCAACACATAGGCAAATCCAATTGATTCAATGGCAGTACTCTAGGCAAGACTAACAATAGGATTTAGGGCCTTTGCAGACTGCCAGAAATAGTGCACATTAAATTGAGACACTGCCCTGGCTCAGTGCTAAGGAATCATGGGAACTGTAGTTTTTTTCTGAGACATTGAGCCTTCTCTGTCAGAGAGCTCTGGTGCCACAATAAATTACAGTTTCCATGATTCCCTAGCACTGAGCCAGGGCAGTGCCTCAATTTGATGTGCATTATTTCTGGCAGTCTGCAAAGGCCCTTAGTCTTGTCAGTTCAGTATTACCGTAGATTTGTTTCATCTTCCTTGGAAAAAATATTTTCAAAGCTCCCAGAAGCCTCAGGCATGTTGGCCAATAGCTCCTGGGATTATGGGAGCTGACGTTCTTCGGCCCTTAAAGGGGAAAGGTTGCCTACCCCTGTACTAGAGTGTGTTTGTAGTATAAGAGGCTTGCACAACCTGTGACTAAACTATATATTTTGGTTTGCTAAGGGATGGATAAATCTCTACTTTTGCTGCCCAGGTAGTCAAATGTGTGATTTGACAAGAACCTGGCAGACCACAACACATAGCTAGGGGGTTGCATTTCAGCTGTTGGATGACTAAGGGCCAAAAAAGGGGGAGGAAATCTTCACCTCTATGGGGGGAGAGGAGAAGTTTAAAAAACCTTTTAAAAGTTCACATAATAGTGTGGATATTTGGGGTTGTGGTGATCATTAATAAAATGACAATATGTGATGGGTGATTGTGATACTACTAAAGACACACTTTACTTGCACAGCATCAGCTGTCACCACTGACGCTGTCATTGGGGGTGTGAGTGGAAACCACATTTTCTCAGCAGCAGCAAAGCAGCAACATGCTTTTCTGAATGAAACACTCCACAGCAGGTGTTGTATCTTCAGGAAAGACATCTGGGCCTTCTAAATGATATGGGTGATAACTACACATTTGTTGTGGTACTGTTCTCAAAAGGCCATTATATCCTCTTTGTTAGTAGTTTTATCATGTTCAGATGTATTTATGCGTTCATAGGGAGGATGTTTTGTGCAGTAAACTGTTAAATTGAAAAGTTATATTTTTCAGTTCATTTATAGCACTGTTGACATCTTTATACACTTTTGAGGCCCACCTAGCGTTTCATTGTCATCTGATATTCTCTTTTGCTTCCAAGTGAAAAGAAATTGTCCAGTTTAATTAATGCAATACCCTTTCCAATCCGAAAGGATTGAAGAGGGCCAGAGAAGGGTGCTGTTTGTTGGCTGTGGCTTGATCTCCAAGACCTGAGCATATTTTGAATAGTTGCTCAATGAGTATTAATAGAATAGATTAGTCAGAGGCAGCAGCTTGTGCTCTCAACACATGGAAATGGAACGCACGGGGAAAGACTGGACTGCATAACATGAAAGACCTTGTAATTCCTATTGTTCTGCCAATTTTGCTTTGTAGAGACTCCTCAAAAATGCATTTATTATGTTCAGGCGCCAACTTCATCACAAAGACATAGTTGAAAACAATTCCTTCTAGTACGCCTCCACAGTTTGTGCAACATATCAGGAACAGCAAACTGCAAAAAGATGTTTGTTTGCTGTGCTGGTCTAGTGTGTAGTAGCGGAAAATAAAGTTTTTGCTGGAGCTGAAATACTCAAAGAAAGTGCTGATTTTGCACCTCTCAGAAGTCACTGTCAGGAAAAAGTGAATCTTGACTCAGAAATTCATAGAGTTGAGGTACATTTCAGAGACATGAAATTTGCCCAAAACTATGCATACATTTTAAAAATGGGTATGACTAAAATGCATAAAGCTAAAATAGAAACATGCTTTAATCAATGTTAAAAATGAACACAAAATGGTATACCATAGGAAAAATGAATGCAAAAATACATTTATTTTTGTGTACTTTCAAGTTTTTTCTGACTTATGGCAACTCTAAGACAAACCTGTCATTTTTTTTGGGGGGGGGATCTTCCTCAGAGGCAGAGATAGTATGACTTGACCAAGTTCAGCCAGTTGGTTTCCATGGCCAAGCAGTGATTCAAACCTTGATGTCCAGAATCACAGGCCAGTGCTCAAACCACTGCACCACCTTGGTTCAGAAAAAATGTATACATTCAGAGAATTGTGTTCAGGAAACATGCACCAATTTCTGCATGGGAAGAAAAAAAACCACAGTGCCTTGCAATCTGATATGAACACAATGGATAGGAGAAGAATGCAAATGGGCTTGAAGAAAAACAGCAAAACTAAGATAAAGTATTTTTCAATCCATAGTAATATCAATATATCAGTGTTTCACAATCCAAAGTATGCAAGTGGAAGCCACTGTTACATTTACTTATTTGATTTATGTCCCATGTTTCTCATAATATGGGACCCAATGTGGCTTACAATGTAAGCTTAAACTGTATAGATACACACACACACTTTTATCCTGTCCTTTATCATAAGATTTCAGAGTGGTGTACAATAGAAACAATTTAAAACATTTACAGATTAAAAGCATAATGAATTTGAACAAGATAAAAGCATATTAAGCATAGCAACAGCTACAGTTACTTTAAAAGCAGTGGCTATATCCATTTTTAAATATTACAATTTAAAACCATGCTTGAAATAAATTAGGGGGGATGCAGACTGGTCCGGAGCGCCGCCGGAGTTCAGCCTCCGGACCGTGGCGCTCCTGCGGCGCATCTAAAAGGAGCACCAAATTGGCGCTCCTTTTAGATTTAAGGGAAAGTGCGCCCTAAAAGCGGCGGGTGCACTTTCCCTGACTCAAACGGCGCAGCGCATGTGGGCGCTGTGCCATGAGGTCATCCCCGGTGCGCCGGCCATGCGGACGGCCGGCGCTTCTGGGGGCGACCTCGGGGAGAGGAAGGGGCGCCGCTCGTGCGGCTGCCCCTCCTCTTCCCTGCCCGGAAGACGGCTCAATTAGCTGCCTGCCGAGGCAGTTAAGTCTCCAAAGGCTTTAATAAAAAGCCATGTTTTAGCTTGGTCCTGGCAAGAAATCAACATTGGTGCCAAGAGGAGGGCATTACACGATAGGGTGCCATAGCTCTGAAAGTGCTCTTCCATGTGCCCCTCGGTTCATATTGCCAGGCTAGTGGGGCACAGACAAGGGCCCTTCCTGTAGACCACAGTTCTTCAGTGAAGGCTGGGCATGTACCCATTGGCTTGTTCTTTGTCTTTCTATTGTCCTTCCTCTCCTCAGCCATCTTGCATATGATATGGATGGTTCAGATGTGTACATACTTCTCCAAAAGACTCTGTGTTCCTATACACAGATGCAAGAGAATTCCTGTGTGAGAGACAAGAGTTCCAAACTATTTTATGGGAGTTGGGAAAATGCATACTATCAGCATAGGTAGAGTTGGGTATAGAGGAGGGGCAAGTATGGTACTGAGGAGAACTTCTCCCAGCTACATCACACAGGCAACTTCATTTCAGTATGTTTTAGTTTTCCATTCAACCTCATCCCAATAGTCTGAAGAATGAACAGTATTTGAGCCATCGGTCAAGCACGAGGCAAGTGTTCAAGTTTTGGATCACTGAATAAGCAAGGCTTGGAAAGCTCCTATACAAGATAAATAATGTAACTCTGCAGCTGCTATAGCTATGGTACAGTACTTGACTCAGGATCCACCAAGCTGATAAGGATAAAAATACATATACTAAGTGTGAACGGTAATACAAATAAAATATGTGAGTAACTTTTCACTCTTTAAAGAGCTATGAAAGATACTGGCTCCAATTATTGTTGGATAACAATAATTATTGTTAATACAATAATGTTTCATTAACTTTTTAAAATCAGAGTTATTTTAAAAAAACAGATCTCTCTGAATACCTTTGAAAAGATAGACAAGTAACTTGCTGTTTTAGTTAATGATAGAGTTTTTTGGATAAATCAGCAAATCTGATTTGAAACCCCCCCCACACACCCCAATTTATATTTGATGAGTTCATAATGTTTTTAAACAACAGATAAAGTAGTTACTGGTAAGTAATATGTTCTAATTCAAACATTAATTGATTTATTATTTCTGCATCATGGCTTTGTGTGATTGCCATGGGTAATTGAATGATGCTGTTGGTCATATTTTCATTAACACTTTTAGTCTAGTATTCCATGGACAGTTTTGCTCTTATTTAATTCCAAGAGGACAAAATGCAGATAATTCTTCTGAAATCTTGAATAATCATAGAACAGAGTCAGCCACCAGCAGGGGTATTGGTCTTGAACAACCCCTTTCACATCTGAGGCATGATCTTTTGAATCCAAAAATTCCATACAGATCTGTCTAAGGAGGTAACATGCAGCCCTACTGATGTTGTTAGATTGTAACTCTCAGTGTTCCTTGCCTGCTGTGAATTGTGGTCACAGAGAACTGATATTACCTTACCTTTCTGTGAACCTTACTCTGCTTTCCTAGGGCTTTTTCATATACTTATATTTTGTTTTTTTAATACATTTATCTGCGTTAATAGGTCTAAAACTAAGACACTTAACATGCATTCAAGGATATATGTATATAGAATTGATATAGTAAATTGTAACTTGTCTCTTGAAATTATTTTTGTTATTTGTGTATTATTTCCATCTCTTTCCTTTATGTGTTATCAGCACCCGAAGAAAGCTATTAAATATAACTAGGGCAAAACATGTTGGGCTAATTAGAAAAATAAAATTATCTTTTTTAAAAACACCCTGAGACTTTGGGTTGCAGCTCCATTGCAGAATTGATGAAGTTTGACACTGCTTAACTGCCATGGCTCAATGCTATGGAAGTCTGGGATTTGTACTGTTGTGAGATATTTAGCCTTCTCTGTCAGAAAGCTCTGGTGCCACAACAAACTACAAATCCCTGGATTCTATAGCATGGAGTCATGATGGTTAAAGAGGGTATCATGGGAACTGTAGTTTATTGTGCCACCAGAGCTCTCTGACAGAGAAGGTATTGGGACAGGGTCTCCTCTTAAGACATATACAATTAGTAAATAAAAATAAAATCTCAAATTTCTGGCAGCCTCATATGGGAGAAGGCAATCTTTCAGATATCCTGACCCCAAGTTTTTAAGGGCTTTGCATATCTCACACCGTTAAGTGACTTATTCCAGTCGCATTTAATTTTGAAGGCAGATCTTATCATACGCACCAGGCACTTGGGTGAGTGCAACCCAGTGGCATCTTGGACCCCAACTGTGATTATCCGGCATCTTTTCAAAAACGGCAGACTCCCTTTTTTGAAAAGATGCCAGATAAATGCGGCTGGGGTCCAAGATGCCGCTGGGTTGCAGTCACCCAGCCCCCCCAGCACATGCGATAAGATCCGGCTTCAAAATTAAATGCAACTGGGGTAAGTCGCTTTAAACAGCGTATGATAAGCCCCTAGGCCAATAACACCTTGAATTGTGCTTAGAAGCAAATTGGAAGTGAGTGCACCTCTTGCAAGACAGATGTTTACTGATGTTGGTGTGGCTGTTGCATTTTGCACTAGCTGAAGCTTTTGAAAACTTTTCAGGGTCAGAGTTCATTACAATAGTCTAATTGTGAGGTAACCGGGTTACCTGTGTGACCAGATCTTTTCCCCAGGAAAGAGTGCTGCTGGCATACCAGATGAAGATGGGCAAAGTGCTCCAAGCCAATGAAGCAACCTGGTTTTCCAGGAGCGGCACTGGGTGCAAGAGCACCTCCAAGCTTGTGTGGATGAGTGATGGTGAGGATGATAATGATTATGACCAGGACAACATTTCTATTGCTTTGGCTGGTGTATCAATTGCAGTCTTTCCTGGTGAAGGTAGATATACATGTACACATATTCAGTAGATTAAAGAATCTACATTGGAGTTGGTATCTAGAAAATCCAGATGATGCAAAATGAAATTATCAAATAGCTGGCTGGCCTTCCTTATGTGTAATCATGAGATACATTTGAGGTGTGAACTTTATTGGCTACCATTTGGCTTCTGGATAACACAAAATGCTAAAAGTCTCCAAAAGTCTTCTATGTGGGTTGGAATCTGTGGTTTGGGCATTCTTTGCAGAGGAGTTCTGTTGTATCTCTTGCCTCAATTGGAATACAGTTCAAACCCCATGAGAAGAACAGCCTTCTCTGTTGTTGCAGTTAGACTGTGGTGCACCATGCACTGTAAGAAGTCCAGCTAGTCCTCTCAATATACATTCAAATTTCCCATTCAAAACTTGTTTTATGGCATGTTTTTCAATTATTGCAGTTGGTAGTTACCCACTGTTTTTAATGTTATAACATTTAAATTATATAACATATTTATATAAATTTATATAAAATTACATTATACCAAATGATAATTATTTTATATTAAATTTTATTGCTATTTTGGTAAAACTTGGCCCTTCTTACATAATTACTATTTCAAATTATATTATAAATAAAAATGGTCTATCCCTTCTCCTCTTCCCAAAACTGAAATGTTGGTATTTTAAATAGAAATTGTCTGTTCCTTCGCCACTTCCCCAAACTGAAAGGTTGGAACTCTCAAAAGTACCCTGCAGGGTTAAAAGATATTATTGGGGCTGACATATGATTGAGGAAACATAATAGTTCTAAAGTGTTTGCTGATAGCCACTAATAGCATTTCTCTTTAGGTACCTGTCACCATTAATCACATATGTCATGTATAGGGGACAGCTTCACTGATCAGAGACTGATAGAGACAGATTAATTAATAGCTGTTCTTATCTCTCTGCTTCTTAGCTCAGATATCTTTCTACTTTTAATATGGAAAATCAATTGTCATGGCACGCATTGTTCATATGGAGATTAATATGACCATGTAATAGCCTGCTCTTTTCAAACTTAAATCATAGTTTTTGGTTTTCTTCTTCTTCTTAAGATACCAGTTTCTGTTTAGGGACATAAATCTCTCACTGGAAGAAAATCTTGCTCATTATTAGCTTATCACCACATAGTGGACATCTGATTGGTCCCTTTTGGATTGTTTCACATGCCACAGATGTAGTGTGTACTCTAAATGTTGTCTGTATGTGTAACCCGTAAGAGATGAAGTTGCTAACATGTTTATTTTACAACACATGTTACTGCAGAATGCTACCCTGATAACATGAAGATGTGTATTCAAGGAGCTGTAATGTATAAAATTGTACATGAAACACATTTGTTGACCGTTTAGAGGTAACTGAGCCTCTCTGAAATCCTTGAGAGGACTAAATGTCTCCCAGTTTTGATCTCAGCTGAAGTAGGGCATGTTTAGATTTTTCTTAATGCCCCTTCTCCGGTTCAATAAGTCTACCTCTTGTCCTGGAACTCTCATTTTTCCTTGACTGCTTCCTTCCTGTCAATTTCTTCAGTACCCCTGTTCCTCAAAGTCTCTGTGGCTTGGACCCATGAGCTGAAGAAAGGCATGTATAGCCTATCTGTGGTGTCCCATGCCCCCACATTTCTGGAACATCATAATCATCTTCAAGGGAGGTGACATCAATAACATGTCTACAGCATCTCTTCTTTTCCCTCCCATTCTATCACAGTGCTTAATATGTGTTCTTCATATGCAAAAGTTGGCTAACTAATGCTGTATTTCTACATAATCTAGGCTTTGCTGTTTGGTAAATATGTGACAAATATGTATTGCATTGGCTAAATACTGGGGAAAATATTCTTAGAATTTTAGTTTTCTTATGCCTCTAGTTAAGATATAGCTATGCTTGAAATGGGGCATGTCCAAATCTTATACTGAAATTTGTTCCACTTTCTCACTTGGATTTTAATAGCTATTTTGCTGTCTTTTCTAACATTTCAAACAATTGTGATTGCAGACATTTACAGCCTGGTGCAATTCCCACCTCCGGAAAGCAGGCACCCAGATTGAAAACATTGAAGAGGATTTCAGGAATGGCCTTAAATTGATGCTGCTCTTGGAAGTAATTTCAGGTTTGTTTTAAGACAGCAATTTTCAGATCTATCTATCTATTTCTATTTCTACATTTTGTAGTTCTGAGGAAAATGGGGTGGATTGTGTACCATGTTAATGGTTGCTAACAGCACAATAAAAGTAATAACTATGCTATTTAAAAACCAAAGACAACAATCTGATTAAATAACCATTATTGCTCACTTAATGTTTTTTGAATGAACTGCTGCCTTGTACTCAATCTTAAATGGACCCTATCTAAGATGTGAATATGGAGCACAGATGTCTGAATTTACTTCAGGCCGACATAGGCATTTGTCTGCTAAAGTGGAGTGGGGGAATGGAAGTGTATGTAAGTCCCACCTTCAACATCCCTGTATATCTGGATATCTTTTGGAGAACTTCATGTATTAAATGTGAAGGTCTGCAACAGGTTCTCTAAATAAGTTGTACCGAGCATGCTTAGCTGTATTGGAAACCCTACCATACTTGAGTTTCTAGTCATAGGAACTTTGCAAACACATTCAACATTGTACTTGTGGATTCCTTTGCAGACATGAGCTATACTAGCGTGGGCTAATTGGAGTTGTGCTTCATCAATATCTGCAGAGACACAGTAGCCATCCTAATTTAAGTGACATCCAGGCATCCAGAAACACTGGAGATTATCACATGGGGAATGGGACATTATTGTCCTGTCCCTGTCCCATCCTTCCCACGCGATTATGGGAAGGACTTTCAGATGAAGTCATGCTTATCTGGACATTATCTTGTTTGGAAAACATGAGTGACGGCAATCATGTGAAAGACTTTCATATGACATTGTGCTGATCCTGTCATTGTCCTGTCATTGTCTCGTCATTGAAGTGGCATTGCCCATCATTTTGCATTAACGGGAGTTTGCGTTAATACAGTGCTGCTTCAATGACAGGATAATGGCAGGATCAGCTCTATGTTATGAAAAGCTTTTGCGCGATCGCTGTCATGGACAGCATAAGGATGGGGAAGAGATCCCATTCCTATCCTGTCTGTGTGTAATAATCTCCACTGTTGAGTGAGGCTTATGCCTAGGTATGCTTCTTCCTCCCCACTTTAGCCAGGCATGCAAGCAGCCTAATCCCCTATACGGAGCTCTTCTGTAAATCGCTCTGGAAAAAGTAACAAAAAGTAAATATCATCCATATATGATAGTTGAATTTGAAGTTTTGGCGCTATACCCCAAACCCTCAGAATTTAATCACTTTAATGCTTAAACATTTTTCCTTGGAAATGAGCTCTGAAACTAAAAAAACAAAACAAAATAAAAACTGTAAGAGGTTCTAGTGATTGCTTTAGTAGAATGCATCCACCACCAGTCTAGTCACTGGTATGTCTGTGCAACCAGATGTCAAATAAAGAGATTGACAATGACTTTTTTTCCTACAGGGGAAAGACTTCCAAAACCAGACAGAGGAAAGATGCGTTTCCATAAAATTGCAAATGTCAACAAAGCTTTGGATTTCATAGCCAGCAAAGGTGTTAAATTGGTTTCAATTGGTGCAGAAGGTATGTAGAAGATGTGTGTTCTGTGTTTTCAAGTTGTTTCTGACTCAGGACTATCCTGAAGTAAACATATGACAGGGGTTTCTTGGCAGGTTTCTTCAGAGGAGATTTGCCATTGCCTTTCTGTAAATCTGAGACATTATGACTTGACCATGACAACTCAGTAGGTTTTCATGGTGCTTCAAACCCTGCTCTCCAGAATCACAGTCCAGTGCTTAAACCTCTACACCATGCTTGCTCTCATATAGAAGATATCAACAGCAAAGTTTGGCACTCAGACCTGGTGGATTAAAATTATGAGAACGTGCTTAGTTTAGGAAGTGGCCAAGGTCTATTAGAAGATGCACGTCAGTTTCTGTTTTCTCTCAAACTGTCATCACTCCATATCAGACTCTTCATATTTTTTTTCTTTTTTACATTTTGTCAGCCAATGCAATTCCTACCTGCTGAGGATATAAAATCTTTTAAAAAGAAGAAAACTCATAGCAAATCCTCAGAATCATTTAGTTAATTCCTCTTCACAATCAATGATTTTGAACAAGATGTTGGACAAAACCTAAATCAATCAAATAACTAGATTAAAAAAAAGAGGGGGGGAAAGGTTTTCTGTAATTCGGTCTTGTTTAAATGTGATGCAGATCATGTTAAAAATGTACCATTGCAGCATTTCAAGTAGCTGTTTTATGTTGAAACTGTAGAATGGGCCACAGCTCACAGATCCATGGTATAATGATACTTTATGCATAGGTAAGGGGATCTAGTTTCAGCAAGACATCACTGCATAAAGCACTATGCAAATAACTTCTTTTAGTGTCTGTTTTATATTAATATTTTTATAATATAATTTTATAACAACAGAACTAAAACAATACAGAAAATAGAATATATTGTGTGAGTAGCTCTCTCTGTCATTCCCAATTTACGCAAACTATGTGCAAGCCGGTGAAAATCTGCAAGAGGTACTATATACATTTAAAGGGCCATATGCCATTTTGGTTTTTTTAAAACCTGTATTTTGATGTTGTTTGTGGTTTCAAGTCAATCCCAACCTATGGCAACCCTATCCAAGGCTTTATTGGCAAGATTTATTCAGAAGAGGTTTGCTACTGTCTTCCTCCGAGGTCACTCAGTGGGTTTCCATGGATGAATGGGGATTCAAACCTTGGGAGATTATTGCACATCTTAAAAAACCCATCTTACCTCTCCTGAATTGAAGTCTAATTTGGGCTGCAGGTGAGTCCTATGACATGGCTTTTGTTGGCAAATCCGCCCGCAGAGTACAGCCCAGATGCAGCCCAGGACCCAAAATGAGCTCTGTAGGCCATTTTTCAAAGCTGGAAAGCTCCCAACTTTGAAAAATGGCTGCTGGAGCATGTTTTGGAACCTGGGCTGCATCCGAGCTGTAATCTGCTGGCAGATTTGGCGACAAAAGCCATGCAATAGGATCCATCTGCAACCCAAATTAGACTTCAATTCAGAAGAGGTAAGACAGGTTTTTAAGATGTGTGATAATCTCCTTGGTCTTCTAGTATCCTAATCCAACACAAAGCCACTTACACCACACTGGGTCTCTAAAATCTATATAGTTAGCTGTAAAAATAATTATCTAGTTTAAAACTGTGATAAGAAAAAATGAATCAATGTATGTGGAGGGAGATGGGGAGGGCTTGAAAGTAGACAGGTAAAAATAACTTGATGATACAAAGAAAAATGCAGATTGAACAACAGCTGCCAGGAAGTACAACAGAGTAACAGCTCAGAGACAGTGGCAGTATATGTGTTTAAAATACTTTAAAAAGGACTTTTAAAAAATATAACTCCTGCTTGATTAGCCATTCCAGGCCCTGTGAAATGAAATTTACTCAAATTAAATCCCAGTTTCAAATTTAAATAGAAGATTTGATGATATTTGTATGTAAATGTGAAAGGTATAATGCAACCATAGTTGATAAGAATTCATTTCTGAGTTATATCTTAAAAAGTGCTTCACTCTGACTGGATTCTACTAGAAGTTATAATGAAGGGTTATTAGCATTATAATAAAAAAAATTAACATTAAACAATAATCAGTCAAATGGCACACTATATTGGCATAACTATGCTGGAAATAAGGGACTGGAGAAATAGACTAGTTGAAGCCTACAGATTTTGTCTGCCTTCTTTTGCTATTGTAGTACAGCCTTGGGGAAAGGACAACTGCTGGTGTAATGATTCTGGCCTATGCCATTTAGCCTACATATGCCATTTAGCCTACATATACTCTACAATCAAAACAGAGTTTTTGATACCACTTTTCCTTGAGATAATTAATTTCCAGATTGTCTTGAAGTTGATTTTCCTGATCTTCTTCCCCTGCCCTATTTTTGGGGTAGTGATGGTGGTGACATTTTCCTGGAAGTGTTACATTCCTCAAGGTTGCTTTCCTGCCCATTCTCATGACTGCACTTTCCTGGAGTGTGACCTTCTGATATTCTGTCCAATCTGATATTCTGTCCATATGCAGTGTCTTTGCAGGTTTATTTTGACTCTGAGTGATTCCAAGGTGGTACAGCTAATTTAATCTAGAGGTGGGCAACTGTGGAAGACTAGTGCTGCGGCCACAATGAAAATTAATGCAATTTGACACCGCTTTAACTGTCAGGGCTCCATTGTATGGAATCCTGGGATTTGTAGTTTGTTGTGGCTCCAGAGCGTTCTGATAGAGAGGGCTAAATATCTCACAAAACAACAAATCGTAGAATTCTGTACCATTGAGCCATGGCAGTTATGTGGTATGAAACTGCATTAATTCTGCCATGTAGATGCAGTTTAAGAGTTGGTGTTAGCCCTCCAGGAGGCCCCCTGTACCTGCTTCTGCAAAAACAAAATTGCCCCATAAAGCCTTGTAAGGGATGTAGAGGCATGTCCTGGGCTTTTTTGGGCCCCAGTGAGCATCTTTGGGCATTCTGAGGCAAACATATGTTTTTTAAAAAAACATTTTTGCAACATTTCTTTTTGATTCCTGGAGGGGTCTAATGGGGCTCCAAACATGATAGAAATCCCTTCTACAACCTCAGAGATAATTTTGGGCATTTCCAAGAAATGGACCTGGGTGGCTTCATACAGCCCACAGGCTGCACTTTGCCCACCTCTACTTTAAAGAAAGGATTTTGGAAACAATGGCTGTATTACAGTCAGTCATAGCCATCCATATCCACAGCATCCTAATCTCACATATGCCATTTTGAGGCTTGCTTCAAGGCTTATAGATTTAGGTATTCTTTGAACTAAATTATTTTTAAATGGAACTATCTACTTTCAGGAAAATTGTATTGAAGCAGGTATGAGAGTATGATTAAAACCACATACATAAAGTTATTGTTTCTCTGACCAGTATATTTAAAACATTCATTCTATTTTACTTTAGAAATTGTAGATGGAAATATAAAAATGACCTTGGGTATGATCTGGACTATCATCCTTCGCTTTGCCATTCAAGATATTTCGGTGGAAGGTAAGAATATGAGCCACAACAATGTCCTCAAGTATTTATGTTAAGATGAATTGACCTGAGTTGTCAGGCTGTTTCAGCAAATGATAGCTTTTATTGGCAATACTGAGTTCAGATGTGATATTCATGATTCTAGCAATCCACTTAGTTTATAAGTGTTTTTAAAGAAATTCAATCTGTCTAGGTTTGTTTTTCTGCTTTCTTTCTTGTATCTCTGTCCAGGACAGCAAAGAAAGTGTCCTTTAAATGTGAACCTAAAATTATGACTCTATTTTGTGTGCTCAGTGGCAATTCCAGCTCTGTTTACTAATGGACACACATTTAGACGAAATGTTGGAATAGAAATAGGCCACAACTTTAATAGGTTATAGCTACTAATAAGCTTGGCATCTGCATGTGTCCAGATCCAGGCATTGATCAACCTGTCTGCCAATCAATGAGCCACATTACCTGGCCCAGCTGCCAGATATTAGTTCAGGATGACAAATATGGGATTTCACATGTGTATATGCCACTACGTGATTCCCTTCTACCTCAGAACAGAGTAAGGCAGATGCCTCTGAGCCATGGCAGTTAAAGTGAATTATTTGTGCAGTGTGGATGCAGCCCTCATCTTCCACACCTTCTCCTTCTCTCCAGTCACTGGTAAGTAAAGCCCACTTAAGCCACAGCCAAAGCATGCCCACTAATCATCCTTTGACCATCAAAATTTAGCATAAAAGTGCACTTGAAATTTTGCACAGGAAATCGCAGCACAACAGAAGCAGGAAACAAAGTCATTAACAGATTCTTTTGTGTTAATAAAAAGAAATGGTTTCCAAATGATCTCCCAGGGGAGAACAATATAAGAGCAATGACTTTGTGTGATAAGGCTGAAGCAATAGCGGGACTAATGCATTGGTATGAAGCTATAACACCATAGTGCAATAAAGCTCAGAATCACCAAGCAAATACAACTCCAAAGCTGAGGGTGGGTGGGTGGGGATAACGTTCTAATGTTAACTGAAGAGCATCCCCTTTTATATCTCACTATGTGACCTGAGTGAAGTCTTCACCTAGGTTTATGTAGTCCCACCTACCATTCAAAAATTGGAATCCTATTGACTTCTATTTTCCACTCCTTCCCAAAGCTGGTACAAACGCATGGGTTTCTGGGAAGGAAAAGCCCAATCAACTGTGCCAAAACATGGCCCTTGTCATTCTGCCATTGCTACAAGCAGCAAATTCTCCAGTAATGATATAAATTATTATTATAAGTAAACAACTATGTACAAAATATGTCACAACAATAAAGCAAAATAAAACAATTCATCTCATAACTTTGAATTATGTTGCAGGTCTCCTTCTTGGGTTTTGTTCAGTGCAAATGGTCATTTTAAAGTCCAGTGCTGTCTTTGTGTAACTGCAGTCCAGAATGTCTGACCTAAGGTTCAGATGAGATGGAGGTTGTCTTCTCTTGTTTCTGTCTTTGTTTACAAAGGGGGGCTGCAGACTGTCAGAAATAGTGCAAATTGAGTCCACTTTAAGGGTCAGGGTTAGTGCTAGGGAATCATGGGAATTGTATTTTTTTTCTGAGACATTGAGCCTTCTCTGTCAGAGAGCTCTGGTGCCACAATAAAATACAGTTCCCATGATTCCCTAACCCTAACCCTAACCCTAACCCTAAAAGTGGACTCAATTTGTACTATTTCTGGCAGTCTGCAACCCCCCAAAGTCAATGAGTGGGTACCATTTGTCTATGAAAGTTCCTGATTTTGGTTGTCCTGTGTAATTTGCCATTTTGTCAGATGGTTTTTCAAGTAACCATAGGTCCCATACCTTTTTCCACCACATATCTAAAGATACTTCCCCTGTAATGAATAAATCTATGAGATTTTTATGTTTCAGATTTGAGTTTTTATCCACATATATTGATAACAAAAGCATTTCTGGACATAACTTTACTTCTTGGTTGGTAATCAATGGAATTTGTTCAAGTACCAGTTGCCAAAATGTGTTTATTTTGGGGCAGTCTAGCCACATGTGTAGAAATGTGCCATTATCATTACAACCACGCCAACATTTGGAGGAATATTTTTAACGATTCTGGCTAGCTTCACTGGAGTCAAATACCACCTAATTTTCAAGGCGTTTTCTCTAATCAGTGCTGATCTGGATTTAAAAGGGGTGGAAGACCAAGCTGTAGTCCATTTTGATATGGGAACTGAAAGATTCCAATCTGTTTCCCAGGTTAGTTCTATGCCAGAGACATTTTGGTAAGAGTGGTCAATCAAACAGTTGTAAATTAAAGATGTTAGTTCTTTGGTGATTTGGGAGCACATAGTACCTCAAATAAGGTAAGCAATCTAGGTGGTCCTCCTATTTCCTTTAATTTGGGTGTAAAAGCAATTATCGGATGGAGATGAAACCAACTAGCCTTTAATGGCTCTAAATCTAGAGTTAGGGCCTTTGCAGACTGCCAGAAATAGTGCAAATTGAGTCCACTTTAAGGGTTAGGGTTAGGGTTAGTGCTAGGGAATCATGGGAATTGTGTTTTTTTCTGAGACATTGAGCCTTCTCTGTCAGAGAGCTCTGGTGCCACAATAAAATACAGTTCCCATGATTCCCTAACCCTAACCCTTAAATTGGACTCAATTTGCACTATTTCTAGCAATCTGGAAAGGCCCCAAGTTCATCAATTGTTTTTGGTCTGCCATTAAGAAAAAGATTCTGGACAATTATACACCTTGTTGTTCCCATCCCTTGAACTGATTGAATTTATCAGGGGAATAGAAAGATTTGTGGATCAGGAAGCGGCAAATAGGAGATGGATCTGGTGCTAGAACTTGCTTCCATCTTGACCATATCTTTACTGACATTTGTAGCCATAGTTTTTTTACGTTTTTAATTACTTGCAGAGTGGATTTGTTAAAGAACAAAGTAAGATCAATTGATGGTGGGCCATTCATTTACATGTTAACCCAGTGTATGCTCTGATCTTTTAAAATTAAATGTGGGATTTGACTAAGTTGGAATACTGCAAAATCAGGCATTGCTAACTCCCCTTTTTTGAAAGAGAGGTGTCGTATAGATTTCCTGAATCTGGGCCTCTTATGGTAAAAAGCAAATGTATTGATGAGATTTTGCCAAAGTCTGAGTTTTGTCTGTGATGGTTGAAGTGGGATAGTTTGAAATCGAAAGGATAGGTGAGCAACAATAAACATTTTAATGAGAGCTATTCTGTCTAGAATAGAGAGTTTCAGTCTCTTCCACTTCAGTGTTTTAGAGGTTAACCATTT
>CM034701.1:330809598-330830720 GCA_020142125.1 Phrynosoma platyrhinos
ACAGCAATTTAGATTTTGAGTAGTTAATTTGGAAACCTGCAAAAGTATTAAAGGAGTTTAATGTGATGCATAAGGTAGGGAAGGATTGTTTGGGTTGTTTTATGAAGATGATCATATCATGTGCGAAGAGGTTTAATTTATGGGTTGTTCTTCCTATTTTGAGTCCCCTTATGTTTTCATTTTTTCTGATTGAGATGGCTAGGGGTTCTATTGCAATAGCAAATAGCAGCGAGGATAAGGGACATCCTTATTTGAAGACTAAAGGTAGAGGAGTTTATTCTATTGATTGTCACAAAGGCCTCTGAGTTTGTGTATAGATTTTCTAGCATACTAATGAATTTATTTCCAAAGTTCATCTTTTTTAGTACTCCAAAATTGCCACTTTACTCTGTCAAAAGCTTTCAGGGCATTTATATTATACATTATTTTATTTGTACTAAACTGTGCAGGGGTAGGCAACCTTTCCCCTTTAAGGGCTGAGGGACTTCAACTCCCAAAATCCCAGGAGCTATTGGCCAACATGGGACTATTGGCCAACATGGTTGAGTTTTCTGGGAGCTGAGGTCCCTCGGCCCTTAAAGGGGAAAGGTTGCCTACCCCTGCTTGTAAGGCAACTTGGGCCTCATGTTGGGAGAAAAGCAGGAGTAGGTAGGTAGATATATAGAAAGAATAAAACTATTGAACTTCAGGGAAACATCTGTACTAGAACCCTCCTTCCCTTGGAAAAGCATCTTTAAATTGTGCAGGTTTCAATCCATAGCATCTCTTATCTATGCTATGAATTGACAGGCCTACATCAGATTGTTAGTTCCAATTAGAATAGATCCAACTAGAGTAAACATTAATAATTGGGGACTGATTTTATTAACACTTAAATAAATTCCATTGATTCAGTTAATCTACTCTAGGTGGGACTAGGAATTTAATTTAGGACATACAATGCAATGAGAGCTAAATGAATCACATGATTGTTTTGAAGATATGGGAGATTTCTGGAAACTAATGAGACATGTAAATTATATGATTATTTATTGTGAGCAAAATTTGGAAATAACACATCACAAGTAATATAGTCCCCTGCAACAAGATATATTTTTTGAGTAATGAGGGTATATGGGTATATTGTATTAGTTTCAAACCCAATGTAATGAGTAAGAGCGAAATTACTGTATGGATTACATTCAAAATTGACTTTAATGGGCATTTTCAGGGGCTTTTTGACAGATTTTTTCAAGTTTTATGCTATTCTCCTACAATCCTAAAGACTTTTCTCTCCAAAAAAAGTAATGGAAAGTAATAGAAAAGTGAAGATAAATCCAATAAGCAACATAGTGAGTTACTTTTTCAGCACTGTAAAGAGTAATATTTGTAATTTTATATTGTTCTTATGTGATATTTTGTTTTATTCTAACAAGTTTTTACAGTGTTTTTAATTTGTGAGCCACCTTGAGTCCTTTTCTGGGATAAAGGTGGCATAGAAATTAAATAAACAAACACATAAATAATAGTATTGGGCCATTACAAAAAAAAAGTTACAGAAACAAATTACTTTTTAAAAACTAATGTTCAAAGCTCTGACAGTTTTGCTGTATTCTCTTATCATTATTGTCTCCTACCACCTGATGGCTCAGCAATCATCTAGAGTTTTTCAGAAGGATGTGCAATGAATTATGTTTTCCATATGTGTCCGTGATGTCAAAACATCTACAGAATCCTATGGTTGCTTAGCTTATAGAACTGCCTTCTGTCAGCCAACCACTCAACATGGACACTTAAATTTGCTTTCAGACTGCAGTGATCTGTATCAGTGGTATAATGAAAGAGCAAGCTTGAGACAGACACAGGTGTAGACTGTACGTAAAATAACTTTCATCTCTCAGATATAGGAAGACTTTTGTATGTTGCTCAGCAAGTAAGATAATTTGATAGTGTCTGGAATGGCATTTCCATTTTCATCAGATGACTCGCCATGATGTAATCATAATGAGTCATATTATATGACCTTGAGACATAAAACTGCCTTAAAATGGAAAGACCGCTAACTGACTGTCCTAAGAAAGATTTTGCATTTGATTGAAGTTTACTTTCAGAGAAAAGTGGCTGGGCAGTTGATCTTATGAAATACTGTGAAAATACTGAAATCTATTTCTGTTTGGGGGGAAATCGAACTCTTTGGTTGAACAGAGGCATAGCTTATTAACAACAGAAAGTTGTTTCGTGAGTGGTCTCTGTTATGGTTAGTGCTGCATTAAAATGCTTATTTATTTTAACAAAATAAATGAAAAATCCAGGCAGCAGATATTTATTCCTATACTATGAATTTGTACATTTTACTTTATCAAGCAGATGTCCTTCATTATGCAGTGCAATATGTAACAAATTTACTGTTTCCTAAATTTAATTTGTTGATTTATGGAATAATTATTCTTTACAAATTTACTTTACCCTGATAGTACGATAGCAATTAAATCATGCTTTGGAAAAGAAATCTATCATGTGTTTCTACATCCACTCTGCATATCAATGATGCTTTTACAGATATTCAAGAGAGAGCTTTGTTCAGTAAACATTAGGAAGTATAATACTTAGGAGCCTTGATGGTTTGATGCTTAAAGGCACAGTTTCACTAAGGATGCAGCTTTGAAGCTGCTTTGATGTTTATGTATTCAGTATAATTCAGTCCCCAGAGCCCCTCTTTTAGCACCATTCCATGTTGGTTTTCAACCTGTCTCCACAAACATATGTTAAGATAGATCATAATTCTAGAATAAGCACAGGCCATCTCTTCAGCATAGCATGAGTTTGAAAAGAAGTACCCCATTTTCTAATGTGCTTGCAGAGGATTAGCAGGACTGGTCTTACTGCTGCATGGTTGGTACGTTGATAATCATGTCTTAAGAATGATCAAATGAAAGCACACACATACACACACATATTTGTGGGGAAAATGAAGTTTGATACCACATCCTGCATCAAATATTTTACCGGCAGGGGTAGGCAACCTACCGGATGCGGCACTCGGAGGCCTTTGGACCAGCCCCAGGCCGGTCCTGCTGCCACCGCCTGCCATGATGATATTGATTATTGTTGTTGTTACTTGTTCTTGGGGTTTTCTTGGCAAAATCTCCACAGAGGTTTTGCCATCATGGCTTTTCTGGGGCCAAGAGAGTGTGCATGCAGTTTTTAAATTTTTTAAAAAAAAATTAATTTATGATGATGATGATGATGATGATGATGATGATGTTTCGGCCCCCCAATTGTCTGAGGGACAGCAACCCGGCCCCCAGCTCAAAAAGGTTGCCTACCCCTGTTTTACCGGTTTGTGAGCCCTTTTTAGGCTATAGAAGCTAGATGCTAATATAAGAATAATAATAAAAAAGAACTTTATTGGAGGAGGCATGGTGAAATATTAGATAAATGCCTCCTTGTCATTCTTTTTGTGAATGTAAATGATCCATTATATGTTGAAATAGAAATTCAGTTGTACCAAATGATTTCATAAGAGCCCACATAGAAAAACAACAACAGGGACACTTTCATCAGAAGGTGATATTTCCCTGTTCAAACAGGGCAAAATTTCTTAGGACTATGACATCTGTTGAATTAAGTAATGTTATATCACATAGGTACTCAATTACTATCTGGCTCCTGGGAAGCCACCGCACAGTGAGCATGGTTTGAATGTGTATTACTTGTTTATACATCTCTCTTGGTGATCTTTTCAGAGACATCTGCCAAAGAAGGGCTGCTGCTGTGGTGTCAGAGAAAAACTGCTCCTTACCGAAATGTGAACATTCAAAACTTCCATATTAGGTAAAAGTTAATAATTTTTAGATGAGAAAATATTACTAACCATTTTGCAGCTGGGCTGGACTGTTTTTCAAATGTAACAGAGGATACTGTTTAGTTCTTGTAGTCTGAGAGTGCTGCAGCTCTTACACAATTGTCATTTGAACAACCAACAACAAAAAGGCAGGGTCTCAATGACAAATGCAAAGGACACACAAGACCTGTTTGTGGGACATTGAAACAAGTTCTGTGTTATTGTTGGGTTGTTTATCATACACCGTTTGTTTGAAGTAATTCAGTAATTTCAGCTAGTACTTTTACAACTACTTGACAACTTCTTGACCACTAGAGTTTGTTTACTTACATAAGTCTTAGTCTTGATTGTGTACACATATGTTGTTATATACTGCATTTAATTTGGGTTTATTTTTGTTAATACCATGTGTTCACATATATTTATATCATTTATTTAGGTGGTTTGTTTTGTCTTTTGCTGCATATGTAGATGGCTACCTTGCATGGGATTTTTCTTATTGTATGTAGGTCATACTCTTTAGCTCTGTATACTTTTCATATTGTTATAAATATAATATTTATTGGTTGTTTGCCATGTTCATGTGATGGTTTTGTGTGTCCTTTGCATGACGGATGTTTGGCCACAGATGCTTCTCAGGGTGTATCTAAACTGTAGAAAATAATGCAATTTGACACTACTTTAAATGCTGGTGCTCCATCCTATGGAATTTATAGTTTTATAAGGTCTTTAGTGCTGTTGTGTCACAAACCTACAAATCCAAGGATTCTGAATGATAGAGACATGCCAGCTAAAGTGATTTCATGCTGCATTATTTCTAGAGTATAGATGCACTCACAGATGGCTCTGGCAGTTAACTCTGTAAGGAGAGCCAGAAGTGTGTATATTTCATCTGTCAGCACGGCTGCTCCTTATAGACTGCTTGTAGAGAAAATAATCATATTGTTCCTAGAGCATCAGGGGTTGGAGCCAACAGAGAGTAGCAGCTGCATTGCTTTTGTAATGTGTCATTTTTCTCTCTTACTTCAGACTGCATGGAGTGAATACACGTGGTTCTATTCAATTTGTTAACATTGCAAACAAGTATGAAGTCAGCGAGAAAGTTTTCACAACACTGAAACTTCAGGGGAACATATAGTAGCAGGGGTACTTTATCATTAACTAGATATTAGAGCGTGCTTAATAGATGCTATTATTCCAGTGATAGTAAAAAGTACTTGTTACATAGGACTTAAAAGAATATAATATAGTTTTATTACTAGACTTTAATTGAATTGTACATGACTAGGCAAACTCTCAAGTTTCCTAAAACGTTTATGAGGTAGAGTGGAAAGGATAAGATACAACTGACTGAAAAATCTCCAGAGATAAATGGTCTATTAATATAACAGAAAATATTTGCAATATGGATACTAAATAGTGCATTTGCAGAGTTAAGTTACAGGTGGCTGAACATATTTTCAGTTATGTCTTTAGACACAAGACCAGACCAAACAGATCCTTGGTGTTGATTTGAAATACTGTGTGTTAGAAATAGTAAAGGCATAAATAGACTGTTCACTCTAGTTTGTTAAGTTACATATCATTTTTCCCTTCTATTTGCTACATGTAATCATCTACACATATCCTCCAACATTTAAAAGATGAAAGCCAGGATATGTGTGGTCAAACAAGATCTGAGTCTCATCAAGATGTTAGAAGTTAACAGTGTGGAAGAACACAAAAGCTAGGGGAGGCTACAGCAGTTTGATTTTGCCTGAGCATACTTAGAGGGGCAAGACTCCGCTCCCACATCTCTTCATTCCCAATCAAGTGCTGACTACTTTGCACTCAGTTTGCAGCAATTGAAGTAAGCTGAGGACAAAGGAAGCACATGGGAGGAAGAGAGAGAAACTGGGACATTTTAAAGCAGTTGAGAAAGTAGGACAGCAAAGGATTATTTGGGACAGTTGGAGGGTATGGAAATTGAAACCATGTTTTTTGTATCTTTATCAGAGATAAAGATACAAAGTACAGATCAGGTTTCCCCAGCCTGATGCTCTTCTAAAATGTTGGACAATCACATCTATTATTCATTACTTGCTGAGGATGGTGGGCACTGTTGTCCAGTATATTTGGAGAACACCAGCTTACAAGAAGCTGAACTAGTCCTTCCTTGACACAATCATCTTGTGAGCCGCCTTGAGTCCCTTTCTGGGAGAAAGGCGGCATAGAAATTAAATATAAATAAATAAAGTATGTAGTATATATCTGCTAGGTCCTATAATCTGAGATCCTGAAAGTTGGTTAAACATTTTCTTATACTGCTGGAATAAGATTTATCAGTTGGTTTTGTGGTGTCATCAGTGAACAGATGGTTTTTCTGAGCCACCTTGTGTATACTATGTATATAAATCTTGAAAGACAGCATGAGAGATAGAAAATTGACAGTCCATCCAGCACAGTGTCTTTCTGTGACTTCATGTTACATACGCATGTGACAAAGTAAACATAGGTCTGTTCTTCAAATGTAAAAAATCAGTGCACAGGATTGGTCCTAGTTCCTTCCTAAACAGAAAAGGCCACTGTTTAGGAGGTTATCTTGGATGATACAATCCTAAAATATATGTGAAATTACATTTGAAATTGGCAATGTTGGGTATGCACTAGAAGTAGAGTAAAAAAAAAAAAAGATCACCATATCTATAAATTCATTCCTTTGGCCTTCTTGGTGTGCCGACTATTGAATAGGATTTAGCAAAACAAATCACAGCAAACTCTGGAATTACCCTTCATCTCATGTGAGGTTATTAGGGCACATTATGTAACTTCTGCATGTTGTCAAATCTCAAGCTGCTGGATGTTACCATTATTTCATTAACATCTTTCCATTTTTATTTTTGGTTTGCTTGTTGTGAAGCTGGAAAGACGGCCTTGGCCTCTGTGCGCTTATCCATAGACACCGACCTGATCTTATTGACTATTCCAAGCTATCTAAGGTCATCAGTCTGGGTGACACAGCATGTTGATTTGGAGTGATTTTGGCTCCCTTCCAGTGTGCTTAGCATGTTTCCTTAATAGTAAAACCAGGACCGGTCGTCCTTCCTTGTGGCTCCTGTCTAGGAGATATATGTGAGATAATAAATGACCCCATCAACTCAAATTGCATTGAAGCATGCTCTGAAAGATAAGCTGCTGTTTAGGAATACCTCTAGTAAAGCCCTTGAAACATGGTGTGCTTCATGGGTTTATAATTTCAATTCCTGCTAGCTTCAAACAGCATGGTCAATTCTCAAGAATGCTGGAAATTGTAGACTAGCTTCACACACTAGGATTCCAAACTGTTCAGGAAGCTACTTAATTATTTTTTTAAAAAAACCATGCCTATTAATTGCTTGCACTCAGTCCATGTCACATATATTCTATAATACAATTGTAATCCTCTTAAAACATATTGCAACTACTTGATATTAATGGAAGTAAAGAAGATGGTTAAACTTTTACATCTGACTGATTTTAGGATGGTTTAGTTGCAGTTAAAACTTTATGACAGCTGACAGAACACAGTAATTTTGTCAGGAGCTACAACAAACCTGCATGAAGCAGCACATACTGCATGCAATAGATAATTTGCTTTTAAAAATCTCTTTGTTTTTACTGAATATTTGGTTGTGGCTTTTGTGAGTATGGTTGGTTTGGTTCAGTTTTCTTTTCTGCATGTCTTTCATTTTATTTTAGAGTTGTAAGAACAGCCTTGCTGGCAAAACTCTTTTAAATAGGCCTGGTCTAATCTTTATGGCATCTTAACTCTTTAACATATAGGGGTTTTCTAGATTTCTATCAACAATACTGAATATGAGAGATGCGTAGGAAATAGTATGACTTTATGCTTCATTAGCTAACAATCCAATCCATGACTGAACCCAGGATTTACAGTGTGATCCTATAACAGTTATTCAAAAGTAAGTCCCACTCATTTCTATGGAATTTTGAATATATATATATTTCAATACAATAAAATATCCAAAAGCATATATACTCTTCTACATTCAAGGGCCCTCAAATAAAAACCAAACAGTAAAAATACATATAGTAACCTTAGGGTTCATGCTTATGAGATGAAGTTTAAACAAGCTACTAGATATTGAATAGCAAGTGATTTTTCCATTATTTCATAAGTTGTTCTATGCTGTGGAGATTTCTACTGCTATTCTGTGATGGCTGGTTTGAACATGATGAGATTAGAGGCCCAGATTGCAGTGTAGGTGTCAATATTCTGGTTCTCTTGTTATCTAAGTAGTGTAGCGGATGCTCTCCTATTTCTATTATAACATTTAAATAGTGAGACTACGTGGGCAGTGAAAGTAATGCAGTTCATTCTTAAGAGTCTGTGCTTTGCATGAGAAAGGGCTCAGTTCCAATGTTTGCATTTCCAGGTAGGGCTGGGAAAGTCTTCTCTCTGGATGGCAGGAGACCATTCTCCTGGCCATTCACAGCAGGTAGATATTTTAACTGTATCACTCCAGATATTTTGGAATATAAATCACACAATCCCTCCCATTGGCCATGCTGTCTGAGATTTCTGGGAATGGAGTCCAAAACATTTGGAAGGTGCAAGATTCCTTGTCGAAGATATAGAAAGTATTTAACTAGGGGGACAAACATTATGATTCCCTGAAAGACAGTTTTCCATGTTGCTAACTCCATATGTAAGCATCAAGCTCCCAGTCACAGACAGCACTATTCTTCTGGATAGGATCATGGATAAGAGTCAATCAATCACCTTTATGTGGTTATTCTAACAGCCAACTCATAATCTATTGCTCCAGATAAATTTTTATTCCAGCTGAATCTCCATCACATGGTTTCTGAAAAACCTATCATACAAGCATTTTAGAGAAACCCAGCTGGTAAGAGATGCTTGCTCATGAAAATCTAGTCATGTACTAATACTACCATGCACAGTAATTGTTTTTTGGCATGATGCCACAGTCACTTTCTAGTGGCTATCTCCGCCACCTGCTGAATTGGTCCAAGCATTGGTCCTTAGCTAGGTTATAACCCACAGTTATAACAGCAGCTTCTGTCCTCTGTTACACTGGCCAGGTGATTCATCTGAATAGGCTGTCTTAGAACATTATATTTTTTTAGTCATAAGTCTTCCTATGAAGCAGTTGCAAAATATGATGGCCCCAGAATACAGAACAGCTGTATGCTAATATTATCAGAAAATTCCAGTACACATCTTTTCACATATAATCACCAAATTAATTTTTCCAAGCTAGGCCAAACACACAGAGGCTCATCTAAAGTTGGTTCATTAAAAACACTGTTTTTGATTTTGAGCAGTAACATTCTAGTTTCCATGCTTAGAATAGATTTCATGAGGATTTTGCTGATTGGTTTTTATTTTTATGGATCCTCAATAGTCTGCTTGACACTTATTTCACACCTTTTCCATTGCTAATATGTATGGTGTTTCAAATTGTCTTGCTGTCAGGACTATGTGCTTACTTGACACTAGTCCTGAAAAAAGTAATTTTTTCTTCTTATTGAACACAGGAACAAACCGCTAACCTGTAATCCTAGAAAAAATATCTAGGATTAAGACTCACTGAACTCAGTGGATCTTACTTCTGAATAGATATATCTGGGAGTTTGCTACACATATATTATTTGAGGTTCAATTTAAAATTACAACTGGAAAAGTGTTTTAAGTGGAAGGCATTTGCTTCTATTTTTTACTTTGTAAATTCTCTACCACTCTTCACTAAAACTCTTGAATATTCCATTCCCTGCTTTTGAATAATGTTTTAATATACACTTGTCCCTCCTTGTTCACGGGGGAATCTGTTCCGCACCCCTCCCCGCGAACTTTAAAAACTGCAAATATCCAAACCCCATAGAGTATAACAATGGCATGCTTTTGAGTGTGCCGCTGCACTCACACAGCACCCCCCCCCGTTTTGTCCCTCCCCACTTGCTGTCCACAAAGGAATGAGACTGCAGACTCCAAGTCCACGAACGGACAGGGGGGATGAGTGGATTTTTTTCTGCAATCTAAACATGGTTGCCAAACATGTATGTTAGTGATTAACTTAACTTTCTGGTTTTTGTGCAGGATGATCCTCTGGGGAATATAAACCTTGCCATGGACATTGCTGAAAAACATTTGGATATCCCAAAGATGTTGGATGCAGAAGGTGGGAGCTAATGTGCTTTTAATAAGCATTAGACTGGATCTAAAGCAACTTTTCCACATCTTTTCTTTCCAAATGACTTTGCAAAGGCATCTTTTTTCACTTAGTTCTTTATTGAATATTGTTTCATTGTCGGTTCCTCTATGTATCAAATATGTTTTGGTACATATTTTAGGGAGTAGGCAGCTGCTCTGGGCAGTGTGGATCCACTTCTTGATGGCTCTCATACATCAACAAGACTCTAACCTAGCTGGAATCTTGAGATGGAATTGAGACAATTTAGAAGTTACCTGTTAGACAATTTAGAAGTTACCAACTAAATGTGATGCTAAATTCATTGGTAGGAATCCTATCAGGCTTTGGGTAACTACCATTGAAATGTGAGTACATTTGGGTTGGACTTGACATGCAGCGGGCCTACAAGAAGGACTATGGATAAGAAAATGGCTACAACTATAAGCCCATCTAGAAATGCCACTAAGGTCCAAAACACACTGCAGAAATAATCCAGTTTGAGACTGCTTTAACTGCCTTGGCTTAATGATAGGGAATTCTGGTAACTGTAGTTTTGTGAGACATTTAGCCACTTCTGTCAGAGAGCTCTGGTGCCACAATAAAATACAATTCCCAGGGTTCCCTAACAACGAGTCAGGGCTGTAAAAGTGGTCTCAAAATGGATTATTTCTGCATTGTGTTTTGGACCCATGTCTATAATTTTTTAGAGCTTGGAAAAGTTACCTTTTTGGGCAATGGCTTTCCAGAATTCCCCAGACAATGGACAGCTAGGAAATTTCAGAAGCTGTAGACCAAAAAAATATCTTTACTTATAGTTCACTTGAAGTATTTCTGTAATTAATAATAGATACAAGGCACTTTTCATTATGACTACAGTGTGCTAGGAGAGGTTATCCCTTTCTTTCGCCATAGTGCTAATGAAAATTTAGGGTGGCAGTCTAGGTTACTAATTTTTAAAAGGATCCTGAATCTTGCTGAGCTTCTGAATGAAATGTTTAGTGTTGCATCTACTTTGGACCTTAGCTGCTACAGTAAAGGCTTCTCTATGTAGCTTTCTTTGGAGAATGGGTAATTCTGTTGCAGTTCTACAGTGAGAATGACTGAAATATGTATCTACACCCTGAACAGATATGTAATAACTGATCTTGGAGACTGGTTGCAAGAACAGGAAAGTGTACAGAGTAGCACAAGATAGCTATAGCATGGTAGGGTACTTTGTAAAAACAGGAGGAGTCCTGGATTATTTGATAATATAATTTCTTGTGATACACTAACAGTTTTCTCATAGCACACTAGGATGCCCCAGGACATACTAGACATGTCTAAGAACGAGATCTTTCTGATTTATTGTCATCAAGACTAGCATCAGCATGTAGCACCCAAAGGCAGCTGCCAGGAGCCCAGCATCACAATAGGTCTACCACGAGTTGATTCCCATACTGAATCCCACACGCACACTACATTGCTCATTCTAGAATGGCCATTTCTCACAATGGTTTCATTTGTAGGCATTGTGGAAAATGTACATGGGAGCTCCAAGCAAAGCTAATTGTAGTGCTGATGGTAGAGGACAATTTTTCAAGCCCCGAACCAGGAGCTGACCTCGTCATATTAAATTAATACCATTTGCTGGAGTGCACAAGCTGAGGGTGCTAGTGAACATGTATCTTGCTTTTGGCCTTCCCATAGGTAACTGTTTAACCACTGCTGGAACAGAATGTTGGATTAGATGGGCCTTTTGTTCTTATGCCTACATACACACTCTTCTCTCCTTTATTCTGATCATTTTATTCTGATGGCAGTTTCTGCCTGAGTTTTGCACTAGATTTACATGTCAGGGAGAGTTAGTCTAATTAGTTTGTGAGGTTGGTTATCCAAATTGAAGAACACATACAGCAGTGTGTTTTGACCCTGACCACCTACAGGTAGCATAATTAATAAACATACTGTTAAATAGCATTAACACTAGCACTAATATATTTATTGCTGATATTAACATTTATAAAAATAAAAATTAATGTGTACATTTCCCTAAACTGATAATATTTCATACTGAGTTAATTTGTGGAACATATTCAGGGGTAGCCGTGTTAGCCAGATAGCAAAGTACAATAACATCCAAAATCCACCAAAACAATGATGTCTTTATTTGGCCAACCCAAATGCACAAAATACATGATGCAAGCTTTCAAAGCTCCATTGGCTTCTTCATAAGGCAAGGTGTTAAAAGTCATACAGGAGATTTTTTAAAATGTTGACATTAGTCACAGGCCTGCATTTGATCAAGTTGTTGGTGTGTTGTTCCGTGTTGAGATGGTGTGGAGGGATATCTATGCAGCCAGGCCTCTCCTCCTTCTGGTCATGTGGCACTGGGAACAAAGCATTCCAGAGTCCAGGAGATAAAATTTTAATTCCACTAGCAATACAAAAAGGTATTTAGTATACACGGGGGTGGTGGTCCTGGAACCAAATTGCAGTGGATACCAAGGGCCCACTTTATCAGACAAAAGAGAAAGGTGTTTCCATATGAAGTTGTACAGATCTTGTAGAGTCTAAACAGCGATGGTGACATCACCCCACTCTTACATTCAATGGCAGCTTTTCTTGCTACCTCCTACCCACCCCATTGTGTGATTACATGCTACGTTTAGGAAGCACACAGGATGAAATAGTTCCTAAAAATATATCTGGATAATAAAACCATGTAATATAAATATTGTTTGGATAGATTTATATATAGAAGGTCGTAGGTTAGAGTAAACCCACTGAAGTCACTAATGAATCTTTCTATTCTACACTGAAGCTGTTTCCAAATGAAGAATTGTGTTCATTTCCTTCCTTCCTTCCTTCCTCCCTTCCTTCTCTTCTTCCTCCCTTCCTCCCTCCCTCCCTCATATATTTCATTTTAGTTCTACTTCTTCAAGGTCTTGTTTATACACACATATGTGTCATGGCAAATGTGTGAATGGTTATTTCATAGTGTTTGTACACTACACAAACGAAATCTGATTGCACCTAAAGGTTGAGATTTTATAACAAGGAAAAGCAATGCAAATGTTACTAATGGTTCACTTAATCATGTGTTCTCTCAGTTTGCAAACTGCTCAACAGAAATTAACAACTGCACTTTTTCAGAGAGGGCTTTTACCAGGTAGAAATGTATGAAAATCAATATACATGTGTAAATGCTTTCACAGATATGAGACATTTTAACTTCAAACACAAAGGCTCTATCACTCAAACACTGTTTTTGCACAAACAGGTTATCTGAGAGGGCTGTGGGAAGCATCCTGTATTTTGCTCCTTTCTTTGTCCAGGAAGGGCAAAGTCATATAACTGAGATTTAATAAAGGTGACTGTCCATGGTCTTCCCCACAGTTCCCTCATTCAGGAGATCATCTCTTCAGAGCTTTCATTCATCAGTATTCTACTTGTCCTGATTAAAAACACCACCACCAAAACCTATTTATTTTTACAATTTTTTAATCCTTTCTCTTTTTCTCTCCTTTCCACTCTGTTTTTCCCCCTCCTTCTTTCTTAACTCTTCTCCCCAACCCTGATTCTCTTCCTTGCTTATTTATGTTCCTCCTGTCCATCTTCTGTGGTGCTGGGAAAGGAGAACAAAAATCCTGCAAAGACAGACAAACAGTGTTTCTATTAGAGTTGTTACATTATGGCCTGGGCCCTGTGTGAGGGACCCTCAGCTTTGCTCATCTCCTGAAGAGCACTAGAAAAGCAATACTTAGAGGGTGAAGTTTAGAACATGAATGATTCAGCAGTTCTGTGAATCATTCTTCAGATGACCCTGGGTTTTACTGAGACAGGCACCTCCTGTGCTTCTTCAAGACAGCTATGTTCATTTCCATGCCTATAGTTTACAGATTTCATAGAAAGAATCTACAATTGGTCCTTAACATTTGCATCAAGATTGTTTTCAAGTCCCCCAGAAGGACATCTCTCAGTACTCTGGCTCATAAATTGGGATCATCTCAGCCAGAAGGGAGCTGGAACTAGAGTCTACCTCTGTATCTTCAATAGGGATTTGTTCACCCTCATACCTGATCCATCCTACCTGTCAAAGATTATCACCCTTTTCCACATTTCTCTGGAATTGCTTCTCCTATTCTTTTGTGCCCCCTGAGAAGTTATGCTAAGGAGGTTTTCAGATCCACAACAGCATGCTGGTTTAAAGCCTGTATTAGTTCTAACCTGTGACTCTTCTCATACTCTTAGATGCTACCATTCAGTGAAGTTGATAATTATTTAAGCAGCCATCTCCACAAATACACCTGTTTCAGAAATTTGCATGGGCTCATCCCAGAATGTTTAGCAGACACTACAGCTATTGTAATTAACTGCTGTCGAGTTGACTTCAACTTATGGCAATCCTGTGAATGGTAGTGAATGGTCATCCTACTATCAACAACCCTGCTCAGGTCTTGCAGGCTCAAGGTGGTGGTTTCTTTGATTGAATCTGCCCATCTGGAATACAGTCTCCCTCTTTTCCTATGGCTTCTACCTTACCAAGCATTATTGCCTTTTCCCATCATGTCTTCTCATGATATGTCCAAAGTACAATAGCCTCAGTTTAGTCATCTTGGCTTCTAGGGTGAGTTCACTTTTGATTCGCTCTAGGACTCATTTATTTGTCTTTTTAGCAGTCCATGGGTATCCACAGAACTCTTCTCTAAACTGGACCCTACAGACTGTACCTTTATGCTTCTGTAAAGGCAGTCAGTAGAAGAAGCAAATCAAATTCAGCAGGTATTTACTAGGGAATGGCTTGGGCATCTCCCACTATACAGAATACCCCCTGTAAAGCAAAACAGCTTCATTTATATACTGCTTTATATCGCGCTATGGGCTGTCTAAGCGGTTTACAACTGTAAGCTCATTGCCCCCCAACAGTTGGGTACTCATTTTAGCCACCTTGGAAGGATGCAGATAAAGTGACATTGGTCCTCACTGTGGATATACTTTCTGGGGAGGTCAGAAAGAAGCATCTGCCCCATATTTACAGTGGCTGATGGGTCCCAGAGTCTCTGAGTCCTTTCCTTTCCTTCATCTGCATGTGTGTGTGTGTGCGTGCATGCCATCCAAGTGCCATCTGTTAACTTACAGTGGCCCTATGAATTCTTTATATATTCTTTCTTAGGCAAGGAATACTCAGAGGGGGTATGCTAGTTTCTTCTACTGAGATATAAGCTGCAGCACATGGTATTTGTTTGCTGTCTCTCATCCAGCTACCAAACAGGGCTGACCTTGGTTAGCTTTGAAGATCAGACAGGATCTAGTGTCTTTAGGGTATTTAGGCATGTTTGGTTCTGTTTAGATCAGCCTTCCCATCCTGGTTCCTGCCAGGTGCATTGAATTACAGCTCCCTACATCATTGCCCGACAGACCATTCCAGATAGGTAAGGATAAATGGATGGTAGTCCAACATGAATAGAAGGCCCCAGTTTAGGGAAGGCTAATGCAGATACAAGTGGACATCTTGAATCAAGTTACAGTGAGCTCACTGTATCAGCAGGCTAGACATGTGTAGTTTGGATCTACTGCAGATTGTCCTGCCCCATATTAGCCAATGGAAACATGTACCTTGAGCACACTGATATGGGTGTACACATGTCACTGTCCATAGACTAATAAGGGCTTGAGCTCCCACTTTCCCCCCCCCCCCCATCCATGCGGGGAGGCAGACTCAAACACCCATAGATGGAAAGAGCCCACAATATGTGCATTATTTCTCAACAAACATTATTCTCTGTCTGCCATTATCATAATCGTAGCTTGCCTTTTAATATTTTCTCTTTCCATTAAGCACATGAAGGTAGCAGATGATTTCACAAAGCCTGCAGAACAGTAATGCAGGCTAGCACCTGTCTTTAAACTGAAAACAAAACAGAATGAAAGTTATGCTTCCCTTCTTTTCCTCTATGCTTCTCTTCTTTGTATTTGTTTTATTTCTCCTTCCTTTGCAGATATTGTAAATACCCCCAAGCCTGATGAGAGAGCTATCATGACTTATGTTTCCTGCTTCTACCATGCTTTTGCTGGAGCAGAGCAGGTATTCATTATTTGTTTCTTTTTGACTTTTGTTTGTGCTTGTTTCTATGTGTTATGGATTTCCATTGGGTTTTTCATTTGCCCTAAAGTCTCTTTGCTTTTTAATTAACAGTGACAAATAGTTGTTGAACAAGTGTGTTTACTGATTTATTTAAATCAGAATCTGCTTTTGACTCTGATACCAAAACAAGCTCTGATGCCCTGTAGTCATCTTTATTTTGAAGAAATGAAATTGCATTGATCATTTTAACACCTTTATGAATTCTGTCACCATTTTCTTACCTTAAGAAACAATGTGATTTGATGTAAAAAAAGCAATTTGCAGAAAAGGGAACAATTTCCTACATTGTTCTAATGCAAATTAGATTTGCTCTGTTTCAGTATTGATTTTTTAAAATATTCAGTCATTTTCAGACAGTGTGATAGGGAAATCTGGGCTTCTACTAAAGTTTGTCAAGGTTTTTTTGATAAGATAAATCCTAGTGGCAGATAAGCTTTCATAGAAAACAACTTCCTCATTGCCACCAAATGTTTCTAAAATAATGAAGGCTTGTGAGGGAGTACTTGGCATGTTATAGCTTGCATTGATGCTTGTGTATTGTTGAATCCCAACAGATGTGTGGGCAATGATACATGTGCATTGACTGTGTACCCTAGTATATGTTCCAGAATTCTCTGGAATGTGCATGTGCTAGAGCTATTTTGCAGATAAGTTCATGAGGAAAAGTGTCTTGAACTAAACAGGGTCTACTTGAATTTAAAAGTACTAGTGAAATTAGTGCTTGGGCTTACCAAATGAACAGTATGCCAATCCTGTGCTATCCATTAATTAATCCATTTATTATTCTGCCCTTTCTCCCAGCATGAGAAGTAAGGCAGCTTACAATAAGGCTAAAACAAGCTACAAATGTGATAATAAAAAAAGTTAATAGTGCAATTAATTTAACATATTAGGGTACCATTTAAAAGTGTAAAATCATTTAAAATATAATATATATTTAATAAATACTGCATGTGCACATGCGTGTGCACACACACACATATTATAAAAAGACTCCCTGTAACCAATAAATCATTATACAACTGTTTGCAGGCATATAGTGAACAGAGGACAGAGGGGCCAGCCTAGTTTCCCAGGTAAGGGAATTCCGCAGCCTAGGAACAGCAATCGAGAAGGGTCTCTCTTATCTTCTTAACTAGGCAGCTTATGATGGTGGTAGAACTGAGAGAAAGCCATCCCCTGAGGATGTTAATATTCTGGCAGCTTCACATGAGGAAATACAATCTTTTGGATAGTCTGAAATAAGCTTGATACATAGAGCGTAGAGCCTTTGCAGACTGCTAGAAATAGTGCAAATTGAGTCCATTTAACTGCCCTGGCTCAGTGCTAGGGAATCATGGGAATTGTATTTTTTTCTGAGACATTGAGCCTTCTCTGTCAGAGAGCTCTGGTGCTACAATAAACTACAGTTCCCATGATTCCCTAGTTCCCATGATTCCCTAGCACTGAGTCAGGGCAGTTAAAGTGGACTCAATTTGCACTATTTCTGGCAGTCTGCAAAGGCTCGTAATCAGCTGAAGTGTTAGTCATTTTTTAAAACTTTTATGACAGCCATTATCAATTTGTATTTCTGACTGCAAACATCTGCTAAATAGCAGTGAAACAGATCCATTTTTAAAATTAAAAATAGGTGGGGCTGTTCAAGAAATAAATATAATTCTATCTTGTAACTTGAAGCAGTAGTGTATGAAGTATTAAATAAGGTATCAGCTTGTACAGAGACCTGTCTTTTAAAGGTTGAATTAAAATAGGGGCACATTATATGAAAATCTTTGCCACTGTAGAAGCACAGACTCTGTTTCGGCAATGGGTCCCTGTGGGTAAAGATGCAAACTGTGAGCTCATCCAGACTGAACGTAGGAGACATCATCCCCTCCAATTTGCTTTGGTTTTGTGAAGTCTTTGCATCACCAAATCTAGTTGGTTGTCCAGAGTCAATATGAAGCCTGTTCAGAGTAAGAACACCAATTCCTAATTTGATTTAGCTTCATAATATCATCAAGAAGTCAAATCTGATTGAGTAGTGATGTATGTAGGTGATCCCAGACTGGCCAAAATTACTACAGGGAAGAAAAAGTCTAGATAGGGGAAAAACAGCTGCAGAAAGTAACAGACTATGGGCCTTTACAGACTGCCAGGAATAATGCAGCTTGAGGCCACTTTAACTGTCCTGGCTCAGTGCTAAGGAATCGTGGGAACTGTAGTTTATTGTGGCACCAGAGCTCTCTGACAGAGAAGGCTCAATGTCCCAGAAAAAAAAATACATTTCCCATGATTCCCTAGCACTGAGCCAGGACAGTTAAAGTGGTCTCAAATTGCATTATTTCTGGCAGTCTGTAAAGGCCCTATATTTAAAAGCTTCATTCAAGTTCTTGTTCTATAAAAGCACTTGCATGTTGATATATTTCAATAGTTGTATTAATTTTTTGCTTCTCATTTTGTTTGTCTGAGACATTATTTTCTGTTTTTTTCCATGTGATAATTATTCAGACAGTGTCCAGATGGTAGCATGATTAAAATTAGTTTGAGTTAGTATCATCTTTCTTTGAGTATACACACCATCTACATCTCCATTGGCAGAGATGAAACCCAAAATAGCTCTTATGGACAATGAGTAATTCATCAAATATATAGCAGTGTAATTGCTGATGATGATCTGCACTTCCTACATACCCACGTATCTTTCACTAACATTTTAAGCAATATTACAACTCACTTCAATAAATACAGAAGAGAAAACCTATAGCATCTTGAAATCGAACAGATTTATAATGGGAGACATATCACTGTATTTATATTTAAGGGATTTTCTTCTGTGAGTATCTGTGTATTTGCTGAAACAGAAAAATCCAGTTATTCTCTTGAAATTAATATTTTGTTGTAACTTAAACCCAGAAAAGAGAGCCAAGACATTTCAGGATCGATCTGGAATTTCCATGCTGTGAATGAGTCAACTCATAATTTCTCTGTGCAGTATACACTTGTATTGGAGCCTTTGTAGCTAACTATTTAATGATGTACTGTACATAATTACGTTGCCCCGTGACAATATTTCATTGCTTATTTGATTCCATTACATTAGCTTCTATGCAAATGTGCAAAAAAAAATCTTTCCACAACTGACTCAATAATTAGAATTGATGCTTTCCTTGTTTATCTTATACAGAAAGCAAGAAACAATAGCGAGACATTGTCTGGTTGCTGTTTTGTGAGTGAACTCTTGGCCTGATGATCAGCTTGAGGTTACAAACTGATGAATCAGAAAGTATGTCTTTCAGATAGGTTCAAAATGTTGGTTGAGTAGGCACTACACTGACTCTTATGGTTGTCTTTAAAGAGAAGCTAATGAATACGCGACTATTCTGTTCTGTTTGTTACCCATGGAAACAGGTCTAAGGCTAATATTAGTGACACTTAGGTCTCATTGTTCTGGTATATGTCACTTGTGGTCTTCTCCCAAAATTACAATTCTGAAAAGGCTATACCTGGGAAAGCTGCTTCTAGGTTGAGGCTTTTGTAAGTGATGGGCATCCAGTATCATCAGGATTCAGGTCACCTGCCACCTGCAACCCACTTGGCAACTGTGCTACTTTACCAGCCCAAAGACTCTAACAAGATCAGTGCACTCTACTGTAACACTGTCCATACAGTCAGCCCTCGGTATCCACAGATTTTTTTTTATCCACTGGTTCAAGCATCCACGGATTGAAAATGTTCCAAAAAACATAAATTCTACAAAACAAACCTTGATTTTGACATTTTACATAAGGAATACCATTTTACCATGCCATTGCATTTAATGGCTCTTGAGAAGCCATGGATTTTGGTATTTACAGGGGGTCCTGGAACCAAAGCCCAGCAGATATCAAGGGCCCACTGTACTGTCTTCATCTAATTTTAAATAGTATCTCCTCTGGCCTATCTAACCAACAGGCCCCCTGCGAGCAAGTCCAGAGGGTACAAATGTGGGTAGCAGTCCAGAACAGAAAGAAAAGATATACAGGAAATAGTCATTCATGAGTCTCATAATGGTGTGGTTACTTGAAGATAAGGCAGTGGGTAACATGGTAGTTCACTGGGTATAATGTTGGGCAAGTCATTCTCAAACGAAGGCAAAGGCAAACCACCTCTGAACAAATCTTGTCAAGAAACTCCATGATAGAGTTGTCTTAGGTTGCCATAAGCTAGCAACAAAGGCACACAACAAAAACAAAGATGGTAGGTAAGTAGCAGGTCTTTCAGGAGCATGGATAGAGACTAGGGCACAGACAAGCTTCAACAAGAGCTGCTTCTCAATTGAACTCTTTAATGCTTCCTAAGCACTAAACTGCCTTTCTCAGGCTTCAGCTTGTGTGGGAAGGGAACATAGCCCTGTGGCCTTGAGCCTGGCATTCCTTCTTGCCAGGCATGCTGTTTGTGTTGGTGCACCAATTCTGTAGAGTGAGGCCATTGGGACTGAATATTCTGGCTACTTGCTAGACCTAAGGTTGCGAACTGTACTTTCTGCTCTGGGTTGGATGGTCTGTGATTCAGGTCTTAGAATCTGAATTTTTTGTTTGGACTTAAGGGTGTCAGACAACTTTGTTTTAGATGTCTATGGCAGCTTGATTACCACTGTTTTAGTCATGGGCTTGATCTCTATGTCTCCCTTTTAACTTCTTTAACCTCTAGGGCTGTGCCACCACTGGACTCCAGGATCAAGACATTTTTCTTAAGATACTTTTCTTATACCATTTGTGCCACTGTTGCTGGAGGAAGCAGCCTCAAATAACTGTGGTTTGCCCTCTTGGAGTCATTTCATATCAATCATACATGTTGTGTATGATTTTATGCTTCCAAATGAAGTTGCTGCTTACACTGACAAAGCCACAGCCATTTATGTTACTGTACATGTCCTTTTTCAGGTTGCTATTATTTTGCTTTTTCAGGTTGCTCCTTGATTCGTCGCTCCTGATGACCAATCAGGTTAATGCGACGG
>CM034701.1:330830820-330847316 GCA_020142125.1 Phrynosoma platyrhinos
TGGGCGGTATATAAATAAAAATTATTATTATTATTATTATTATTATCTCAGAAATTTTTTTGATGAAATAGCTTTTCACAGCAAAGATTCTCATGCATGTGTGTACAGTCAAGTGGAGGAGGAAAATCTCAGCTTGTCTGCATAAACTAGCCGAAAGCATTGCATTTTTTCCTTCTCAGAATACCAGCTTATAGTATTGTTCTATCACTATCATGACTTGTAACTATAATAGAATTTTAATATTTAATAGACTGAGCATTAGAATGACTAATAGCCCATACAACACTTTCAATTAAATGAAGTTAAAAATGGGTTTATCACTGCAAACATTTATCTAGATGTCTGAGTGAGAAAAATTCATCTGTGTGTCATCCTTGGAACTCACACAAGAAAGATGGTGTAAATGTTCATGAAAAATGTTGTGTTCTTCTGGATTGGTGTGACAGAGCACAATCCACTGGGAAATTTTGTGCAAGCTCAACTGAAAGAGTTTTCTTCATGTTGTTTTATATGGCACTCACACAAAGATTGTGCCTTGACTAGAAATGCAGGAAGCAATCCTTGGCATAAAAATGTGTGATGTTGCAGTGTCTGCATCATTGCTTCACATGGAACATTCCTCATTGTTGTTCACTCAGCCTAACAATAAGGCCCCTAGGGGAAACTATCTTTTTGTACTGATGCTGTGTGGGTTAGGGAAAATAGATAGGCTGAAGCAGTGCACCTGAACTTCATAAATAAAAACCTTTCAGTGACCTTGTCTATTATTTTTCACCGTAGCATGGTCATTGCATGGTCATTCTTTTCTTTTTGGTCTAAGTATTGGATAAACTTGTATATCCACACTTTTTTATCCTCTGTACTTTCCAGGCGGAAACAGCAGCTAATCGGATTTGTAAGGTACTTGCTGTGAACCAAGAAAATGAAAAGCTGATGGAAGAGTACGAAAGGCTAGCAAGTGAGGTAAAGGAAGCCTGAAACAATTGTGAAGCAGATATTTTGAGGATGATGATGATGATAAAAATAATAATTCTAAGATGTAACAAAATAAGAACAAAAAGGTTCATTTTGCATAGCAGTTATCTCCTGTTGAATAATTTAATTATTTACTTACTTACTTCATTTATTTACTTTCCCCCAAAGTGGGACCCATTATACAGTGGGAGAGAGTATCTCTGCATTGTATTTAACATGATCTCAGTTTTAATTGAAAGTAAATTTGTTATCCTCACCATAGCACTATCTTTTCATGGGAGCAGGATTGCATGTGAGGCAGAAAGCTATGGTGACAGCAACAGTGCTGCTGGTAGGTCTCCCATGTCAGACAAGCTTTTGCTGAGGAACCAGACTAAATGTGCCAAACAGCTACTGGACAGCAGCAGTACTGGAGGGTGGAGAATCTGTCAAAGAAAACAGCAGTGGCACAGCAGCTCATGCTGGTTAGTACTGTGCAAAAGAAGACACCAGTAAATCACCTCTGAAACTTCCTACCTTGAAAACCTTATGATGAGACAATCCAAAATGAAACAAGAGATAGTGCCAGAAGATGGCACTCCCAGGTCGGAAGGCACTAAGTGTCAGTGGCCTACTGGGGAAGAGCAGAGGACAGGCAGCTGTACTCAAGTTGAAAGGATGTTCAGCTGTTGACATGCTTAGAGGTGAAAGGAAAATCTGAAGCTGTACAACACACATAGGAACAGGAAATGTGAGAGGCATGAATCAGGAGAAGTGAGACACAGTAAAACAAGAAATGTATAAACATTGCAATACTTGGGATGAGAGAGCAAAAGTGGAGAGGAATTGGATATTTTGACTCAAAGTATTAGACAGTGTTTTACTCAGGAAATGAAAATCTAAAATGAAATGGGGTGGCAGTAGCAAGGAATCAAGGATGCCACAGCCCTGAGTTTGCAAGACCTGAGCAGGGCTGTTGATGACAGGGTAACTTGGAGGTCTCTCAGTTATAAGGATGCCATAAGTCGAAGTCAACTTGATGACATTTAACAACAAAATATGTTGCTCTTTTGTCTAGCCTTGTAAGATATATGATCTTTTAAATGCAACAGATTTCTGACATTTGTGTTACCTAATTGCAGCTTCATTACCAAGTTTTAGATCTGAGCCATTGATAAAACATTGTGTTCCTAAGTTACAATAATTTAAAAATACAAGTTACAAAGGGCTTCCTTTTTTTCCAGGCAAAACACACAGAGAGAGACATTGAGATATTTGTGGCAAGTGATATGAGTAAGACTGTCTGTTGCTTACTTGAAGCAGTGATGAGATTCCTGCTAGTGATAGCTCTATGTTTATGCACGATGGTCAACCATGACTAGAAAGTCCTTATGACAATCACGGCTGTAATACCACAGTAGCAAAGCAAAGCAAAGTAAAGTAAAGCAAAGCAGACTCCCCTCCCCCTTCTGTTTAGCATATCCTGTTCTTTAGCAACGCAGAACTTGTATATATTCTTGTTGCCAAACTGGGCATGATTGTTGGACTGAAGGATGGCACCACCAGAAGACAATGGAGCAACCCCTCTAATGACAGTTTCTTTCTGTGCAGTAAGGAAAAAACGAAGGCATTGCTTAGCCCAGAGTACAAATGCATTTATGCATACCTACAGGTTTAGCTTTTCTTGCATTTCATTCCCTGCACAGTCACACTCATGAAAAGGGCATTGTTGGGTCCAGATGGTGCTCATTTCAGAAACTGTATGTTGCTCACTTTACTTTGGAACCTGATGAACTTTTCTATAAATTGAAGGATTTTTTTTACAGAATGGGGCCAAAATCCAGTGGAGGTCCTTGTCAGAGGAGGGGATGGGTGGAGTGGGTGGGTGAACTTTGCCAATTCCCCCTTCCACCTGCATCTTCCATTACAATCACTTTCCATGCCATTCTTGATTACCCTCCAAATCAACATTTCATGGGGCCCAGGACTGTTGGGAGAAGTAAGAATAAACAAAAATTGCTCTTTCCTTTCCTCTAGCAAGAATGGATGTCCACTCATGACAGTTCTGGATCCAACTTTTTCTCCCTAAAATGCCAAAACAAAGCCTAAGCATTCTGTATAAATTAGGAATCTTTCTATATTTGTTCTATTTTCTTAGCTGACTTAGTTCTGTGATTTCACATGTGTACAATACAGCTTTTAGAATGGATTCGTCGTACAACTCCTTGGCTGGAAAACAGAACCCCAGAGAGCACTATGGCAGCTATGCAGAAGAAGTTAGAAGACTTCCGAGATTATCGTCGTAAACATAAGCCTCCAAAGGTCCAAGAAAAATGCCAGTTGGAGATTAATTTTAATACATTGCAGACAAAATTGAGGATCAGCAATAGACCAGCTTTCATGCCATCAGAAGGGAAAATGGTTTCGGTAAGTAGAGTTATCTATCAGCCTAGGAAAGGTAAGAGGAAGAAAATTACCACTATCCTCCCAATTATACAAGGATGATTGCAACTTCGGTTACTGTTTCCCCAATACAACTTTCTACCAGAATTTCCTTGTCAAATAGATGTTGTAAATAAGTGATCTGGTAAGAAAAGGGTAATTGGTGAAACTTTTCTAAAAGGGCTAGTGATAATGAGCTACAAAAGTTCTCTTTTCATATTTGCAAGTTGAATTAATTCTCTATTTTGCCACAGTAGTATGGTGTTGAATAAATGGGTCTTATATTCATTCTGCCTGCTTGATTTTCTAAATGTTCTGCACTGAATTGATGCCATTCTCAAATACTGTCCACCTCCCTTTTAGGTACTTTTAGTTAAATAATTCTGAGTTGCCTCATTTTGCATATATCTTATTCTCACATCAGTTTGCATAGTGTTTTGCACAAGAAGACAGCAAAAAAGCAGATACTTCCTCGGCTCAGCAAGCTTATTATCCAATTTTTGACATTGGGAGAGAGGCAGTAAAGTGAAGGGAGAGGCGGACAGTATGCACAGAAAATATGCAAATCTTTATGAGATACATCTTAAAGGAATTAAATGATCTCCACACGTTTTATAGGATATTGCCAGTGCCTGGCAAAGACTTGAACAAGCAGAGAAGGGCTACGAGGAATGGCTCCTGAATGAAATACGAAGGCTTGAACGACTTGAACATCTGGCTGCCAAATTTCGGCAAAAGGCTTCTTCACATGAAACATGGGCATATGGTAAGGGACTGTTGTCAACTACAATATGTATCCAGTACCCCCTCATCCTATTGTGATGACTTTATGGGATTTTCCAGGTTAAATCAATATGCACTTTTAAATGAAAATAATTGGTGATGGGGTGGAAATGGGGAATTGAAAGTTGTGCAATAATTCTGGAGCAGAGAGAAGTCAGGGGAAGAGAAAGTCCTGAGACCTTCTCTTTTGTGAATTCTCTAAAATTATCATGTCTTTAAAATCAATACCACAGTATGGCTTAAAATTCAAAATTCTATGCTTACTGCTATGTTTCCACAGAAAATGGTATTATCTTTTATTCAGTCCCCAGATTCTGCTTACACTGCATATTTAAAGCAGACCTAAAGATGAAAAGCAGTTCTAGGAGTCAGCAAAAATGTCAATTTTTGCAAGCTGATGGTAGCAAGCTAGGAACAGAAGATATCATCATAACCCCACCTTTTAATGTTCCCATTGTGTGTCTAACTTGTATGACTTGTGACACATCTAGGTAAATGCAGTCCCCATTCCAAAGTCTGGGAGCGATAGCCGAAAAGGTCCTCTGGGCAGTGCATTCCCAAGAAGGCATATAGGCAAAAGGTTTATCCAGCCTCTACTGGGCTATCAGACATGGCTGGTGTGAGCTATGTTCAGTTTGACAGTTCATTGACAGTGATATAGTGGAGCCAGGGCTTCTAGGGTCTACATGCTGACACTTTTGGTTTAGCAGGAGTGATGGCATCTTCTCCATCCCACCCCACCCCACCCTCCACCTTCACAAACGTGCCTGTATCCACAATCTTAGGTTCAAACCTGACAAGTGGGTAGGGCTGCAAGATGATTATTGTGACATCTCCTTATGTTGGTTTTATAAAAACCTAAAAAAGGAACAATTTAGGATCTGAGATAATAGCAGGCCACTAAATTAAAAACAGCAGCAACAATCCAACAAGTTCTTTTAAACTTGACATAGATTATTAGATTTTAGAAAAAGACTTACTACTGGTGGTGGAATAGATGTGTTGGTATTGATCAACATAGCTGCCTTTTTTTGCATTGGGGACTGATTATGAGGGCTGTCAATAAGATCACTTGCAATTCAAAATGTATCACTACCCCACTGTTCATGATGCAGGCATAGAGAATGTGATACCACAACTGAAGTGTGTTTGTTCGTAGTCCCTTCATTTATCACATTGCCCAACCCCAAGCTGATTTTGTAAAACCCAAGGCTTTGTCTTTAAGAATTTGTGAAGTCTGCTATAAGCAATTAACCTTTAGTATTATTTTTATATGAAGTATAAATAAATAAAACAGTAACCAGAAAGGTTTACAACATAAATGATTTAGTACAGGGGTAGGCAACCTTTCCCCTTTAAGGGCTGAGGGACTTCAGCTCCCAGAAGCCTCAGCCATGTTGGCCAATAGTCCTATGTTGGCCAATAGCTCATGGGATTCTGGGAGATGAAGTCCCTCGGTCCTTAAAGGGGAAAGGTTGCCTACCCCTGATTTAGTACATGAGTAGGCAACTATTTTTGGCTAACAGCTCCCATTAGCCCTGAAACATATCATCATTAGATTATGGGTGATGCCATCCAAAAATATCAGGAGGTCACAACTACCTGTGTCTAATCTAGTGAATCATTTTGTGAAGTCTACATAATAACCCTATGTTGATACGTCATATAAGGGCTGTATGCACGGAACAAAAGGCCTGTTTCCCCTAGTGCCATCCTATTTAGGTAACATAGGCTAACAGTCCCCAACCAGGAACAGGTAGACAGATGCCATTTTGGCCCAACTGGCTCATAACTGAGGGGGGTTGCAGACTGCCAGAAATAGTGTGAATTCAGTCCACTTTTAGGGTTAGGGTTAGTGCTAGGGAATCATGGGAACTGTTATTTTCCTGAGACATTGAGCCTTCTCTGTCAGACAACTCTGGTGCCACAATAAAATACAGTTCCCATGGTTCCCTAACTCTAACCCTAACCCTAAAAGTGGACTGAATTCACACTATTTCTGGCAGTCTGCAACCCCCCTGAGTTTTGAAAAACCAGCTGTTGGCAGTGCAGTTTCCCAGAAACTCTGCTGTGACAGCCAGTAGTGCAGATGGCCATGCACCCCCTTACCTGTTACCACCGCCTTCATTCCCCATGCAGGCCCCAGTCACAGCCTGTGATGTCTGAAGGGGGTTCCTGGCCACGTGGGTGAGGCCAGACACCCCTTTTCTACTCTCATAGGGTGGTGGAGATGGGTGAGGTGGTGGCAGTGGCTCCACGGAGTGGCAGCAGACAAGCATCTAAACATCTGCCCATCACTGTGCCAGAACAGGTAAGTATGGGGGTTAGGAATGGGTTGTATCTATTGGCAGGATATGACGGGGCTGGCCCGTCGTATCCTGCCTGTGTGTTCAGCGCCATAATAAGTGTGTGTGTATATTCTTGTATTGTAGGGGTTTGAATGTGGTGACATTCTCTATGTTTACCTGAGCCATTAATCAGTAGCCATCCTAACTGCAAGTTTAAATGGTTTTGCATTTTCTTTCTGCCAGGGAAAGAGCAGATTTTGCAGCAGAAGGATTATGAAGCAGCTTCTCTGACAGAGATCCGTGCTTTGTTGAGGAAACATGAGGCCTTCGAGAGCGACTTGGCGGCTCACCAGGACAGAGTGGAACAGATCGCTGCCATTGCCCAGGAGCTGAAGTATGTTCCATTTAGAGGCACACAGCTGCTGACATTTACCCGATAAACTCTTTCCAATAAATTCGATAGTGTCATAGGTACAATGCAGAAATTCCGCAGATAGCTTTGTAAGTGTTATTCTCTTGGCCTGCTTGTTGAAAACCTTTCTTATTTCCTCCTAACTAAAAATAGAGGTGCCTCAGCAGGGCAAAGATTGCTGTGCTAAATTAATAATAAACCTTCCTGTTTGCTGTTTTCCTGGTCAGTAGCTTTGCTCTGTGAGATGCAAATTATGATTTCATATGTTTAGTGTGAAGCATGCTAGAAAGGCAAGTTATAGAAGTTATTTCCTTCTCCTTTAGTCTGTAGGCATGTAGCACTGATCTGAATAATATATATTTAAGTAGCCTGTTTGTAAAGAGAACATTTCTTTCACAGAAGCATTCAATGACCAGGTTTCTTGAAAAAATACAAGCACAAAACCCCCATGGCTCCAGTACAGAAATACTCTCCCAAATGGCTCCTTCTCATGACACATTTCAAAAGGGATTTAAAGCTTACACAATTTTCAAAAGGCACTTGCTATGCAGAATAGAGGGCTTGTACTTTGGCAAGTTCTGTAATAAACCACAGTGCCTACTTATGAACCTTTCTCCATTAAGCTTTTTGAACCAGACCTTGCATCTTTTATGCACCAACAATATAAATAGTATATATTTATTTTCCATTTCCATTTATTTTGCTCATGTCCTTTCCTTGGTACATACCCTTGTCTCTTTTCTTCCATAACCTTGCCACATTTCTGCCACTTTTATACATCTAAGTGCCTTGGAAAGGGCTCAGTTTTGGTAGAAATGTTTGGTATTAAGCAGTTAAATATTTTATTTGTTTGCTTGTGTTTGTTTATTATATCCTGCCTCTCTTCCTCAAGGTAGCTTATATCAGATCCCCAGGCTCCCAACCTAATATGAACCTCAGTCAGGTAGAAAAACAAGAGCTTGGAAAATTTAGTTTTGTGGATTAGCAATGACTGTGCTGTACAGGGGATCCTTGAAGTTATAGACCAAAAGAGAGAATATTTCCAATTTTGGTAAAGAAAGCAAGACACTTATTGAGATAGAACTTAGCAGATTCATTAATCCTTTTCGAGTGGCTTCCTTCAGAAGGTTATTCTAGATGATGGTATATTTTAATGATCTGTTTATACTTGTTCATGATGAAAAAAATTAGTTCCAATTAAAGTTCTTTATTGGGTCATGAAATAATTCTAATGGAAGAACAGGGATTAGAAATAGAAAATGTGAGTCCTCATCTTTTGGCATGGTTCTTAGAACGACTGAGAAACTTTGGACATGAAATGCATGATAGTCTTTCAGTTAACTCTGCTTGTTATTAGAGCAGGCCCTCTGAGAGATATTGTCCCTTTCTGGATCTCCATGGCTCCATATTTTCCAGTCCTCCTCTCTTGGCAGTGAAAGTTTGCTATTTTTAGAGAACAATTGGTGTGCGACCTTGGACTAAGCTGGTTGCAGTTCACTGTCAAGCTTTGCCATTTTCTCTTATAGCAGCTGAATCTAAGAGCATAAAGGTTAAAGTTGTTAAAGGCTTGTTGATCAATGGTGTCTGGATAATGACTGTGTTTATGTGTATGTAGCAAGAATGCTTTATTTCATTTACCATCACTGTAGTTTGCCAGACAGTTTGCCATTTGTCTAGGAAATAGCACCTTTTGAATTATCATACACTTTGAAATACTAAAGTGGGGAATTATAATGAATATCCCATTAATCATATAAAAATTAACTGCGTTGACTGCTGCTGTGCATATGGCTTATATTAAGTATGATCCCAAGATTATTTGTTTTGAGACACAGTTTTAGCTGTATTTTCTTTTAAAGTCACCTTTGATTTCATTTTGGGATTTCATAAGCCACAGTAATTTGTAAATAGCAAATGTATAATTAAGCTAAATTACAATTGTAACTCCTTTTGCAGCGCAACTATAACTTTTAAATAACTTTAGAATTACTGGGATGAGGCATTAGCAAGTGATGGATGAAGAATATCACATAGGTCCAAAGCACATTGCAGAAATAATCCAATTTGAGACGGCTTTAAATGCCCCGACTGAATGCAAGAGAATTCTGGGAAGTGCAGTTTTGTGAGATATTTAGCCTTCTCTGTCAGAGAGCTCTGGTGACACAATAAACTACAAATCCCAGGATTCCCCAGTACTGAGCCAGAGCAGTAAAAGCGGTCTCAAACTGGATTATTTCTGCAGTGTGTTTTGGACTATAGTTCAATGTTTGTCTTCTGCTCCATCCCTTTCTGGTGGCTCATGCTTTGTTGTGGTTGCTAAGATTATGACAAGGTAAACAGGAGGATAGTATTTTGTATCAAACGCCAGTGGGTTGTATCACTCAGATTTTTAAAGGGTAACATAAAAGTAACCGTGTTAATTACTTTTGAGAAATTGGAAAATAAAATTTTACTTTAAAAACTGTAACTATAACAGTAACTAGCTATTTTGGGGGCTTTTAATTATAACTGTAACTAATTACTTTTGAAAACAAAATTTCCAAGTTCTGTTTGCTATATGGTTTTGTATTTACAGCTCATACAGCATACCTTACTTTGAATACTGCCTCTAGGGTCTCTCTTTCAGCAACACAGAGAAATCATTATGCTGATATAAAATTATTTCATCGGCCATTCTGTCTGGAGATGATGGGTGTTGTAATCCAACACATCTGGAGGAGAAATATTGAGGAAGGCTGCCCTAACTGTTCTCTTTGCTTAAGACTTTTTATAATAAAGGCTGCTGAGAGCCTTTTCAGATACAGAATATTTTTACAAACATCCCTTCCTTGTCTGGAATTTAAAATGTTCTTTTCATGTTAGATTAAATCCTTGACTCAAATTGGTATGCACTCACATCATTATATGTCTGCAATAGGTTTTGGCATACAAAGAGTACTCTGATAGCAGCCAAGAGCTAAATGCAGCATATGATGAGACACTCATAAACCAGTTAAGGACAGAGGACATATATTGGACATCCAAGTTAGAAAACCCAGTTTTGCCTCAAACATTAGCAGTAAATAGAATGTTCCAAGGAGCTGTTAAATTAGGACCAGGAGCTCTCAGGGCTTGAGACTTTTAATTTTATTTTTCCTAGTGGGCCTCTGATACCACAAGTCAGAATTGGGGGAATTTCAAAAGCAATATAGGAAGTTGCTCTATGTAAGTAGACAATCTGTTATTACAGTATTTAATGACTGCTTCCTTCTTTTTTAAAAGATAAGAATGTGCTAAGGCATGCCTGTGGTTGAATGATGAATGAAGATTCAGTATTGAAATGGTCTGTTAAGCATAAAATGCGCATATAACACTAATATATCTAGCTGTTTGCTGGCAAAGATCTTGTGCCTTTAACAGGCCCTATGTAGAAAAAAAAGTAGTTTAAGCTTTTCTTGGCATGAGATAAAAGTAATTTGGCTGATAGGTATGAATGGCATAAAAGCCCTTCACGAAAATCCATTTGGCAACCCCATAAAATTGAGAGACACCAGCTTCAACATTCAAAGTAATGCTTCTGATATTATTCAGGTCAAGACCAGGGTATTACACTAAAGTATGCATCCATGTCTTTCCCAAATAATGTGCAGGTTAGATGTGTGAAATGGTAATTCTAATCCACATTAAGCAGTTGGTAAGTATTTTCTAGATTAATGACTCTGTAAAAAGAGTCTTGTGTGTTTGTTCTCTTATGATAATCAGTTGGCTGGATATACTGTGACCCTATTCTTTTAGTGAACTGGACTACCATGATGCTGCAAGTGTCAATGATCGATGTCAGAAGATATGTGATCAGTGGGACAGGCTGGGAACGCTCACACAGAAACGGAGAGAGGCACTGGAGGTAAAACTGATGCCAAAAAGCAGCTTAATTTTTTTAAAAAAGGCAATATATTCTTGAGGGGTGTGTATGATTTATGATCGACTACTGATGCCTACTTTCTGAATACTTTCTGTGGTGCTCTGTTACCCCTTTCCCACTGCATTGATGTTTGCTGCTTAGAAAAGACAGTCACTGCATTATTGACAGCTGCCACTGTGAAGTCCCAGTTGATTGATGTTAAACTTGAGGGGATGTTTCAAGCACCATTTGTGCATGGTGGGAATATTTTTCATACATAGTTCATAGCTGAGAGGAAATCCAGTTGAGTATTAACAGATTTTGCTAATGTTAGTTTTGGAGAAAGTAGAATCTCTTGGCATATGTGGAGTGGGACTCAGAGACACTGGAGGTTCTTCCACTTGGACGACCCAAATAACTTTATGAGGAGAATATAACATTTTGGAAACAAATTAATCAAAAGGGTGAAAAATGACCATCTGCAAATCTTCTTTGTTCAAGTCATTTTTAATACCGTATATATCTTCTCCCTACCTTTTTCTGGACTGCCAAGTTACTAATGATAATTATATTTTACCATGACAATTATAATGTTTCACCTTTACTTGTATTTTAAATCATAACAACCATCTACATGCATGAAGAAAACAATTCTATAATTAGGTTAGTTGAGAAGGAGATAACCCACTCCTGCATCAGTGGAATGGCTATTTCCTGTATCTGCTCAGCCTGGGGAAAGGAATCACTTTTTTACATTAGTTTGGACAGACTTACAGAAAGTGCAAAAAGCGCACCACCACACTATCATAGAAACATGTTAACTGTCCAGCAGAAGTTCTGCTGGTGAAGATTTCTAGATGCTCCCACACAGAATGAGTCTATCGACGCTTGAAAATCATACATCTCCAGTGCACATCCTTCCATTGCAAGAACACTCAGTGGCAGAGATGCCTTATGCTCCTCACAAGCATTGTTTTAGAACAGAACACACAAACAATATGAAGTAGGGCTTGAACAAAATACACAGTTCCCTGGGTGGCTTTACCTATAGATAGTCTTCCCTGGAATGGGGATTCACAACCCAGCCAGGGAAGGAGGCACTTTGGGGAAGGATGGCATAACAAATGCAAGCACCTGACCCATTGGCTGGCATCCTGCTAGTGACTTATGCAGATGTTAGTCCACCTTTTTGGGGCATCATTGCACAATTGGTATTCTCTTCTACTGTATGCAACAACCATCTAGACTTGCTGTTGTAATGCAATAGCACAGCCCCCCCCCTCCACACACACATCCATTTTATTGCTTATGGAGAGCAGAGGGGATTGGAGAACCATCTAGCTGTTGGTTTGGAAGACTCCAACAAATCTTGGTGGAAGATGTCCATCTCCAATCCCATTCATCAGCAACAGAATGGCTGTGTGGGAGGGGGTATCACAGTTCAGCACTGAATCCTGGGGGTGACAACAGAAGAGCCATAGTGGAATTTCACTATGTAGTACTCTTACACTTTACTTGACCATGTAGGATCAGGGCTGTCAACAGGACCAGCCCCCATGAGTTCAGTTATAAGGCATAGGGTTGAGAAGTTGAAGGTACAATTTGGACCCTACTGTGGTAATAGGTAAATATGTTCTCCCTTGACTTTTGCATGTCTGGTCAAACTAGATCCTAAAAGTAGTTAACTAGAGGCCCCAGTCAGCACTGCCAGTGGCATGCTGGGTGGGTAATTCTGTGGAATTGTGGCCCAGAAATAATATTCCCAAGCTATGGCTAGAACACATGCACATCAACCATGTCAAGTTCAAAAGAAAAGGAATATTTATCCTGGGAGATAAATAAGTGCATAATGTCTGCAAGAGAGTAAATAGTCAATATAGGAAAGTACATGGGATAATACTGAAATTTGTCAGGTATCTGGAAAGAAACCACAACTTAACTGTGAGTTCAGGGAGGCTCCTCTGGATTTGGTGGTGTTTTTTAAAGGTCCATCATCCAAAACATAAGCCAAAAAGTGTATGCTTGTAAAAAGGCATTTTACTTGTTCAATTTCTGTGTTTCTACTTAACAGAGGACAGAGAAACTGTTGGAAACAATTGATCAGCTTCACTTGGAGTTTGCAAAGAGAGCTGCTCCATTCAACAACTGGATGGAAGGTGCAATGGAAGATTTGCAAGACATGTTTATTGTTCATAGTATAGAAGAGATCCAGGTAAAAACAACAAAAAAGCGTTAATATTATAAAACTAAAAAAGAGAAGATTTTCCATTTGAACTGTACACTTATTCCACAGTGATTCAAGTATTGCCCTTCCTAATTTCTTGTAGACATTAAGAGGAAAGAGTTTTGTAATTCATGTTTTCCTGAATGTCCAAAAAAAGTGGGGGCATTTAGTCTGATGAATGTACTGCCACAATATTAAGGTGGTTAGAAGAGAGGTTTGAGTGTCAGATGTGGAACAGGGAGACTTGAACTCAGATTCTACTTGTTTCATTTATTTTCTATATAACCCACAGGGAAGCAATTGCAGTTAAGAAGTGAGGCCATTCGCAAATTTGTAAATGCACATTTATGGGATTAGGTATCCCTCAGAATAATTCTTAGTACAGGACGCACTTTTGGTCTGTGTACAGCTTCAGCATGAACATCATGGACATCAGTACAGATCTAATCATGAGTTCAGTATGTACTTGGCTGGCCTTTAATGATTTGAAAAAGTGCTCCATCTATTGTGAGCCTCAGTAATCAGGAAAGGCAGCACAGAATCCAACTGGTTTTCATAGCATCAGCATGGTTACCAAGCAATGTCAAGATATCTGTTGGAAACAAAACAAAAGAAGACTTCCTTTAGAAACTGAAAGAAGTGCAACTTGTTCCCATCTTCAAAAAGAGGGAAAAAGAGGATCCCAACAACTATTGTCCAGTTAGTCTGACATCAATACTGGGAAATAATAATAATAATAATAATAAATTTTTATTTATAACCCGCCCCTCTGCTTGGCAATCGGGGCGGCATACAACAAGTTAAAAATACAATTACTAAAACAATTCCTGCCTCCCACCTCGCACCCACCCACCCCTTAAAACTAAATTAAACCATTGTAGAGTTAAAAAAGATCGAGATAAAAAAAATACAATGCATTATAGCTATCCAATCCAGCAGACTAGCTGGAGGAGTAAAACAGAGGGTCACCTACAAAATTTCCAGATATCAAAACATCAACTTCAAACCTTCACCGAGCCGGGCAGTTATTCCGGGAAGGCCTGCCGGAAGAGATCCGTCTTTACTGCCTTTTTAAAGGCAGCAAGAGTGGTAATGAGACGGATCTCGTCTGGCAGGCCATTCCATAACCTGGGAGCAGTTGTGGAGAAGGCCCTCTGGGAGGTCTGTGAAAGCCTGATCTTTATTGGTTGCAGCAGGTTCCTCCCAGAGGACCGAAGTGTGTGTGGGGGGGGATCGTACGGGAAGAGGCGGTCCCTAAGATAAGATGGACCCAAGCCATGTAGGGCTTTAAAAGTTAAAACCAACACCTTGTACTGTGCCCGGAAACTAATTGGCAGCCAGTGGAGGGATTTTAGCACAGGTGCTATGTGCTCCCTCCTCGATGCTCCAGTAATCAACCTGGCTGCCATGTTTTGTACTAGTTGTAGTTTCCGGGTTAAGCACGAGGGTAGCCCCATGTAGAGCGTGTTACAGAAGTCCAGACGTGAGGTTACCAGGGCATGTACCACAGTTTCCAGGTCCCTCATGTCCAGATGTATCAGCCGAAGCTGATAGCAAGCACTCCTGACCACCGCATTCACCTGATTAGTCATGTGAAGCGATGAGTCAAGGAGCACCCCCAAACTGCGAACACAGTCCTTAGAGGAGAGTGTGACTCCATCCAGGATTGGAGACTGTATTCCCAAATCTGGTTTCGGGCCCATAACTGTCAGTACCTCTGTTTTGTCTGGATTCAGCTTCAGTCTGTTTTTCCTCATCCAATCCATTACCGCTCTGAGACAGTCATTAAGAGGAGAGACGCCATCTGAAGTCTGAGCTGATGATCTGGTCATGGAAAGATATATCTGGGTGAAAGATTCTGCAACAGTTCATTAAACAGAGTGTCTGTGAACATTTAGAAGGGAATGCCATAATCACTAAAAGTCAACATGGGTTTCTCAAAAACAAATCATGCCAGACTAATCTGATCTCTTTTTTTGATAAAATGAGCAGCTTGTTAGATGAAGGGAATGTGGTAGACATAGCAATAGAAATATAGTATCTAGATCAAGAGAAGTCATAGTGCCACTCTATTCTGCTTTGGTCAGGCATCACCTGGAATACTGTGTCCAGTTCTGGGCACCACAATTCAAAAAGGATGTGGAGAAACTGGAGCGTGTCCAAAGGAGGGCAACTAAAATGGTGAAGGGTCTGGAAACCAAGCCCTATGAGGAACGACTTAGGGAGCTGGGCATGTTTAGCCTGGAGAAGAGGTGGTTAAGAGGTGATATGATATATAGTATTTGAAAAGGTGTCATATTGAGGAGGGAGCAATCTTGTTTACTGCTGCTCCAGAGAACAGGACCCAGAGCAATGGATGCAAGCTACAGGAAAAGAGATTCCACCTCAATATTATGAGGAACTTCATGACAGTAAGGGCTATGTTTGACAGTGGAACACACTCCCTTGGAGAGTGGTGGAGTCTCCTTCTTTGGAGGCTTTTCAACAGAGCTGGATGGTCATCTATCGGGTATCCTTTGATTGAGAGTTCCTGCATGGCTATGAGAAATGGAGCCTCCTGGGGATCTGTATTGGGATTGGTGCTTTTTAACTTGGATTGCAAAGGGGTGGGCATTAAAATGGTAAATGAAATTCATTGTAAGGCAAGTATACAGTGATGCACATTGTAGCAATAAAAAATTATCCCAGTTTCATTGATGGGAACAGAGCTTCTGTGACTGTCAGATAGCAAAATGAAAATGACTATTGTATAGCTGCTGTTAAAATAAAAGTAGCAAATTCCATGTTGGGGATAATTATCAAAGAAATCAACAATAAAACTGCCAATATCATACTGCTCTTATCTATTGTACAACTCTTGGGATACTGTGTAGAGTTCTGGATATTCCCCTCTTCCCCAAAGGATATGGGACTGAGAAAGGGGCAGAAAGGGACAATCAAAATGATGAAGGGGCTGGGACAACTCCCCGAAGAAGAAAGGTTACAATCTTTGGAGCTGCTTGGGAAACAGAAGGTGAATATGGCAAAACATGATAGCAGTGTATACAAAAATGCATGGCATGATGAAAGTGGAAAATGACCCCCCTCACTTTCCATCATACTAAGACCTTGGATCATCCACTGAAACTGAATGGTGGGAAAATGAACACAGATGAAAAGAAATATGTCTTCACACGGTACATAGTTAAATTGTGGAATTTGCTTCAGGAAGTGATACTGGCAGCTATCTTGGATAGCTTTAAAAGATGATTAAACAAATTAATGGAGGATTGTCATGATATTGGTGTATTTCCTCAGCCTTAGAGATATTATATCTCTGTATGCCAGTTGCTTGTCTTCTGTAAATAACATGTAGTTAGCTGCTCAGTTCTGGACCTCTCTATCTTTGTAAAATAACCACACAAGAAATGGCTATGTGATACCTCTATGTTAATGATAGTTTTATCAGCTACACAATCTTCTATAGACGTTATCACACGTGGGCCAGAAAGCAAAAATAAAGTGGAAATGAAG
>CM034701.1:330857268-330869326 GCA_020142125.1 Phrynosoma platyrhinos
TTCATTTGAGATGTGGTGTTGGAGAAGAGTGCTGAGGATCCCGTGGATATCCAAAAAGACAAACAAATGATTCCAAGCCAGAAACCTCCCTGGAAGCCAAGATGACCAAACTGAGACTGTTGTACTTTGGACACATCATGAGAAGGCACAACTCATTGTAAAAAACAATAATGCTAGGAAAGGTGGAGGGAAGTAGAAAAAGATGAAAGCCCATGCTAAATGGATGGACTCTATTGAGGAGGTCATGGGTATGACTTTGCAGGAACTAAGCGGAACAGTGAAGGACAGGGAGTCTTGGAGCTGTCTCATCCACAGGGTCTCCATGGGTTGAAATCAACTTGAGGGCAGTTAACAACAACAACAAACCCAGTGGGTTTCTATGGCCAAGTACAGATTCACACCCTGGTCTGCAGAGTCATAGTCCAAACACTCAATACCACACACACTTTGGAATGGCTATTTTCAAATTTGCATCATAAACTTCCTACTAGACTTGTGAAAAGCAATCCTAATAAATAGGATCTATAACAAGAAATGCAAGGATGGTTCTTGAACTGCATCACACCTATGTTACCAGAACCTGAATTACCAGCATATAAAGAAATCTTGTAGCATCTTTGAGATCAGCTGAAATAAAGTTGTAGCATAAATGTTTGTAGACTGAGGGCCTGCCAGACTGCCAGAAATAATCCAGTTTGAGACCACTTTAACTGTCCTGGCTCAGTGCTAAGGAATCATTGGAACTGTAGTTTATTGTGGCACCAGAACTCTCAGAGAAGGCTCAATGTCTCAGAAAAAAACTACAATTCCCATGATTCCCTAGCACTGAGCCAGGACAGTTAAAGTGGTCTCAGGCTGGATTATTTCTGGCAGTCTGTAAAGGCCCTCAGTCTACCTAAACTAACTACAAACTTCTTTCTCTCAAGTCTCAAAGGTGCTACGAGAACCTTTTGTATACTGTTACAGGCTAGCATAGATATGAAGACAACTACAATGGAAGGCACTGAGTTACTAGACTCTATAAATGAGAAATGTCCTCATTCCTACTATACTTTAGAATGGCAAGCATCCAACAATTTTCAGATTCACAAAATTATGTTTATATTCATTTTTATTAATTTAATGTGACAGGTTTTATGCATAAGATGGATCAAGTACATTGAGGCCTAGGGATAAATATTGATTGCTGTGAAGCTGCAGTAGATGTGGATAGTTATTTGTCTTGCTCTGCCCCTAGCCAAAGTCAGAAGTCCAGCTTGGCGTGTGCATAGCTCCAAAATGCCGAACTTCAATTTATACACTCCTATGATCGGCTTTGGCTACTGTGCTCTTTCGTTAATGTCACTCACTTAATAACTTCCCAGTTACATTACATAATCTAAGAATTTGTTTAACTCCTGCATTTAAAAAAACAAAACTATCCACCCAGCCAAACCTGGTATCCTGCAGTTGCCTATCATAGCCCTCCTGTATCTATGTTACTTTTAGCCTAGTCTTCATCCTGAAAATTTGAAATTGTGAACTGCGCCGCCTATAGGTTTTCAGCAATATTTATGAGCAATATCAGGTGCCAAATTAATGATTCTCTAAACCTTGTCAAAAGTGCCGTTCTTGCTCTTAACCAAAAATACTCAGTAATGACACACAGAACACATAGGTAAAGTAGATATATTTCATCTGAGTTATTTTACTTGGCTGTCTTCTGCAATAATGCAGTTAGTGTATTTATATCCTGACAGGAGTACAAGACAATAATCTCAGCATATCTTTCAGTCTTTGGTTCTCTATTAATCTTAAATTTAAAGTATTTCTATTTTCTGTGCAACAGCATATCCGGGTTGGATGGGAGCTGTTATTGACAACTGTTGCCCGAACAATCAATGAAGTTGAGAATCAGATCCTTACAAGAGATGCCAAAGGAATCACCCAGCAGCAAATGAATGAATTCAGAGCATCATTTAATCACTTTGACAGGGTACAGTACCTGTTTTGTTCTGTTTAAAACTGGACTTTCTATGCTAAAAAACATTTGCACATTCTTCTACTATTTTACACATTGAAATACAGGCTTTTATAGATAAGTTTATTTTTAACAGACAGGAATACACAGTAAAGTTTCTTTTATTTCTGTTATGTATCTCCAAGAGCTATTCACATCCCCTTTTCTAGCCAATATATTTGAAATGTCTCATTCCTGATCATCCCCTTTTTCTTGTTGTTTCTCTATTTCTGTTTCTCTTTGAAAGCAAAACATTCCAGAAGGCACCTTCTCTTTGTCTTGACATTATTTCTGTCTCCCTTACTTTCTTGCAGTATTCATATTCTTTCTCCTTTTGAATCTAAATCAAACACATTCCTTTAAGAGGTTCATTCAAACCCCATTACATGTACAAAGAATGTAGCATGGAGCTCCAGTGTTGCTCTGCTCAGTCTTGTACTTCCACTAATATGTGCATTTAATGATTGTGTGAAAGGAGTTTCCCATGTGCCATTGATTCAGAACTTAGAATACTACTTTTTAAAAGTAATTTGTTCCTGAGACTCATTCTAGACCCAGCTTACCTCTTCTCAGTTGGAGACCAAAAATGCACTCTGGTGACCATTTTTTAAAGGTTTCCAACTTTAAAAAATGGCCACCAGAGTGCATTTTTGGACCTGCATTGGAGCAGGGATGTACTCAGAAGCTGAATTAAGCTGGAAAACCCATGCGATAAGATCCAGCTTCAGCTTAAGTTGGGTCTTTTTGTATGTGCAATAACCTCCCTAGTGTTTGAAACAGTAATGTTACTCATGATACAGTTTATGGTGTTGTTAAAAAGTTTCTGTTCTTCTGTTGATCAGGATGCAGCAGATGGACATTTTCACTTGTTACCCAAAGGAAAGGGGGGGGGGGGCTTGGGGGTCCCCACCAACACTGTCAGCTTCATTTTAAAAGGCTGAGGGATTTGCTTAGGTCAAGTAAGCTTACAAGAGGCTGGGTAACTTGAGGATCATTTCCACATTGTATGCCAGTAATAACTGAGAAGAACTCAGTTAATACTGGTTTGAGTGAATTAAGGTTTTATTTAGAAATATGCAAGAGTGCAGCCAAACACAGGATAGCAATTCAGACAGGCACAGCATTCAGAGCTAACTGAAATGGAAGTAGGGAAATTGGATAGCAGATGTTTACGGGTGCAAAGGGGTGATAATTACCTGTCCTGGAGAGGTGATCACAGAAAGTGGGATCTGGCTCAAACTGGGCTCTGTACTAACACAGAGCCTTTGCAGACTGCCAGAAATAGTGCAAATTGAGTCCACTTTAACTGCCCTGACTCAGTGCTAGGGAATCATGGGAATTGTAGTTTATTGTGACACCAGAGCTCTCTGACAGAGAAGGCTCAATGTCTCAGAAAAAAAATTCCCATGATTCCCTAGCACTGAGCCAGGGCAGTTAAAGTGGACTCAATTTGCACTATTTCTGGCAGTCTGCAAAGGCCCACAGTTAGTTCATGGAGCACAGACTGGGGGCCAACCGTTGCAAGGAGGATAGGTTTTGGGATTAATATTTATACTTCAAATCCTAGCCTCAAGGGGTCCTAGGGGCTATCTTGCAATGTAACAAAGACCTGATGGCCTTCCCAGGAATCAAAGGTGGGAACCCTTGCTGTGGCTGTAACCTCTGAGATAACGAAAACAGCAATTGGATTAGGACAACCCAAGGGTGAACTTATAGGGAAGTTGGCTGGGACCATGGCAGGGGGTAGGTAGGAAGTGCTGGCTTACTGTTTTCAGTGCAATGAGATCACCATTGTCTCTTGGTGCAAGAGGATATGCAGAGAGCCTGGGGGAGCATACCCATTTAGCGTTTGTGTCAGTATTATCTGGTCAGTCCACATGTCTTCGGATCTTCATGTCCTTCACATGCAAAATTCACCTGGTGTTCCAAAGGTCATCGTGACCTCTTTAAGAACATGCCTGGCCCCAGATATGAAAATAGAAAAATATAGAGATCCTAAATATCCCTGTCCCACTGGAGATCACTTGTGTGTGTGGGGGGGGGTGTTAGTACACCCTGCATACCCCATGTTATGCAGGGTGTACTAACACCCCCGCCCACACACACAAGTGATCTCCAGTGGGACAGTCAGAAGCAGGATCCCCAGCACAGTTCCTCACTGCACCAGAGATCACTGTTGAGGAGTGGGCATGCAAATGTCAATCTGCTGCTTCCCAGTTGACAGGAAAACAGATGCCTGTCAGTCACAGCAGTTGCTGCCTGGTAAATTAGGACAGCAGGACTTTTACAAGGTCTTCATATTCATTCCCTACACTATTGAATATGTAGGATCATAATTACAAATCAATTACAGTGTGTAACTCTAGGTTATACATTCATAATTGTGACAGTGAATTCCAACCAATGTCTTTCATGCTCCTGTTCCCGCCTGAACAGCAGGGAAGTGAAGGCCAGTTGCTCAGCCCTACATTAAATCAGATGAGATGGGCTGCTCACGATACAGTCAGTCCTCAGTACCTGCAGACTTGACACCTGTGGATCTGAGTTTCTGTGGATGACACGTCCACATTGTCCCCAATGGGACAATGGGATTTCTTCTTAGTCTGCCCCCCCCCAGGATGGGAAGAGGGGGAAAGGAGGGGGCCATGAAGACACACCCACCCACCAAAAGACACACACCTTTCCAGCATCTTGGAGACAAGGGGGCACTTTTGCCACTCAGCCAGGCTGGCTCACTAGGGGACCCACCTTGCCTGGCTCACTGGAGTGGGGGCCCCGGCAGCAATAAAGGGTTCCTGTGGAGGGGGGCAGGGCTGGATTGCCCTCTGAACACACTGAGGAGAGCCGGGGCTGGATTGGACGGGGTGAGAAGGGGATCCCCTCCATCCCAGTCCCCCAGCCCCAGAGCCATGGCTAGGCAGACAGGGACAGAAGTGGAGTCACGCCCTTCCTCTCTATCTCTCTCTCTCTCTCTCTTTCTCATCCCCCCTTCCTCCCCATTTGCTTTGCAAAGGACAGGGTGGGGGTAGAGTATGGGCTGTCCCTAATGGCTGTGCGGCCACATGTCATAATAGTCTGCTGTGATTTATTTATTTGTTTGTTTGTTTATTGGCCATTCTGTCTTTCTCCTGTCTTACTTTCTCCTTTTAAACATAGGTTCTCTGAATACCTTATAAAACAAGAATAAGTTAAAATAATCACTATTACAATAACAATATAAAAATGCAGCAAAAACCAAAATGCCATTAAAACTACAGAATGGATTATGATAAATGATTAGAGCTTCATTTCAGGATTACATTTTTGCTGTGACTTTAAAATTTGTCTAAAATATGTCTTACAAGTGTTTAAATGACTGAAACAACTGTATATTTTTACACACACTATAAAGTAAAACTTTAACTTAACCTAGGTCTTTTTTTTACAATGTCTGTTTTAAGGGTGTCAAAAGTGCTTAAGAATGACATATAATTAGCTTTCCTCCCAAATTATTTAGACAAATAGAATTTAGTCTGGAGTGTTAAGGAAATCCCTCTTTATATATTACCATTTATTAAGATGGTGAAAAAAGACTGTGATCCTGTGCCCCCAAATTAAGAAAGCAAATTAAAATATGTGGGTATAATTTAGCATATACATTGATAAATCCAAACGTTAGAGTCCAAATTATCAAATATTATTGAGAAGAGGGGTGATGAGAGCCACAATCCAAAATCTAGAGGGCTGCAGAATTCATTTAGGGAGGTGGGTAGGTATGATTTTGTACTGTTCATTAGTATACAAATAAGGCAGTTCTCTGGTGGTGAGAGAGATTACCTTTTCCATTTAAACCAGTGGTAGGCAACCTTTTTGAGCCGGGGGCCGGGTTGCTGTCCCTCAGACAATTGGGGGGCTGAAGCACCAAAAATAAATAAATAAATAAATTAAAATTAAAATTAATTTTTTTAAATTTTTTTTAAAAATATTTAAAAAATATATGCATGCACACTCCCTCAGCCCCAGAAAAGCCATGGCAAAACCCCTGTGGAGATTTTGCCAAGAAAACCCCAAGAACAAGTAATAACAACAATAATCAATATCATCGTGGTGGGGGGCGGTGGCGGCGGCAGCAGCGGCAGCAGGACTGGCCTGGGGCCGGTCCAAAGGCCTCGGTGGGCCGCATCCGGCCCCCGGGCCTTAGGTTGCCTACCCCTGATTTAAACAGACCAAACACCTAAAGGACAGAAGTGACTGTTTAGATAAATGGTGCGGAGCTTGTGATCCTCCAGAAAGGGCCACTCATGCATCACCCTCCCAAAAGTGGAGGGGGGGGGTGTCACACAGATTTCCATAAAGACTGGATATTTAATGTACAGGTAGAGATTCAAATTTAGAAATAATTGCTACAATTTAAATAAAAATGCAGTACATTTCACCATGGTGAACATGCCTGTGAACAGGCATTAAATCAGGGGTCCCCAAACTATGGCCTGTGGGCCGGACTCGGCCAGTCGAGGCCTTCTTACCAGCCTGTTGAGGCCTTCTTACCGGCCTGTGGCCGGTCCTGCTGCCGCCACCGCCGCTTGCACGTGCCGCCAGACACCATTTTATCTTCCAAAATGGTGTCTGGAGTCGTGCGCATGCGCCATGTGCGTGCCACCGGGCACCATTTTGTCTTCCAATTTAGCGCTCAAAATGAGACAAAATGGTGCTCAGTGGTGCGTGCATGCGTGTGACTCCGGACGCCATTTTGGAAGACAAAATGGCTCCAGAGTAGTGTGCATGCACGCGTGATGCAGGGTGCCATTTTGTATTCCAAAATGGCATCCGGAGTCATGTGCAGATGCCGGGCGCATGCGTATGACTTCGGGCGCCATTTTGGAAAACAAAATGGTGCCTGAGTTGTGTACATGCATGCGCACGCGCACTTCTGCCCCCCCCCCCCGGAGATCTGGGGCCAGTGAAACGGCCCCCAGATCAAAAAGTTTGGGGACCCCTGCATTAAATAGTGGACCAGGTCTGCTGTACAGATGATAACTGTTGTTGGGCAGCTTCAAAGCCCTGTTCTACTTCCTTCTGTTTCTTTTATCATGCATATCAAACTTGGACTTTAGAGTCCTTCATACAGAGGGTATCTTCAGACTCAGAGAGCTGTCTTCTGTAAATCAGGACACACTATCATTCTCCCTTCAGATTTTGTTGGGGTGTAAATCACATTGAATATAATTCTCAGAGATGATAATGGGCCTAAGCAGACGGGCGGCCATGGGCCGCCCTGGGAAGCTGCGCTGCGGGACTGAGGCATCCCCACGCCTCGATCCTGCGGCGCAGCTTCGCCGCCCCTGAAAGGAGCGCTAAATTAGCACTCCTTTCACAAGTCAGCAAATTTAGCGCTCCTTTCACAAGTCAGCAAAAGTGCACTGCAAAAGGCTGCGGCGCACTTTCGTTGACTTTTCCGCCGCAGTGCGTGGAAAGGCTGCGGCGGGAGGTCCTCCTTGGAGCGCCAGCTGTGCGGAGGGCCGGCTGCTCCGAGGACGACCTCGGGAGGGGGTTGGAGCGCTGAGCGTGTGGCTGCCCCTCCCCTTCCCTGTGCCGAAGATGGCCTTTTAAGCCGTTTGCTTAGGCCCAATGTTTGGTTAAGTGGCAGGCAGTAAGAAAAGAGGATGATCATATTACAGATGGATTGATTAAATCAAAGAAGCCACAGCCCTGAGGTTGCAAGACCTGAACAGAGCTGTTGGAAGACTCTCGTTCATAAAACAGAGGTGACTTGACAAACCATAGCAATACCTCTAATCACCTGTGGTCATTTTTCATGCTGGCTGGTTCTGATGGGAGTTTTAACAATATCTGAAAGCTGCAGGTTCTCCACCTGTTTTAGATTATTTTGGAGAGATGAATGACTAAAAAGACTTGCTAACTTTCCAGATCTCATACCTCAACCTCCAATGTTGTGGCAACTATCGGGCATTCTTTTAGTACAAATATTGTTTCTAATGTCAAAATGTCCAGTTAGTTGAAAGGTTTTCTCAGTGAACATTCTTATATATCTACCACAACCTTATATTTCTTGCCAGCATCCTGAACTGTGAAAATACCTGCCACCATCATCTCAATAATTCTCTTGCAGTTCTTACTCAATTTCAGATGGCTTGCTAATACCATCTCCATTTAAAATATGCGTGTGTCTTGTGCCAGTAGCATGTTAGGTCTTGTACAAATATGCTCTGAACAAAGGATTGGGAAACTAAACTGAAGTGCATCTCTTAGATTAATTGCACAGATTAATGCCTCAGATTATAAAGTAGTCTTTGGCTGACTAATTCACATCTCTGACAGATAATTCTGTAGCACTCTTGCTATATGTATATCATGCCAGGAAAAAAAAGGCCCCTAGGTATATTTCCCTTCTTGTTTAGAAACAGCTTGAAAACAAATCAATCAAATCTAAAGATTCTAAGAGTGCTTTAGAACAGATGATGCAGAAAAAACCTATGCAGAAAAATAAAAGGAATCAGTACATTGATGAACGGTCAGTAAACATACACTGAATTAAGCCGCAGCCTGATTTTTTAAAAAAAGATTTAAATACTTACACCCAGCAGAGGCTATTATTAATAGTCTTTGATCTGATTTTCCTGGGATTATTGCACTTGAAAGTGCATGACAACAGATGCATGAAAGAGAGAGGAGTGAGAGTGGAGCAGGAGAAACCTTTTCCTCATCATTGTTTATTCTGACAGTACATGCACTTATATTAGTAATTTGTTGTGGGAAAGTCATACATCTTCCCTAAAGGCTATGCTGTTAATATGGTCATGATCATTCAGTCATTTGTATCTACAAAATATAATTTTATTTCCCCTCAAAAGAAGCTGCAGAGTAATGAACTGTCATGGGTTTGTAGTTGTGTTTTTGGATGTTGCCAGTTTTAAACGCCCCCCTCCCCAAATTAGGTTACACCAAAGTAGGTTATGCTAAGTAATTTTGTTTTTCTTCTTCTTTGGTTGTTTGCTGTTTTGTAATTGGTCCTGTTGTGGCACAATATCTTGGGACATGTCTTTTATTGTAAAATTCTTCTTCTTCCCTTAAACTGGTGAATCTCCTTGGAACTCACCTTGAATGAACATCTTGTGTGTCATGCATCTGATGATGGACCTTTCTTATCTTATCCTATGTGGAAATTGTGATGGCTTCCCCCTAATGCCTGAAACCTCCTTTGCTACATGCCACATATTTACCAACAACAACAGAAGAAGAATGGGCTTATGGACCATGATGATTTCAGAGCCTGCTTAATTTCAATGGGCTATGATTTGGTATGAATTTTACAATGTGGTTAATTTCCTATAGCTTTCTATACCTTATAGGTAACAGTATTTTACATTTCATATGCTCTGGCAGAATCTCCAGTGTTGTTTTTTGTGTTGTTTTTTAGTCCAGCAGGCCTTCCCAGACTAAATAGCCCAGCCCTGGGCTGTTCCCTCCTCTAGTTGAACCTTGGTTCCCCAGTAGTGTAACAATGGGATGATATACTATGGTTTTTATTATTCTAATTGTTATGATTTTTTCTTTAGTATATTGTCTTTAGGATTGTTAACTATGTCACTGTTTTATACTGTTTTAAGGGGGGGAGGGATATGTTTGTTTATTGTAACTGTTTTTATGTTGTAAACTGCCCGGATTGGGCAACCATTGGGCGGTATATAAATAAATGTTATTATTATATTATTATTATTGTTTTTAAAACTGTGGGTGCTGTTGAAGAACTGAACTGGTCATAGGAAGACAGGAAGCTGCTTATCCAGAGTTAGACAACTGGCCTTCCTAGCCCAGCCCTTTAATTTCAGGCTGGCAATGGCTTCTCAGGTTTTCACACAGGATTTTCCTAGCCCTATCTGGAGATTCCTGGTATTCATGTGATCTTGCACCCAATTGCTAACGAGATCCTTTCTTGCTTGGCTTCCAAAACCAGACTAGATTTTCTGGGCTCAGGATGGTATGATAAAATCCAGTTATTCAAAATCCTAATGTATAACATGCATTCAGGAGTCAATGGGAGTGCAAATTTGTTCATTGCTTTTGCCTTATGCAAACCTTGGCATTTGTGCCACACCTTATGGCTACAATCCATGTAAGGACTTAATTTTAGCAGTCTGTAGCAGGCTTACCTGTCCTTTGGATTGTGGTCCTTGGTTGTGAAATAATTCCTTCTTATTTAAAAGTAACAACACAACAACAAGAGTAATGGCAAATCTGACATCCAGTAAATTACATACTTTAAGGGGTAAACTGTGAGGCTATGCATTTGCTTATTTAATTCTTTCTCATGCTTCTTCTACTGTACGTTTCATTATTGTTTCTGAATTGTGTCCAAGGGTGAGGCAGAGTTTGCCCGAATCATGTCTTTAGTTGACCCCAATGGCCAAGGAACTGTCTCCTTCCAATCTTTTATTGATTTCATGACCAGAGAAACTGCAGATACTGACACTGCTGAACAAGTTATCGCTTCTTTCAGGATCCTTGCTTCAGATAAGGTTAGTATATTTTGTCTTTAGGTAATGGGATTTTCCCTCTTCCTTGTCTCTGCTTACAAATTCTATTTCTTCAAGGCAGCAAAGTAACCAAGTGCTAGAAAAATTGAGAAAAAGACTGTAGCCTTGGTTAGAAGCTGAAAAGTTAAGATGCTTTAGATAAAAGATAGCAACTGGGCAGTTTTGTTAAACCAGATGGGCAACTCTAAACCTGACCTAAAAATATTACAAATTCTGCAGTTGGAATAAAGAGAGTAATACTGAACTGAAATTTTTCTGATCAGAACACTAATTTGTATTACAGAGTTGTCACTGAAACCATGGGTGTGTGGGTTAAAAAAGGAGAAACGCTTTTGGGGAGAAAGGGCTGTGTATCTGGAAATAGGTCCAGAATTGAGTTCAACAAATGGGAATTTTTCAATCATTGATTAAATTCAAGTATACAGGAACTAGGAGCTATAATGATGTCCTCTTATCATTCCTGCATTCACCAATTTATTTCCAGTTAGCAGAATGGTCCATATGTGGGAGACTATTGCATCATGATTAAAACTGGTTTACCCAAGCCAGCTTAAAATTAGAAGTGGGTGGCATCCTGATATTATCAGATGCATTTAGCCATCAAAATCACCACCCGGATGCAGCCCGGTCCCATTGCTGCTCAAAGGGGTGCTCTTTTTCAAAGCCGGGCGTTTTCCAGCTTGAAAAAATGGTAGCTGGAGCACCCCTCTGGCCAATAAAACATTTCATCTGAATCGGATTTGATTTTAAATCGGGCTGCATCTGGACCCTATCACAAAGATTTTGCTGTCATATATGCCATATCCAACATTCTGCCAAATCCCATAGTATTTCTAGCATGAAATATATTTCATAACTTGTTCTTTGAAAAATTATACAAGATTCTCCATTTATGTCTTTTGCAGCCTTATATTCTTGCTGACGAGTTGCTTCGAGAACTGCCACCTGAACAAGCACAGTACTGTATCAAGAGAATGCCAGCCTACAAGGGTCCAGGGGCTGTTTCCGGAGCTTTGGATTATACCTCGTTTTCCTCAGCGTTGTATGGTGAAAGTGATCTGTAACTAGCTATGGTAGGGTTGGGAATTGTATGGCCCTTGAAATTCTATTGAATTGCAACTCCCAGCAACCTTAGCCAGTATTACCAAAGTTGAGGGATGACGGTAACGGTATTGTAACAACTTCTAAAGGGCCACACAATGCCCACCCTTGACCTATAGTCACTGTGGGCAGTTAAAGTTTTTTTAAAAACTACATAAAATGCTACAGTTTGTTCCTTGAAAAGTTTGGTGAGCTGACTGAAATAAATTTATCAAGTTTAGTGGGTACATTCAGCAAGTAACTATACCAGAGATGGGGAATATGTGGGTGGTAGTTCTCCTCACTGTTGGCAAGGCCAATGCAACTCAAAGTGGTGGTTGGTGGACTGGTGCCAATCCATTAATTCTTTACTTCCAGGAAAGAAAGAATCAATGTTTGCCAATGGGCACAAATATAGCACCAGGCCCTGGCACACCCGGGGGGG
>CM034701.1:330874881-330887005 GCA_020142125.1 Phrynosoma platyrhinos
ATAATAATAATAATAATAATAAAATTTATTTCTACCCCGCCCCTCTGTCAAACAATCGGGGCGGCTTACACCAACTAAAATTCCATACAACCATTTATCTCAAAATACACTCTAAAACCCCCAAACCCACCCACCCCTTGAAAAATATTAAACCAAATATCAACATCCTCAGGGGAAGGCAGTGGCAAGCTTTTCAAATCTTGTCAAGTGACGACACATCTTGCTAAGTCACACACTCTCAGCCTCAGGGGAAGGCAATGGCAAGCTTGACAAATCTTACCAAGTGCTTGACACATCTTTCCAAGTCACACTCTCTCAGCCTCCTCAGGGGAAGGCAGGAACAAACATCTGCACAAATCTTGCTAGGTCACACTCTCTCAGCCTCCTCAGGGAAGGTGATGGCAAACTCCCTCTGAATAAATCTTGCCAACTTACACTCTCTCAGTCTTCTCAGGGGAAGGCATTGACAAACCTCCGCACAAATCTTGCCAAGTCACACTCTCTCAGCCTCCTCAGGAGAAATCAATGGCAAACCCCCTCGGAACAAAGCTTGCCAAGAAGTCACCAGGATAGATTTGCCTTCGGGTCACCTTAAGTCGGAAACGACTTGAAGCCACACCACCACCATCACAACAACTTTGCTCTGGGATGTGTAGTTTTGTGAATTATTTAGTATCCTCTGTCAGAGTGCTCTGGTGCCACAACAAACTACAAATCCCAGTCTTGAGCCACGGCAGTTAAAGTGGTGTCAAACTGGATTATTTCAGCAGTGTGGATGCAGCTGTGGTTAAAGTACTGTCAAGTTGGCTTTGACTGTTAATGAGACGTGTGTTATTAATAGCCCCCCATTAAAGGTTTTGCAAATTCGCGACTGTTGCTTGCTTGGCAGAATCAGGTTTATAGAGTAGGAAGAATTGATCCCCCCCCCCCCCACGGTTTATATGTTTTGGTTTCCTGTCTCACTCATTAGTAGCTGTACCAGAAGATGATACAGTACAGCATGCAGATTAAATAATATATGATGAATGAGCTCAGCTCCACATTAATCACTTTTGTTCCTACATATATATATATATATATAAAAAAAAGGCAGTATCAGCCAGAAGAATAGTACCAGCCACCGGTGACTTGACTTCCAACCTTGGGTATATTTCTGTTTCTTATATTGAGATACCTCAATAATGAGATACAATATTGAGCTACCTCAGTATGATTTTCTTTTCTGTGACCCACGTGTAGAGTATCCCTCTTTCAGTTTCCCAGATTGGCAGACTGGCATTTTATTTATATATTTATTTATTTTCTGCAGGTTTTAAAGTCGGGGAAGAATACAAGCAACTTGCTGTATTTTCAAAGAACTTAAGGCACAGGGTGACCAGATGTCCTCTTTTTCCAGGACAGGTCCTACATTCCCACCTCTTGTCCAGGAGGAATTTCAAAATGACCTCCATTTTGAGCATGATAAAGAAGCATACATTTACATTTATAGAAGTGTTTTTAGTTGTTATTTGGGAATGTCCCACGTTTTTCTGGAGTGTCCTACATTTTGCAGTGCTTTGTCTTCCTTTGTGGTTAGGACACCTCTTCACCCCGTTTAGGAACAAATATTACTCAACAGGACTGGCCGACTTAAAAATGCCATTGTCATTTGGTCTGAACTAGGCTATGTAAATAGATCAGAGGACTTCTGATTTACCACTAAATCCTCTTAATCTTTGCTCCTGCCTTGGTAAATAAAAGAAAGCAGGCTTTCTCATATTTACAGAACTTGTACCCTTTTAAAATTATAGCAAAATTGTATATACATTTGAGCACTACATTTCGTGCTGTTTAAAAGATTACTGATTAGTCCACAGTACTGAAAGCTGTACAAATATTTGCTGTGTTGTCTGAAGGATGCAAGCTGAAGGTGTGGAGGAAAAGTCTACCTCACCATAGTTTTTTGTTGGCTGCAATCTTATTACCATAAGCGGGAAAACACTAAATTGAGACTGTGGAAATATTTATTTATTTTATTTATTTGCAGGTGGCAAACGGAGGGGGACAAAATGGGGTGTGTGCCTGCGGTGCGTGCCTGCGGGCTCCCACAGGTGCACACCGCCATTCAAGCCCTATGAGGCTTGAATATTTGCAATTTTCTGTTTTTGCGGGGGGGGGGTCTGGAAGGGATTCCCTGTGAAAATGGAGGGGTGACTGTATTGTTATATATATTGTTATATGCAGTCCGCGGGAAAGCAAAAAACGTGAGACCTCAAGTCCTGTTTGTTTGAATGGGTGCGTGCCCCATTCATTTTACCGGGGCTCGCCATCTGCATGACCTTGAGTCTGCAGATGGCAAGTCCACGGATGGTGCGGGCGCGCTGCATATTGATAATGTATTTTCAGTACGCTGGATGAGGACATGCGAGGGCAGGGTGACTGGATGTCATAACTGCAAAGAAGGACAGGTCACTGCAAAATGTAGGACGTTCAAGAAAAATGTAGGAGATTATAAAATAAAAACTAAAAACACTACTATAAATATAAATTAATGATTCTTAGACATGCTTGTTGTGTGCCTTCAAGTCATTTCCAATTTATGGCAACCCTAAGTTGAATTTATCATAGGGTTTTCTTGGCAAGTTTCTTTAGAAGGGGTTTGCCATTGTCTTCCCCTAAGGTTCAGAGAGTGTGACTTGGCCAAGGTCACTCACTGGGTTTCTATAGCTGAGCTGTGATTCAAACCCTGGTCTCCAGAGTCATAGTCCAACACTCAAAGCACTATGCCATGTTGGCCCTTTTGTAGTGCAGTAAGCTTATTAGGAGTGTTTGCATACAATGATAAGCCATTGTTTAGTTGCTAAATTTTAGCATTATGTTGGTGATCAGGAATTTGTTGTTCAACTTATTGACCCTATGAATGGGAGGCATTCAACTTACCCTTAGTCAACAGCCCTGCTTAGATCTTGTAAATTCAGGACCTTGGCTTGTTTGATTGAGTCTACCCATCAGCCCATCAGCAGTATGGTCTTCCACTTTTCCTTTTGCCTTCCACCATATCATTATTGTCTTTTCACGTGAGTCATGTCTTCTCACAATATGTCCAAAGTATGTCATTCTCAATTTAGTCATCTTGGCTTCCACAGAGAGCTCAGGCCTGATTTGCTCTAGGGCCCATTTATTTGTCTTTCTAGTAGTCCAAAGTATCCACAGAACTCTTTTCCAGCACCATATCTCAAATGGGTTGATTCTCCTCCTATCAGGTTTCTTTGCAGCCCAGCTTTGCCAACCACATATGGAAATTGGAAATACAATGGCATGGACAGTCCTGATTCTGGAATTCAAAGATATATCTTTACATTTCAGGATCTTCTTTAGTTGCTTCATAATTGCTGTTCCAAGTTCTAGTTGTCTTCTGATTTCTTGTCTGAAGTCTCCATTTTGGTTAATGACTGAGCCAAGATACAGGAAATTATTGGCTAATTCACTGTCTTCACAGTCTGCTTTAAAGTTACGTATATCATCTGTGGTTGTTATTTTTGTTTTCGTAATCCCGGCTTTTGTAATTCCTTGACAGTTCATCAAGAATTGTTCCAGATCTTTGCTATTTTCTGCTAGTAGTATAGTGTCATCTACGTATCTTAAATTCTTGATATTCCTTCCTCCGAATTTCATACCTTTTTCCTCAGAGTCTAATCCAGTTTTCAATGTATGTTCAGCATACAAATTAAACAAACAGGGTGATAAAATGCAGCCTTGCCTGACATCCCTACCAATTGGAAACCACTGTTTCTCCCTATTCTGTCCTGATAGTGACCTCTTGTCTGAGTATGGGTTACACATTAGGCTAATCAAATGTGTTTTCTTTAAGAGGAATCCATACTTTTTCATAATCTACACAATTATAGCTTTTTGCTGTAATCTATAAAGCACAGACTTATTTTCTTCTGAAATTTTTTGGTAAGCTCCATTATATGACACATGTTTATAATACAATCCCTCATGTCTCTTGTCTTCTGACCCAGCTGGGTCATCTGGCATTTCTTGCTCCATACATGTTAAAAGTCTTTGTTGTAGAATTTTGAGCAGAAAACAAGCTCCATGTGCACTTGTCCCTCCACATTTGCTGGGGTTAGGGGCACAGGACCCCCGTGAATGTGGAAAAAACCACAAATAACAAAAACAGTGTGTTTTTACCTGAGAGAACACCTCTCTAGGAATTTAGGTCCTCCAGTGCAACTCTGTGGTCAACATCTGCCAGACAGTGACCATAGAATTGTGTTGGAGGAGCTACAAATGTCTAGTGGAGTGTTCTCTCTAGGAATCTCTAGGTCCTTCAGTGTGATTTTTGGTTTAGGTTGACCATAGTGTTGTGCTGGAGGACCTAGATATTCCTAGAGAGAACATATTAATAAAATTGGTGAATAATCAAAGCTGCAAATGTGAAGGGACGGGTGTACTCTTAAAATGGTTGACTGTTTATTCCTTTTAAATTAGCCGAACAATTTTTGGCCTGTATGAGAAAAGACCTTCTTCAGGGCTAAAAACAAACACAAATGCAAATATATTATAGGTGTTGAAAAGACAAGACAAGACTACATTAATTATATCCCATAGAACCATATTTCCATATCAAAAACATACATACCCTTCAGCAGAAATCAGCCTGGTGGCGCAGTGGTTAAATGCCTGTACTGCAGCCACTCACTCATAGACCACAAGGTTGCGAGTTCAATACCAGCCAGGGCTGAGGCTCAACTCAGGCCTGCATCCTTCCGAGGTCGCTAAAATGAGTACCCAGCTTGTTGGGGGGCAATCAGCTCACAGTTGTAAACCGCTTAGACATTCCATAGCGTGATATGAAGTGGTATATAAATAAGCTGCTTTGCTTTTTTTTGCTAAAACACAGGGCCATTAAGAATTAAAAAAACAAAATCTATTATTTTATACACACACACACACACACATATATTCCAGGTAGTCCCTGAAAAGGAAGAACAAATGATATGTGTTGGAATCAGTCCCAGAGACACCTGATGTAATCTATCCAGGTGATTACGGTACTCATCCAGTTTAGGATATTATATTTTGATCATTCACATGTTATTTTACAATCATTATAGCATTTACATTAAAAATTGTAGATCCAGATCTTCATTCAGATCTAAAAGCACCAGGGATTTTAATTTTAGAATCCATTTCATGTCTTTTATCTTGAAAATATATTCTTTGCTATTATAAAATCTTTCTATTTCCCAAAAATGGAAATCTGATACAGAATGTTGCATTTCTTCCTCCACCCTTCTGTTCTTCAAATTGGAGAGAAGTTCTGCTATTATTTATTTTATGGGTCTCAAAGGGCCTATACAGGCTGCCAGAAATAATCCAGTTTGAGAACACTTTAACTGTCCTGCTAGGATAGGGAATTGCTAGGGAATCATGGGAATTGTAGTTTTTTTCTGAGACATTGAGCCTTTCTTGACAGAGAGCTCTGGTGCCTCAATAAATTACAGTTCCCATGATTCCTTAGCACTGAGCCAGGACAGTTAAAGTGGTCTCAAGCTGCATTATTTCTGGCAGTGTGTATAGGCCCAAAGTCCTTCTCACATACATTTCTTGCATGTTCTTTTAATAGCTTAAATCATCCAGCTAGTATTGCATGTACTAAAGTAGGATAATTTGTATTGTTGTCAATCAAAACAGTTTATACATTATATCATTTTAGTTGCATATGTGCAACATGTGCAGTGACTATATCGGTGGTGCCCTGTTGGTTTAGGCATACTCATCATAATATTGTTACTTGTTTATTTTAAGACTTTGCAATCAGCATGCACTACTAAGTCTCTGATATTTCTTGTCACGGTGAATGAAACCATTGGCTTTTCTTTGGATCCTGGAATATTATCTAATGTTCCAAAACCCACTGCAGAAATTATCCAGATTGAGACTGCTTTAACCTCCCTGGCAGCTAGGGAATTCTGGGAACTGTAGTTATGTGAAACATTTAGCCTTCTCTTTCAGAGAGCTCTGGTGCCACAACAAACTACAATTCTCGGATTCCCTAGCACTGACCCAGGGCAGTTAAAGCGGTCCCAAAGCGGTCTGCAGTGTGTTTTGGACCATTTTCTTACAGATGGTAATATGTGAATATTAGATGCAAGACCCTTTGCATTTGGATTTTTAAGGGATTCTTTGTTCCTGAACAGACTGCCAGAAATAATCCAGCCTGAGACCACTTTAACTGTCCTGGCTCAACGCTAGGGAATCATGAGCATTGTAGTTTTTTCTGAGACACTGAGCCTTTTCTGTCAGAGAGCTGTGGTGCCACAATAAACTACAGTTCCCATGATTCCCTAGCATTGAGCCAAGGCAGCTAAAGATAGATTATTTCTGGTAGTCTGTTAAGGCTCCTTTGTGAACATACCTGGTTCTCACATTTCTCAGTTAAGCCCATTCTAGGTCATTGCATAGAAGACTAGATTGAAAGCAGAGCCAATATGAGCTGTTCTGTAGGAACTGATCATTATTGGTGCTATGGTCTGTGTCACATCATACGTTCTTTTTAGAAGACAGTTTCTGCACCATGTAATGACAAAGTCCTTGTATAGTTGTGTCTTCATCCTCTTGATTGAGCACAGAAAACTGCCTCACAACCCTGTTATCTTTAAAGGATTTCAAAACAGTATGTTCTCATTTGAGTGTAGAACTAGACCTTTGAGCACTTCTTTGAAGATTACATTTTGAGTAAACTTTAAGTCTTAATAAAATTGGTGAGGCTTCAGAATATGCATTGTTAAAATGGGGCTATCAGTTGATTGCTTTTGTGTGGCAGCCATCTTGGAACCACCATTGTCTCATTAGGAAGAGTGTGTGCGTATGGGAAGTGTATGGCTAGAAAATGCAACTCTGGCCCAAAACACACTGCAGAAATAATCCAGTTTGAGACCACTTTAACTGCCCTGGCTTAGTGTTAGGGAATCCTGGGAATTGTAGTGTGTTGTGGCACCAGAGCTCTCTGACAGAGGAGGCTAAATGTTTCACATAACTACAGTTCCCAGAATTCCCTAGCATTGAGCCAGGGCAGTCAAAGTGTTCTCAATCTGGTTTGTTTCTGCAGTATGTTTCAGACCTCTGTTTGCAGTTGTCAGTTTTGTACAGTTATTGGAGAAACCCTGAACCTAAAGAAACTTTTAGGCTATCTGCATTCTTTAAATTTACAAAGATTTTGCTTCCTTTGAACTGCTATACCAAATTACATGTCCTTTGTGGGTCATCATATCTTCCCATTTTATGGCTAATATGTGGGAGGCCTCTTAAAGGTTTTTATAACAAAAGTCAGCTTCTATTACCATTTGCTACATAGCTGTACTTATTTATTTATTAATTTACTTGATTTGCATCCCACCTTTCTCCTTTGGCAGGACCTAATGTGGCCTACAGCATTAAAAAACCAAGATACAATTAAAACATGATTTATATAGAAGTTAAAAATGAATTAAATAACAATACAATTAAAAATAAGATTAAAATAATATGAAAACACTGATCATGATTTTTAAAAAACAACCACTACCCTACCACAAACTTTTTCTGTTACATAGATCTTCGATGAAAGACCTGCCTGAATAAAAAGGTCTTAGCCTACTGGCAAAAGGAACTTGGGGCCTCGGCAGATGACTAATTGAGTCGTCTTCGAGGTAAGGAAGAGGAGGGGCAGCTGCACGCGCAGCGCCCCTTCCTCTTCCTGAGGTCATCCTTGGAGCCGCCGGCCCTCCACACGGCCGGTGCTCCAGGGAAAACCTTCTGCCGCAGCGTCCGCACGCGCTGCGGCGGAAAAGGCAGGGAAAGTGCGCCCTAAGCTTTTAGGGCGCACTTTCCTTGTCTTGTGGAAGGAGCGCTGATTTAGCGCTCCTTCCAGGGACGCCGCCGGAGCGTCTCCGTCCGGCAGCGTCTCCAGTGCTTCCCCCCATAGAGAGTAAGGGCCAACCAAAGCTCCTGCAGGAGAGATTCCATAGTCAGGGAGCACCACAGAAGGCTGTCTCCCAGGTCCTCATTACATGTGCCTGTGATGGTGATGGGACAGAGAGAAAGTCTTTCCCAGAAGATCTTAAAACCCAGGCAGGCTCATATAGGGAGATACGTTTTTTCTGATAGTGTGGACGCAAGCTGTACAGGACTGTAAAGGTCATAACCTTGAATTCTGCCCAGAAACGGACTGGTAGCTAATGTTTTAACAGGGAAGTTATATGTTTCCTGTAATCAGACCCAGTCAAGAGCCTGCAGCATTTTGGGGCCCCTGGAGTTTCTGAATCGATTCCAAAGACAGCCCCATGCAGCGTATGTCTCAGTAATCCAGATGGAATGTAATCAAGGCATGTGTCACCCTAACCAGATCTGAAATCCCAAAAAGCAGGTGCAGCTAGTGCATTACTTTTAATTGTGCAAATGCACTTCTGTCCTACTGGAACCTGGGTATCCAGGTTCAGGGTTGAGTCCAAGAGAAGACTCAGGTTGATTTCAGGGGGAGTGTAACTTCATCCAGCACAGACCGAATCCCTATTTCCTTGTCTGCCTTCTGACTAACCAGCAGCACCTTGGTCTTGTCTGGACGAGCTTCAGTTTGTTTGCCCTCAGTCCATTACCATTTCCAGTTGTTTTGTTATGCTCAGTCCTTTACTGAGAACAGACACTGGTTTAGCACTGAGTCAGCTTCTTTTGAGTTAGATGGAAAGGAGAGATAAGAGTTGGTGTCATCAGCATACTGGGGACACTTAACTCTAAAACTAAAACTCTGAATGACCTTTTCTCACAGTTTCAGGTAGATATTAACCCCTAGGAACCCTACAGGGCAGGGGTAGAGTCAGAATAACATAGGACAAGTGGAACCAGGATTATATCCAATGGACATGTATTAGTCACAGCACCAAACCAGGAGCAGATCTGAGTGATTTTATCTGTAAATTGCCATGCAGATTCTTCACAGCAGGTTTCCAGGTGGTCTGCCTGCTGCTCTTGTGGGAAGACAGCAAGAAGAGATAGCAACAAAAGATGAAATAGTGCTAAATAGGTGCTATTATATTTATGTGAATTCCTTCTCATGGGCATTTGCTAGTCAGGGCAGGACTAAAGTTTCAGAAACCAATTTGGCAGGGCAAAAATGATTGTTTACTGAGTAGAAACAGTTATCCAAACCTTTTCCTTCCACTCTGGCTATTATGCAAATAATTTCTATATCTTCAGGATAGAATGAGTATAAGAGTGAGGAATTATTTTTATATCTTTTTTCTATGCTGTGAACAGTTTGTTAAAATAGATGTTTGCAGAAGAGGATGCTGGAATGTAAATTTAACCTAATTTTGTTCCTAACACAGCTACTAAGAAAGGCCTGAAAGATGAAATTGAATCCATTTTGCGGGAGCGTATTATGGTTTTGGATGGAGGCATGGGGACCATGATCCAACAACATACCTTGACAGAAGAGGAGTTCCAGGGACAAGAATTTAAGGATCATTTGAAACCACTAAAAGGAAACAATGATCTGTTAAGCATTACGCAGCCTGATATAATCTACAAAATTCACAAGGTCAGTATAGTTTATTTTGTGAAGATCCTTATTAAAGAAATCTATTGATTTTTCTGGAATATATGTATGACAGCTTTTAAGACCAATCATCATGGATAACTTTGTCCAAAAACTTCTGCAGATCAGTGTGTGTATAAGAATCATGACTCTGTTACATCTTTTGAGTTACATTATTAGAGAAGATACCATGTATGCTCAACTATAACTTGACCTCAGGTATAACTTGAAGGCAGATTTTAGGACTAAAATTATGGATTTTGATATGACCCATGATTAAATCAAAGGTAAACAGGGGTATTTAACAAAGGATGTGAAGGCTGGATGGGTGATGAGGGAACTACAGTAAATGGTGTTTGTGTGATGTGTGTGGGAAGGCAACCAAGCTCAGGCAGGGCTAAGAAAACACACACATCAAAAATGATAAGGCAAAGCCAAAGAAATGGCAACTGGGTTGGCAGTGATTACAGCCGTTAACTTGAATGTGATAACGTTGCTTGATTTTCACCCAAAAAACCTGACAAGCATACTCAAATCTTATTCACATCCTTCGGAGTCCAATTCCTCCCAGTACTCCTTTGAGGGGAAGCACCAAAGAGCCACCACTGTCACCATTTTCTCACCCTGGCATTCAAAAAGGCCCAACAACAGCTGGAGGGCTACACCTTCCCAATGCTTGCTCTAGGATATAACAAGGTTACACAGTGCTCAGTTCTGAGATAGGTAGCCTAACATCCATTCCATTTGCTGTGTCAGTGGGGAAGGACATGAAGGAATGGGAAAGATAACAAGGTGTCGCCTCCTCCAGCCATGGCTTGAACAGTGCTGTATGGCTCCTGTTAAAAACTGGCTGGAGGACTGAATAAGAACTTTCTTAGTTTGGGTCAGGCATAGTAGTGGAGATATGCTTTATTGTAAATTACACTTATAAACATTCAGTGTCTTATCTCTCTTCAACTTTGTTAAAGTTTAAAACATGATTTGGTCCCTTTTCTTTGTTCTCTGTATTAGTGTGCTTTATTCTTCCAGATAATCTAAAAGTGTCCTTGGTAACCTAAGACTGTAGCTATTGTTTTCCTTTTTCTCTCTTGGTGACTTTGGGGGGTTGCAGACTGTCAAAAATAGTGTGAATTCAGTCCACTTTTAGGGTTAGGGTTAGTGCTAGGGAATCATGGGAATTGTTATTTTTCTGAGACATTGAACCTTCTTTGTCAGAGAACTCTAGTGCCACAATAAAATTCAGTTCCCATGATTCCCTAACCTTAACCCTAACCCTAAAAGTGGACTGAATTCACACTATTTTTGGCAGTCTGCAACCCCCCTTTGTGGGCACGATATAGTACGCTTCTGGGTATAGCTTGAAAGTAATGCATGACAAATAATGGTGTTGCCTATAATGTCTTTGAGTTAATGAGAACAGTATTCCTTCTGCAAAATAATAATAATAATAATAATAATAATAATAATAATAATAATATACATGGTTACATTAATTCTGTTGATGTAATAAGTAATCTAAAATATTGGGCATAAGTGTGATTTGGAGCTATTTTTGACCTATCATTTTTAAAGTGTATTTTTTTTAAAAAAATAATTATTATAAAGTAATACATACATACATATATGCTTATTTGGTCAGTGACCAGCAAGATTTAAAAAAGAATACAAAGCAAAATACATAAGTGCAACAATGAACTTCAAGTGACACACAATAAAATAAAATAATGTAAAATAATATAAAAACACACTCTCCTGTGATTTTATAAATTTCATGATGAAAGTAAAATGTGCTAACATCCTTTGTACAAATAGCAAAGAAGCAATGGCAGTATTTTAGGGATGCCAACTTTACTATGTCCGTTCTGATGTGTCATCCCCACATCCCTTGTACGGTACTTTTGCAGAGATGTCTAGAGGCAACATGCTGACTGAGGGGCAGCATGGTATAGACCAGGGGTAGGCAACCTTTCCCCTTTAAGGGCCGAGGGACTTCAGCTCCCAGAAGCCTCAGCCATGTTAGCCAATAGTCCCATGTTGGCCAATAGCTCCTGGGATTCTGGGAGCTGAAATCCCTCGGTCCTTAAAGGGGAAAGGTTGCCTACCCCTGGTATAGACAGACATATTTTATTTGGTCAATGACCAGCAAAATTTAGAAAGGTTACAAGACCCAGTACATAGGTACAACAGTGGACTTCAAAGTGACACAGTACAATAGAGTAGTATAAAATAAAATAAATTAAAATGGAGTACAAAGTTTATATTTCGCCTGACAATTTTCCTTTAGAATTTTAAAATTAAAATAAGATAGAAATATATTTAGGATAGGGAGATACTTTTTGTCTGAATTTGTCTTATTTTAATTGCAGCAACACAAAACTTAGCAACTCTACATGTAATATAGGGGTTTAGATCCTGAAGTAGGTATTTTATGTAGAAATTATCTGGATGCCCCAGCCATTTTTCTACTAAAGGTGCAATATAAATTAACCTGGTATCCTCATGAAATTTACAATGTAACAGTACATGTGAAATAGATTCTACTTCTACTTCTCTGCATGGACA
>CM034701.1:330895812-330935454 GCA_020142125.1 Phrynosoma platyrhinos
GCTTTTCCTGCTTAGAAAGTAGTCTTATAGGAAGGAAAATACGGTATTTATTTTAGAAACTGAGGTGTGTTCATTTGGAGGAACAGCATGAGTATAGAAGAAGAATTACTGCTATTTCCATTTTCAATTATAATCTAACTACATAATATATGGTAGATTTTCCTCCCCTGCTGTTCAAATAATGAAAAGGCACTAGATGAATTTGTAGATGGTAGGACTTTTTAAGCTTTCCCTCTAATCTCTTAAGATTAATAGCAGAATTAAAGTGATTAGAGGGTCCAATTTTACACCTGGTTACTTACCAGCAGTGGTAGAGAATCTGTTAAATGTGTATATAGGCAATTCAAGGAGCTATTGGGGGAACATTGCATCCATATGGACACTATCACTTTGGATTTTATTAAAGCTCATATATAATCATAGGTACTCATAAATAGCAATACTGAATACTAATCTCTATATAATTTGTTGTCACGTGCCTTCAGATCATTTCAGATTTATGGCAACCCTAAGGTCATGGTGCTTTCTTGGCAAGATTTGTTCAGAGTGTGTTTGCTTTTGCCTTACTTTGTGGCTGAGAGATTGTAATTTGCCAAGGTCACTCAGTGGATTTCCATGGATGAGCAGGGATTTGAACCCTGGTCTCCAGAGTGATAGTCCAGTGCTCAAACCACTGCACCATGCTGGCTCTCTCCTTTACAGAATGGTCATTTTTAATTACCAGTGAACCTTGCATTTTCATTTTGTAACTTTTTAAAATTGCTATACTACTTTTGTTTTATAGCATGCATTACAGTGTAACTTGCATGACAGTCATCTAAGTTAAAGTTCGTAGTGTGAGGTTCTGTGGTTAAAGTAGTCAGGAGCACACAGGTATGGAGGGGCCATAAACATAATAGGCCTCCTCAGCTTAGAGCAGGGATGAAGTTCCTGTGCATCTCCAGATACAGTCAGCCCTCTACATTGGCAGCTTTCACTTTTGCGGATTTGATTATTTGTGGATTTGATTAATATGTTCTCTCTAGGAATCTAGAGGTCCTCTAGAGCTGGAAAATGACCATAGAGTTGCATTGGGGGACCTAGAGAAGACACTTCTCTGGGCATTTATAGGTCCTTCAGCATGATTCTGTGGTCAAATTCTGGCAGATGTTGACCATAGAGTTCTGTTGGAGTACCTAGAGATTCCTAGAGAGGTGTTCTCTCAGGTAAAAAAAAACCCACAGGGTTTTGTTATTTATGGTTTTTCCACTTTCATAGGGGTCCTGTGCCTCTAACCCCAGCAAATGTGGAGGGTTCACTGTATTTTAGTACTTTAGTCCTTATCAGCCATAGCCATCATGGGCAAGAGTCAGAACTATGCAGCATCATAGTTCTCTCACTGTTGATTTAAGTTATTAACAGAGAATGCCATCTGTACTGAAAGGCTACAGTTTCAGTTTTCTTTGGGTATGAATCAGAACTGAGATTATCCTTTAGAAAGTTCTAGAAGCAATCCTAGAAATAAGTTTCAAATTTTCTCATTTGTGATGCTGAATGTATAGGTTTTATAAATTATATATTATAGAATTTTGTGTTATGTAGACTAACCTCACGCCTCGACTTTTGTAATGCGCTCTACATGGGGCTACCCTTGTGCTTGGTTCGGAAATTACAGCTGATACAAAATATGGCAGCCAGGCTTGTTTCAGGAACATCTCGGAGGGACCACATTACTCCGGTTTTGAGGTCCCTCCATTGGCTGCCTATCAGCTTCCGGGCCCGGTACAAGGTGTTGGTTATTACCTTTAAAGCCCTAAATGGCTTGGGTCCAAGCTATCTCAGGGATCGCCTCCTCCCATACAATCCTCCCCGCACTCTCCGGTCCTCCGGGAGGAACTTGCTGCAGCCCCCAAAATCGAGGCTTGCAGCTACCTCTCAGAGGGCTTTCTCTGTTGTTGCCCCTAAACTCTGGAACGGCCTGCCGGATGAGATCCGTCAGCTTAACATCATTAGACAGCTTCAAAAGGGCTGTCAAGACGGATCTCTTCCGGCAGGCCTTTCCAGATTAAAAATTTCCAAACTAAGATTTTCTCCGGCCTCGGATACGCCCACCCCAGTGATCCTTATGTGGCCCCATCTAAAGATGGTTAGAATCATGGCCGCTGGGTTCATATATTGGTTGTATTGTTTTACTGAATTGAATTGTTTGTTTAACCTTTATTGATTTAATATTGTTTTAAGGGGGGGAGGGATCTCTGGGACTGGGTATTGTATATGTTTTTGTTTTTTTTATGCCTGTAAGCCGCCCTGATTGGGTTACCAAAGGGCGGGATATAAATAACTTTTATTATTATTTATTATTATTATATGTATATATAATATATTACATGTAATATTATAGTGTATATTATGTACTGTAAATTGTGTGTTATGTATATTATATTATTATTATTATTATTATTATTATTATTATTATATGCATATATTACATTTGTTCATTGTGTATATTAGATTGTAGATTAAAAAAGAAATCAACAATGCTTCTTACATGTTTTTCCTGGATCCCATAAGGATGCAGTTAACCACTGTACATACATTCAGTATATATTGGAACAATTAACAAATAGGACTGAAAAATATAGCATAAGCAAAATGTTTTGGTTTCCTTCTCCTTCAGTTGCTAAAGATGAAAAGCTTTCCTACATTATGTTATATTATTTTAAAACAGCATGTTTGAGTTCTGCTGTAACCAGACATCTTAATAAGGTTATCATGGTTTATTAAAAATATTACATTGTAATTTTTTCAGGAGACATAAACTTGAATTGTAAGGATACTTTTTATGTTTTTTCCCCACCCTGATAAAAGTGGCCTTGTTTGCTGTCTTCCCCCTCCCCCTAGGAATACCTGATGTCTGGTGCCGATATCATAGAGACAAACACCTTCAGCAGCACTAGAATAGCCCAAGCTGACTATGGCCTTGAACAGATGGTATGTATGTTGGTTGAGTTTTCCATCAGTAAGATTGGCTTGATTCTGGGCTCCCCCAGTATCTATAATAAAGTTAGCTTTGGTGAAAACATTTTTATCCTTCTCTTTCCCTTTGTTGTTTCCCTCCACTATAGGTGATAGACCTGTCCATTTGCTTCTGTTATTTTCTTTAGTACCATGCATTTTGATAACAAATGCAGGAGTACCTATTTTGACCATAAGCCACATTCCAAAATCCACATTAATACCTTTCTGGGGCCAACTAAAAAGGCAAACTGTGTTATGTACAAGTTTTTGAAACCAGATGTTTATCAAGTAGAGGTGATAGAAATGTACAAATAGTACAAAGTGGGAGTTGAGAGTGTTTAAATCTCATAGGTTGTAACTTGTCTTTCTCTGCACTATCTCATGGGGGGAAGCAGACGGGAGCTTCCCGTGCGCCACGGGACGGAGCGCCGCTGGACCGCGGCAGCCGCACCGCGGCGCACCGTCGGCGACCCTGGAAGGAGCGCTAAATCAGTGCTCCTTCCTCAAGACAGCGAAAGTGCGCACTAAAAGCGGCGGGCGCACTTTCGCTGTCTTTTCCGCCGCGGCGCATGTGGTCGCCGCGGCGTGAGGTCATCCCCAATGTGCCGGTCGTGCGGACGGCCGGCGCATCTGGGGGCGACCTTGGAGAGAGGAAGGGGCGCCGTTCGTGCGGCTGCCCCTCCTCTTCTCTGCCCAGAAGACGACTTTATTAGTCGTCTGCTTAGGGCCTCATGGCCTCATGCAGACTACATGACTCTAAACCTTTCCCCTGCATGTGTATTTATGGCACTATGTAAAAAAAATTGTCTGACAGAGCTTGTTTCAGCTAAAAGATTATCTGAGCCTTGCAAAGAAGGATTAAATGACCAGGAAAGACAAGGATTAACAGTCACAATAGTCAGCTGTTTAATCATAGCTAACTCACAAAGACTGCAATTGCTCACTTCTATGAGGCAGAAAGGAGAGCTTGTTTTTAGTGATAGTGAGGTAGTATACCTCATCTCATAGAATTGTATTTACTGGTCAAAAGATAAGCAACACAAATAAGCATTACTGGATCTATGCCTACTTACAAGGCTGGGTTATGACTTGTAGCTCGTTCGTATCTTAAAATATACTCTGTACCAAAGTTAAAACAAGATCATGCCCAGCTTGACTGTCCATTGGAGGAATCTAATTCTATAAGCAGGAGCTTAGTTATTACTTTTGATATAGTAAATCAGGGTAGGCAACTGTGGAAGTGTTGCCCCCCCCCCCCCGGAGCTCTTAGAGAGCTGCACCGGCTCTTGCAATAAATAAATAAATAGTCCTCTCCCCAGATGCCCTCTAAGGGACAATGGGGGCATTTTCACCAGGCCCTTTCTCAAAAATCTACTGTATCAAAATTAATAACAAAAATTCCTGTTCATAGAGTTAGGTTCCTGTAACACAGTGGTTTCCATTTTTTTCTGGGCTACTACTGCCCCCTTTCCTCTTAGGTGACATCTCCAGCATCCCCCAACACCTATTTCTTGATATTAGGTCTACTGTTTATGTAGCTCCCAGCCAGACTGTGGCATCTATTTCAGATGTGCCCAGTTTGCCACCACTGCCTCTGCCTCAGTCTCTTTTGTGCAAATACAGCAGTGGCAGAGGCCCAGGCATGCTTCTCCCCTTGCTGGTCTTATAGCAAAAGGAAGGAAGGCTGGGTGGTTGGATGCTTGGTTGCTGCTCCCAAGGTGATGGGGTGCAAAGGAGGCAGTGATCAAGCAGTAACTGAGAAGCCTCTTGCCTGTGTCACCCTTTGCTGCAAGGCTGGCATGGACAAGAGGCTTCTCAGTTGCTACTCAACTGGCTGTTCAATTGTTCCTCTCGAGGTGACTAAGGGCCTAAGCAGACTGTCAGAAATAGTGCACATTAAATTGAGGCACTGCCCTGGCTCAGTGCTAGAGAATCATGGGAACTGTAATTTATTGTGGCACCAGAGCTCTCTGACAGAGAAGGCTCAATGTCTCAGAAAAAAATACAATTCCCATGGTTCCCTAGCACTGAGCCAGGGCAGTGCTTCAATTTAATGTGCACTATTTCTGACAGTCTGCTTAGGCCTTAAGTGCAAAGGGAAGAGCTCCCCAATGAGAAAAGATTCTCAATATGTTATTGGGATGGAAAGGGGCACAGTTGGCTTCCAGCTTTTCTCCCCAGTGAGGAAGGACCCTTAATCTGAGAGAGGTGAGAGAGGCAAAGGACTCTTTTGGAGAATCTCACCAGGTACTCCTCCCCTTCCTTTATACAGATGATGATGATGATGATGATAATAATAATTTATATTATATTATAATAATTTATTATAATAATTTATAATAATTTATATAGAGCAATTGGGGCAGCTTACAACATTAACATTTCCATAAAGATATATTAATACAATTTAAACAGAACATAAAAATCCCAAATCCCACCCGTCTTTTAAGAAGTAAGGGTTCTTCTTATTCCAGGCCGGATGGTGTTGGGATAGTGTCTCTCTCCCTGATGACATCGGATGGAATGGAGGGAGGGCTCTTATTATTCCAGGCCCAATGGTGCTGGGCCTAGTGCCTCCCTAGTGATTCCGGCCAACACCTCTTAAAAATGGTTTCTTCTGCTACCTCTTCTGTTGACCTATTCAATGAAGAAAAACAAGAGTAGCAGTGAAGGTCCAACCTGCCAGCTAAATCCTGTCAAAGCTTACAAAGCTTAAGCAAGGTCCCAAATATAGAAGCTCCTTTTTCTTTTTCTTTCATATCTCCCCACCACCATGTGCTCTACCTCAACATCCCTGCTATGATCCTAAGGCTGCTCTTTCCCCTTGTCTTTCTTGTGTGTCAGTACTTGGATTGAAGGCCCCCCTGCTGCATCCTTGTCCCTCACTGCCCTCTTGGATTTTTGTACTGCCCCAAGCGGGGTACTATTGTCTACTTTGGGAATCACAGCTCTAATGGAACAAGATCTTCAGTCTGAAAATGGAGGCTTACATCTGATATTTAATCCCAGCCAAAACATATCTGTTCAAAGAATCCAATCACTAGGTGTTCTCTACCCCTCCCCCCCACGGACTGGCATGTCCCCCATACCACATTAGTAATGGGACAAAACATATCTATTGTAGGAATGGGCAAAATGAGGCCGATCAGGGCTATTTCTGTGGCTCCCTCAGGTCCAATATTTTTTTGGCAGTTTTTAAAATCAAAAACAATATTTGCTTCAAAATGCCACAGATGACCTTTAGGGGTATGGAGGGCACTTCCATCATGTTTGGAGCCCCTTGGGCCACCTGGGGTCAAACTCCCCTAATTTTTAAAACCCTTTTTTGCACCGAAATGCCCTCTAGGGGATGTGGCGGGCATCTCCTCCACTTTTGGAGTCCCATTCTTGGCCAGTTTAGGCCCAAGGGGGGCATTTTTTAAATAGGCAGGAAACAGGAAGCAACTGGTCTAATAAACTGGAGGAGATAATTGATGTGGACAGTTTTTTTATCTGATAGTGAATGTAATTTTCAGGATCCTTGACATAAATAACATGTATGGTAGTTCCTGCATGTGGACATAACATCATGTTACATGAACAGGCTTAAGCTTTCATTTCCATTTTCACCAAACTGAGGGGTGAAACAGACAGCACCGAAGGAGCAATGTCAAGCCGCCTCTGCCAATGCCGGCTTGGGATTGTGGCAACCTCACGCTGTGGCCCCACTCTGGCTGTTTGCCTGTGCAAAAAAGAAGCGGCAAATTGCTGCTCCTTTTTGAGCTGGCAAAAAGCTGGCTTTTCTGCTCAGCCGCAGCTTTGTGGTGCTCCTTTGGTGTGTAGCTTGTAAATGCTGCAAAGCTGGCCACTGTATGGTCAGCGGGGTGGCATGATGACAGCTTCCCAGTATCTTGGGGGCATGTATTGTGCATACACCATGCCCCCAAGTTGCCGGGAAGCTGCATTGTTGTGCCAACCTGTTTCAGCCCTGAGATTTCTTACTATGACCGAACAGGGCTTTTTACAAGTCTGGGGAGTTACTGTACATATAACAGGAATTAATGACAAAGCAGAATCGTCTGGATTTCTGTGTTGGACCTGTAGTTGGATCTGATGGGTATTCAGGTTGGAAGCAGATGCCATTTGCTTGGGTTCTTGATCAGTTATAGTTTTTAGGACTGCATTACTGCAAACCTCAGCAGATTGTAACCCCAAGGCCATTTGTCTGTTTCTACTTTCTTTCTTTCTTTTTAATTAAAAAGTGAAGCATAGTGTATTTTGTTCAAAAGGCACTTTTCTATGCAAAATATTTTTGTTACAAACGCACAACCCCGCCCATGAATTTGTCATAAAAAAGTGCCAAATAGCATATAAATAAATAAATAAATGAATAAATAAAATCGAATCAGCAATGGATAATTTTCTCAATGTCATTTATTGATGTGGTATATCATTGTTGGTTGTGGATAAGAAAGTAACTGCCTATTCTTGACATCCCTAATGTGTTGATACTAATTGGCTACAGGAGACCTCAGGGCTTTTAGTAGCCAATTAACAGTATTGGTTTGATTGAATTAGGGTGTGGGAAGGCTTAATTTTTATTTCTTCTAGGAGCCTTTTGACCAGAACAGATGTTCTAGAGCAGGGGTAGGCAACCTAAGGCCTGGGGTCCAGATGCGCCCCCCGAGGCCTTTGGACTGGCCCCAGGCTGGTCCTGCCACTGCCGCCACCGCCGTCCCCTGCTGCCCCCCGCTGCTGCCGCCACCTGCCATGATAATATTGATTACTGTTGTTATTACTTGTTCTTGGGGTTTTCTTGGCAAAATCCCCACAGGGGTTTTGCCATGGGTTTTCTGGGGCTGAGAGAGTGTGCATGCGTATTTTTAAATTTTTAAAATTTTTTAAAAAACATATTTATTTATTTATTTATTTATTTATTTATTTATTTTTGGTGCTTCGGCCCCCCCCCAATTGTCTGAGGGACAGCAACCCGGCCCCCGGCTCAAAAAGGTTGCCTACCCCTGTTCTAGAGGGATGGGATGCAGTTCTCATGGGACCCATAAAATGCATCCCAGTCTCATTTTGAACCTCACCAATTGCCTTTTTCAAACTAAATGGAGACTTTAGATCCAAGGTTATGTTGTGAAAACCTAAAATAGAAGTGCACTGGTGTTTTCATGCAACAAAGCCCAGCAACCTACGGTACATGGCAGGGGGTTGGACTGGATGGTCCTTGTGGTCTCTTCCAAATCTGATTCTAACCTCTGTCCTTGTAGTCTGTGGAATTGCCCCTATGTACACTGAAGATATAGGCTTTAGAATGCAGTTAAAATAGTGGTATTTGACCTTGGAATATAAAATCATTTTTTTCTGTCTTGTTTTTGATATTCCAACTTATGTACTTCTCCACTGGCTAGGCTTATAGGTTGAATAAAATATCAGCGCAAGTAGCTAGAAGAGCAGCTGATGATGTTACTGCTGAAACAGGTAAGTAGTTTTCTTTTCTTAAAACACTGTGCTTGAATTGCAGGTCATCATGAGTCACTCTTGTTTACCAGAGTGTTGTTTAAAGTATATGATTACTGGAGATGTCCTTCAGTAAAACTGGACAAAAACAATCAGTTTTATCCAGCATGCACACTTGTTTTAAACGTTTATTTATACCGAATTGGATAAAATGCAGCTAAACTGGTTGGTTTTCAGATTCTGATGTTTGAAGATATCTGGTATTTGAAGCAATTAGAGGATATAAAATTTCAACATTCCATCAGATAAAATTATTTTTGATTTCAAGCAGGATTTGTGGCCTCTCAGTAGCTTTGAAGATGTGCAGCGATCTCAAAACCAAGAATAAAAGGGATTAGTAATTGCTAAGGACAGGCCCCTTCCATTTTTTTCACACATTGCAATTTAGGGCATAATACCATTTTCAAAAAGCAAACTGGTTTCAGTCTTTTCAAAGTTGTTATACCCTTTTATTATGTCATAGCTACCTAACTTTCCAGATTAGATTTTTAGTTCTTAGTAGACGTCTTCAAATAAGAATTGCTAATTTGTAAGTATATAAAATGAAGGCTTCTTGCCTTTGTGGGACCTTCAGGCTTGTCAGATTGCAGTGCTTAGTGAGAGCAGAAGTTACAACTGCCAGAATGTTTCTGTCATGGTGGATTTCAGACCCATTAGTAGTAGTAGTAGTAGTAGTAGTAGTAGTAGTTGTTGTTGTTGTTATTATTATTGTTGTTGTTGTTGTTGTTGTTGTTGTTGTATTTATATCCCACCTTCCTCTTGGTACAAGGACCCATTACATTAATTAATACTGGGTCCTCTTGGCAAGTTCCTTTAGCCTATTTCCTCCTGTTTCTAGGCTACATGAATTGTTTTGCCCACTCCTGTATTCTTCTTGGCCTCCTTTTATTCACCTAATTTTTCAGTTTGTCTTCTGTGTCTTCACTGTCTATTACTTCTTGAAATCTTCACCTTCAGCACCCATTATTTTCTCACTTTTCTGCTTTTGGAGCCACTCCTTTTCCCCTTTTCTATTTAATAAATATCTCACCAGGTTGTCATCCTGAAGGATTCCAAGACAGTATCCAGTGAATGAATGAATGACAACTATATATATATATTTTAAAAAACAACCTTACATATTAAGCTGTATATAACGGAGAACCATAAATATGTCACATAAGACAGAAGTAATAAAATAAATTTGAATACCTGATCAAATAAACATGCCTTAACCTGGGAAAAAAAAAACAAAAAACAGACTGGTTTTCTTAGAGGATTATTCCAAAACCAGGATGCCACCACTGAAAAGTCTCTTTCTTTTTTTGATGCATACCATACCTTATCAACTGATGGCACTGGAATAAGGTTTTACTCTGAAGATTTATGCATTTTCTTTAATTACCCACTCTGTTGACTAACCTGGCTAGCCTTCATTTTTCTTTTCCTTCTTCTGTAAACATAGTAATATTCTCCTGACTCTCAAACATTGTTAAGTTTATTCCCTTCTTGAATTCACCTCTTGCTGTCATTTCTTCTCTGCCCCACACCTTGTTCCCTAGTGACCATTTGTTCTGTTTCTTTTTTCAATGGGGTTGTCTGCATTGGCCAAAAGCCTGGTGCTCCCCCTGGCCTCACTTCCTCCAGTTCAGATGATGCAGGCCAAAACCCCGGGGCCAGGATCAGGCCCAATCCTGGTAGACTGCGCACAGATCTAGTGGATCTGACCACTTCCCAGGGTAAACAGCCTCTACCACATCTCAGTTTGATTCCTGGTCTTCCATGGAGTTTCCTGAAAACACTGCAGCAAACCTTGGCTGTTTACATGCCCCCCTGCACTCCTTATGTTACCTTGCCACACTGTCACTGGTACCGAAAAGCCCACCCATCATTGTGTCTGATGCGGAAACAAGGTGCCTGGCCACATGGCTGCAGCCAGGCACCCAGTTTCTGCCTCAGGCACAGCAAAGGGGAGGTTTTTTTTTTAGTACCAACGATAGTGAGGCAAGCTAAGGATTGCCGGCTGATAGTGGGTCCTGGATTGGTGCAGGGGCACGTGTGTAAACATTCACCCATTCCCACACCGATCTGGGTACTGACCTGCGTGATCACCAGGGCCAGAGGAGCACTATCCTGGCCTGTCTGCTCAGCCCCTTAGACAAATATCTGTTTTATAGTTTTCCTTTAGTCACTTTGTAGAGACCTGTTCCCTGTCTTCATTTATATTTCTTATGATGTTTTAATCCTGTGATTCAAAGTTTGCCATATGAATGTTGTGTTCTTATGTCTCTTCTTTGTTAAGGACATAAGAGATATGTCGCTGGGGCAATGGGTCCCACAAACAAGACCCTTTCTGTTTCTCCTTCAGTGGAAAAGCCAGATTATAGGAATGTTAGTAAGTATTGCTACTTTTTGTTTAAATAGTGTATAAAGATACTTGTTTTTTTTATTCTTTTGTTGCATTGGTTCTGCAGTATAAACTGAAATGCTTCTATAATCTGCAGTTGCTGAGTCCAAAGACATCCATTTTGAGGTCAGTTTAATGTTTCTGCTGCAGTCACTAAATTGATTAATCAAGATTTTGAGGCATTTGTGGTATCTGTTGGGTTGTTGTTGATCTTTGCCTTCAAGTCATTTCTAAATTATGACAATCCAAGGTGACCATATCACTGAGTTTTCTTGGCAAAATTTGTTGGTTGAGGGCTTGCCATTGGCTTCATCTGAGGATGAGAAAATATGATGTGCCCAAACTCACCTAGTGGGTTTCCATGGCTGGGTGGGGATTTGAACCCTGGTCTCATGGTGTCCTAGTCCAACACTCAGACCACTACACCAGACTAGCGGCCAACCAAATCTGTTGTGTAGCTAAGCAAATTTTATGAAGGTCTAGCTAGTACATTAGTACCCAAACATAGGCCACTAGATGTTGTTGGACTTGAACACTCAGAAGCTCATGGATTCTGAGAGTTTAAATCAACATCATCTGGAGCCATATGAAGATGAATTCCAAATTCTAAAAAGCTAGGTGGAAGCTGCAATAAGAGAAATGACAAAAAACAAATAATCAGGAACAGATGATATTTCGTCAACTGCTGCAAGCCACATTGATAGAGTCAACTCTAGTGCTAACATATCCTGTCACAGTTTACCTTGAAACAGTAAGAAATAACAGAACAAAGTTACCTTACTTCCTATACATATTTATGGAGCATGAGTACCACATTTTACATTGGAATTAGAATGAATTTTTCAATGTCATATGTGTTGTAATAAGGTAATCTATTTGTTTTTTAATAGCTTTTGATGAGCTGGTGGAAGCTTACACAGAACAAGCCAAAGGACTTCTTGATGGTGGAGTAGATATCATGCTAGTTGAAACCATATTTGATACAGCCAATGCTAAGGTGAGAGTTCTAAGCAAAAAATCCTGAATATGTGACAGAAATGTTGATAATGACTTTGTATCCCACATGGGGATTTCATGTTTAGGTGACAAAGAGTCCAAAGCACATTAATTTTCTTTTATATAAGATTATAGTATGTCTTTTTTAAACAACTGAATTTCAAAATGGATGTGGATGTAGGTACTGTCTTACTTGATTCTTTAATACTTTATATAGTCCTGGAGGAGGTACGGTATGTGTATAATGGGGAGTGTATAGTGAGGTTTGACAAATTCTCCTTTCTGGAGAAATTTCAGGAATGAGAAAAATAAAAAGATAGAGTGGTGATGATAATAACAACATGGGAACCAGGTCCAAACCTGAGACTGTTGGCTCTGTATATAGCACAAAGATTACATGAGGGCAAGAGGGTTTCCCCTCCCCTTCCCTCCCACTGTGTACTAAATGTCACAGTGAGGCTGGTATTCTAGGCAAGCTGAAGCCTGGGATATTCTTTTAGGAACTGGGAATGCTTTGCAATATTTGTTCTGGGTGTCCACTGCCCATAACCATGACCTTGGTTTCTTGAGGGGTTGTGAGATTTCTTGTAGGGAAGTTTGCTCCCTGCAGTCATAGCACCATATACTGGTTAGTCTTTGGTTTCTTTGTGATTTTCTGTAGCTGATTTGATTTGGGGAAAATTGAGCCTCATATAAGGAGAGTTTTGCATTGTTGTGATATTCTTCTGCTTTTAAAAAAAAACCCTCTCAAGGTGGATGAAGTACTTTGAGAACTCCAAAATATAATGAAGTCAAGACACTAATACTTTCTGACTTTTTACTGTACAGGCAGCTCTCTTTGCCCTCCAGAATTTGTTTGAGGAAGAGTATGAACCCAGACCAATATTTGTGAGTATGATAAATGAACTTTCTAGATGGATTATACTATTTTACAGTTTCTGTGAGTAAGTTCTCTACTGCTTCTGTTTAGTTCACGGATGAACAATGATGTCAGTTTCTTGGAAAAAGGTGAACTAGAATATTTTCTGGTGCTTTAAATAATGTTGTCAGATGTAGTACATTTGGTTTAGATGCAATGTTCAAAGACCTTCAGAGCTTTATATGGACATTATTTTATTGTAGTATGTGTAATAATCTAAGGAAAGTAGTATATATTTTCTTATATGTACGAAAAAATGATTACTACAGAAAGAACAATAAATATTTTAAGGCACATACCTAAGGAGAACTATACCGTACATATTTTATACTGTATCAGCACTTTACCTTTTTTTTTTTTTTGCTGAGGTAGAACTGTGGTTCCTTCAGCTTCACTCAAGTCACTAAATCAGTTCTGTTTCAAGTTGAAGATTCAATACAACTAGTTCAACACTTCTTTAAATGATGGATGTGAATCTGTGGGCACAGGCAAATTATCACACTTTGTCTTGACTTCTTGTACTTGTTACTTACTGAGAAACGAGATTTTGTAAAAGAGAAATAAGCTTAGCAATGTCTTCATTTATTAGTCCTTTCCTCTGAGCACTAGGGCTTGTGAGTGTTGTTTCCCTTACAGGAATAGCTAGAAGTTGATACTCTATTTTTAGCCCACCTAACACAATCAGTTGCAGTACAATAGCCCAGACAACTGTGGATAAACCTAGGGAGGGCAGTGTGTAGAACATTTTCTTAAAGTTTTCCAGAATCACCACATCTCTGTTCATGAACACTTTATGTTGTACACTACCTGGTCCTAAATATCAGAGTTCTGTTTCAAGTTCCTTCTAATTTCCAAGTGCACATTCTAAAGTAGCATCATCATCACCACCATTATGACAGACTGGAATAGTGTACTATTTTGAACTAGGAATCCCCTGACTAGAATGGGTGCTGGGCATGCCAGAGGATTCTAGAAATTGTACAAAGATTTTTCTAAATTCTGATTAAGAGATAAATGAATGTGACCCACTTTGTTACTTCAGGCATTGCATGTCACTGCAATCTTTCAGACTGACTGAGGGTACTCTGTCAATATAAAAGAGATGATAAAATGAAGGACACATGGAACCATATGAAGATGAACCCCAAAGTCTAACAAGCAAGGTAGAAGCTGCAATAAGAGAAATGACAAAAAACAAATATTCAGGAACAGATGATATTCTGAACTGCTGCAATCCACATTGACAGAGTCAACTCTAGTGCTAACTAACATATGTCAACAGATATGGAAAACAAAACGATGGCCAACAGATTGGAAATGTTCAGTATAGATCCAGATCCACAAAAAAGGAGACACAAAAGACTGCAGCAACTATAAGACCATAGCACTAATCTCCTACGCAAGCAAAATTATGCTCAAAATTCTGCAATATAGACCCTAACTATACATGGAGAGAGAAATCCCAGAGGTCCAAGCGGGGGTCAGGAAAGAAAGAGGCACTAGGGGACCACATTGCAAACGTAAGAAGGAGAACCCTCCCTCCAGTTCATCTGATACCATCGGGCCTCAAAGGGAGAGAGGCAGGCCCAGCTGCATTTGGCCTAGCCTAGACTAAGAAGGAGAGCCCTCCTTACAGTCCGTCTACCATGGTCGAGGCCTCAGAGGGAAAGAAGAATCTCGGAACTATCCCCTTCCCCACTGCCACTTCCTTCTCCTTTTGTGTCATGTCTTTTTAGATTATAAGCCTGAGGGCAGGAAACCGTCTAATTAACCATTTGTAAGCTGTTCTGAGAGCCTGTGTGGCTGAAGAGCCGGGTATAAATACTTGAAATAAATGAAATAAAATAAAATAATAAATAAATAAAGGAGTGCACCAGGGAATTCCAAAAGAAAATCAGCATGTGCTTTATAGACTACAGCAAAGCCTTTGATTGCATAGCTCATGAAATGCTATGGAATGTCCTTAAAGATATGGGAGTGGCAGAGGCTATTGTCAGAGCAGCACACAGAAACAGAATGGTTCGCAATTGGTATGGGGCAGACAAGGCTGCCTCTTATCAACCTACCTGTTTAACTTATATGCATTAAATATTGTAAGGCAAGCAGGCTTGGACACAGAAGAAAGAGGAGTGAAAATAGGAGGAAGGAATATCAATAATCTAAGATACCATAATACTAGCAAAAAACCTCAAAGTCCTGGAACTACTACTAAGGCAGATCAAGGAAAAAAGTGCAAATGCAAGCCTGAACATAAAGAAAACAAAAATAATGGCAATGGAGAATCTAGACAATCTAGACAATGAAGAAATAGAAGTAGTAAAAGAATTCTCATACCTGGGATCAAACATTGGGGACTGCAGAAGAAGGAGGTTAAGAATAGGCAGCTATGAAAGAACTAGAAAATATTCTGTAATGCAAACATATACAGCTGAATACAAAATTTAGAATTGTACAAGCCATTGTTTTCTCTATTACCATGTATGAATGTGAGAGCTGGACAGTTAAGAAAGAAGATAGGAAGAAAATCAATTCATTTGAGATGAGGTGCTGGAGAAGAGTGCTGAGGATCCTGTGGACAGCCGAAAAGACAAACAAATGGGTCCTAGAGCAGATCAAGCCAAAGGTCTCCCTGGAAGCCAAGATGACAAAACTGAGGCTGTTGTATTTCGGACATATAATGAGAAGGCATGACTCACTGGAAAAAAATCAAGAATGCTGGGAAAGGTGGAGGGAAGTAGAAAGAGAGGAAGGCCATATACTAGATGGATGGACTATTAGGGAGGTCATAGGTATAAGTTTGCAGGAACTGAGCAGAGCAGTGGAGGACAGGGAGTCTTGGAGATGTCTCATCCACAGGGTTGACATGGGTTGAAATCAACTCGAGGGCAGCAACAACTCTGTTAATGATACTGCCAGTGTAGTACATTACACAAATGGATACAGAGGGCTGGTCTGCAATGCTCCTCCTTGGACATTTGCCAGTGGTAGTTATTGCAGTGGACATAAGGCCTTATGTCCGCTGGCATTAGCTGACAACCTTGGAGAGAAGCTGTGATTTTAACAACTGTAGTACTTCCCCTGCTTACAAAACATGTTTTATGTTTAAAATGTAGTATCGCCTGCCCCAAACCCCTGCAGGCTAAAAATTTAAATAAGGTACAGTATGCAGCTTTGCATTCCCTCTGGTTTCTGTGAATCTGATCAGCTGCCTTTTATATGTATTTTTCCAAGTATGCTCTAACCTTGCTTGACTGTTCAATAGCCAATAAAGACCTCTTGTGGTTTACAGCAAGCATCATGTTGCCAGCTCTCCTGTATAACATCCTGCATGCCTAGGGAAAGAGGCTGGCATGAAGGCTTTGTTGGTTCAGTGCAGCTGAGTTCTAGTTGTTTGGGGCTATGCCCATTGGAGTGCATCATACTTTGAAAGCAGCTGGCTAGGGAGGAGAATGTTGTCACTGAGCCCTGTGGTGTGCCCAATGTACTTCATGATGTGCATACATGAAACAAGGATTACCCATGATGTTATACTTGAAACACAAACTTTTCACTGGTTCAGTGATGCAGTCACCATCATTGATTAACTGTTATTTATTATGTGGCAGAAGTAATATGTTTTTAATGTATGAATTCACCCTAATTTGTTCTATTTGTGATACCAAAACTACCATGTAATTTATGGCTTTTGTTCATTTGAGGCACTCCTGAGAGTTTCTGTTAAACCAGCATGTTAGAGAAGGCACTGGCAAAAAGAGAACTTACTCTTGTCTGGATGTTGGCTTTAGCAGTATCTGATTGTAGGATGAAGGAATATAGTTGATGGACCAGAACTTTATACTTAATTAAAAGGCTAACATTTTGCAGGGTTTTTTTGTTTTTTGTTTTGCTAACTCTGGTTTCCATGGTGATCCTCTAAGATTTGGGAGACTTTTTAGTGCTGAAAATATTATATCAGTCAGTCTCTATTTATACACAGTGATTGAAATATAATGCTAAAGTAAAAGAAAGCATTAGAAAATATGATATTCAAAAGAATGTCAAAATGAAATTCTCAAATGCCAAATTATAGCCCGAAGGAGATGTCAGGGAGGAAGAGGAGGAGTCTTCCATCCTATTATAGAATCCATGAGTGTTCCCTTAAAAAAAAAAAGATTTACTGTAGTGTTTTGTGTAAGTGTTTGTATGATGTTCTCTGTATAATGTTTAGACTCCCCAATTGTATATTTAAGTAAAAGTTTCCTTTTTTACCTTGTTTTGCCTTTAGATAGAAGAAAGCTAATATTTTATACTTTGTGACCAGGCCAATGTTGTTCACAGAGGTAATTGCACAGAATGGTCAGCACGTTGTATGTCTCTTCTAATGGTTAATTGGGCATTGTTTGCTTCAGTTTAGCTTCTGTTGTTTGTATACTTCTTAACTTGTGATTTTTATTTTTCTCTCTATCACCCTTGCATTCTTTAGGTGTCTGGAACCATTGTTGATAAAAGTGGACGTACCCTATCTGGCCAGACCGGGGAAGCATTTGTGATCAGTATATCTCACAGTGAACCTCTCTGGTGAGAGCATATGATATTCTAGAGTCTGCCTATGATAAAACCGTAGCAATAGGGTCTTACTGGTTTTTATAAGATAGATTCAGAAGCATGGAGCTTTTGGTAACATTGACCATACATTTTGCTTTGTTATTTTTCAACCTCTACTGTAGCACAACTGGATATTGTCAGAGGGACAGAGATGGCTTAAAACCCCATTCAGCAAATGTACTTCTTGCACAGGGCAACCTCAGTTATTCCAGAACTCTACATGCACATCTTGAATTGTCAAGAATATTTATCCAGTTGAAGCTCTTACTGATTAGTCAAATGTGTCAGTTCTTCATGTCTTTAGTTTAGTTTTTTGGCAGTCTTTAAAAAACATCTTACATATTTTCTCACCTGTCCCTTATATTGCTTACATATCGAATGTTATTCTGTTTGAACCTGCTCTGTTGTTCTCCTTTGGTCTTTGCTCACAGTATAAAGACCATTAATGAATGAATATTGAATACCTGAGATGTATCCCAAAGGAGATGAAAACTGTTTATTTCCTTGGCATGGAAAATGTTATATGACAAAGGTAGAAAGCCTCTGGTAATACTCTACAGCAATTGATCTGACTACACCAGGAGTGGGCATATATCCGGGATACGTTTGCATTAAATTTTTGTGCTTGTATAGTTAGTAAAATTCTTGTGCTTACAATATAAAGTGTTTCTACTTAAAATGTGCTTATGCTTATAAAGTGCTTGTGTTAATAAGAAACATTCTTCTCCAAGCTGCATACTTGTCCCTATAGCTGTATCATTTGTCTCATTAAAAACAATAGGATTTGCCACTATTTGTGAATTTTGCTATCTGTAGTAAATCCAAGAAAGTATCCCTTGTGGATATGGAGGCCCTACTGTATTCCCCCCCCCCCTTAACACTAAACAGTGCAGACAACTCCTGAGACTTATTTAAAATGTTAATTGCTGCTCTGGTAACTTCCAGGGGATGTTATTCACCTTTTCTTGTTGTTGGGAGAGTTAGTGCCATAAAAACAGACTTGGGAGGCTGCATGTTGCTCCAGAATCACACTTGGCCTACTTCTAAGTCCCTTTTACACTACCCAGTTATAGCACTATGACTTCACATTACCGTAACTGCCATGGAGACACCCTGTGGAATCCTATGATTTTCAGTTTGTAATTTTGTTGTTAACTGCTATCACGTTAGCTTCAACGTATGGTGACTGTATAAATGAAAGATCTCCAAGAGACCATGTTCTTAACAGCCCTGCTTGGGTCTTGCAAATTCAGATCTGTGGCTTCCATGATTCAGTGAATCCACTTATGTTGGGTTCTCCCCCCCCCCAATTATTTTTGACTTTATCTAACATTATTCTCTTTTCTAATGAGTCATATCACCTTGTGGTATGTCATAAATACAATAGCCTCAGTTTAATCATTTTGGCTTTTATTGAGAGTTCAGGATAGATTAGCTATATGACCCATTTATTTGCCTTTTTGGCAGTCTATGGTATCTGTAGGACCACATTTTAAATGGGTTGATTTCCTAAAACTTGCAGTTGGGAGGGGGGTATTTAGAAGTCCAAACTCCAGCGCCTTGCCACACAACAAGCCCCAGGATTCCGTAAGATGTTGCCATGACAGTTAAAGTGGAATATAGTGCTCTATAAAAGTGTAGTATGGAAAGGCCCTTGGACTACTTAAACAAATCCTCAGGTAGGCCCATCTGCCTGTTGCCAGATTCAAATATATATGATTTGTGGCCCATCCCTCATTTTTGGTATTCAACCACATCAGAACGAGATGGTATGGATTGTTTAGAGTTTGCATGTGCATCATGAAGTTTTGCCCTATTGCAAAACCCTTGGAAATAAATCCATCTTCAGGGAGGAGAAATAGAAATGACTTGAGCTACATGATTGTAGTCATTTATCAAAATGCCTGTCTCTTATTTCTCTTGGCACTGTGGAGCTCTGGAGAGATGAAACTGATAAGGCTTGTAGTGTGAGACAGAGACACATGGTGTTGAAATAGAGTAAAAAGGACAAACAAATGGGTCCTAAAGCAGATCAAGCTTGAAGCCTTCCTGGAAGCCTTCATCAGCATAGAGGGAACAGCAAAAAGGAGCAATTTTCTTTAAAAGCAAGTCACTGCAATGCTGGTTTTTATGAGGTAGCAGTGGCCTGTTACATCACTATGAGGGGAGCTTACCCATTTGGCAAATGTACATCTCGTTGTACAGTTTTGGACTTCATTTTGGGTGTGTATGAAAAAGAGACACAAGAATGCCTTTAAAAAAAGATGGTCCTAGCTACCTCCAGTTTTTATAAACGCTTTTGTTAAACATCATCTATGATCTGTTACCCAGATAATCAGAATATCTTTACCATAATCTTGCACATGTTTATTCAGAAGTAAATCCCATTAAATTCATTAATGTTTGTTCTCAGAAAAGTGGACTAGGGATTGAAGACTTGGATTATATACAATTTTAATAATAATAATAGTTTTATCCAACAAGTCATTTATAAAAAGTGACTTTGGTTATACTTTATTGTTGGTTCTTTTATTTGGCAAAAAAGAGTTCAGTAATAATATCATTCTGTATATTCATATTTGTTGGAGGTTTGTGGATGCCTTCTGATTGGACCTTGAGCCTAAGGCCTAATTTTTATTCATATTTCTAGTATTCGTATGTACACACTAATAACTTGGTGAGAGATTGCTCGATATCCTTTTTGCATGGGTGGGGGAGGTCTCTGCTTCCTAAGATCCGAGGCAGATAATTCAATTGCATAGTGTTAATTCTAGCTCTAGGCATATTAAGCATATGCATTCTCAAGTTCTTCCTTGTTTTAAACACATTTTAAAGAGCAAGGAAACAGATAATTGGTTTTGGAGCTATTTAAAAAAAAAACAAAAATTTCTGCACATTCTTCTCCTTTACCTCCAGAAAGAAGGGAGTAATTGTATCATGGTTTGGGGCTCCCCATAGTAATCTGGTTGCCCACTCTACCAACAAAATAAAGGACAACATAGGCATTTGATCTGATTCAGGATGAGTATTCTTACAAAAGCACTTTTCAGTTATTGTAGAGTTTGTGGCCTGCTTTTCACAGTACAAATATTTCTGTATTTGGGGGGTGCAGGAGGATATGGATTCATGCCCAGTCCCTCCACAATATATTTGATAAAGTAGTAGAATTATGCTACATGGAGATTTGTGAAGATTTCTGTGTCTCCCTTTTTTTTTTTTTTTTGCTCTTAGTCATAGAGGGTAGACTAAAACAGTTTTTGTTGTTGTGTGCCTTCAAGTTGTTTGCCACTTATGGTGACCCTAAGGTGAACCTATCGCTGAGTTTTCTTAGCAAAATTTGTTCAGAGGAGGTTGCCTTTACCTTCCTCTAAGATTGAGAGATGTGACTTGGCCAAGGTCATCCAATGCATTTCCGTGGCTGAGTGGGGAAGTCACTATGCTATGCTAGCTACACTGTGCTAAAACAAACATTATTTGATTCCATTGTGATATCATTTAAGTGTCTTGCTTCTATTATTTTTACTGATACATTACTGGTGGTATTTTATGTATGTTTTCATAATGTTTTAATGTGATGTTCATGATGATTTAACAATGATGCATAATGCAGCTCATGCAGCTTGAGAAAGCAATATATCAGACATTCACAGAAGATGAGAGGGTGGGCCTTTTTCTGCCCTAAAAGGGAGATAGCTTTTCTCCAATCCTAAATATTTAATCACAACATAGAATTAGTTTTATATACATGTATGGGATTTCACTTTGAAGATTTTGTGGATACCCCAACAGGGTCTTTGTCATTGTGACTTGCTTTCAGATGTTTGGTGGTCAGAACCTCTGAGCTTTCCTATGGCAGCTCAACCTGGTGTCAATAGTACTTTCATTTGTCCAAAACCATGACCTGGAAGCTTCAAATGTCCCTAGACTATAGGATATTCAGTTTGCCTAGTTCCCTTTAATGTCAAACACCAGACCTATTCACGTATTTCCAAAAAAGTGAATATGAATGCCTGAGGAGGGTGGGACACTGATCATTCTCTGTGTATAGTGAGAAATAGTCTGAAGAGGGGAGGGTTTGGTACACAAAGAACTTTCCCATGTGTTCAGGAACGCACATTTTCCAGGATCCTCAATCAGGTGGAGAGTCTTCACTTGTGGGAGGATAACTTCTTTTCAGACTGTCACTTTGCATACATGGAGAATTGATAACAGAGAAGATGGGACTACCACTACGTCACAAGTATTCATATTGTTCCATTTCTAAATAACTGAATATATCTCCCCATGTCCTCATTTTTGTACGTCTATCTCACATATAATCTTACTATTGTCTATTTGTGTAGTACACTTATATCCCACCTTCTTGGCAGCCTAAGAAGATGATCCCAAGTGGGCACTCATCTAGCTAAATGCTTCATTAGTTTCAGCAAGATAGATATGTCAGTGATTCTCAGATAAATTCCTCAGATGATGTGGCTGTCTATGTGTGTGTGTGAAATACATTGCCTGTAACAGGCTGTTGTTTATGTGTGCATATGAAATACATTGCTTGTAACAGGCTGTTGTTGTTGTTGTTGTTGTTGTTGTTGTGTGCTTTCAAGTTATTTCTGACTTATGGCAGCCCTAAGGCGAACCTATTACAGGGTTTATCTGACAAGATTTGCTCAGAGGAGGTTTGCCTTTACCTTCCTCTGAGACTGAGAGATTATGACTTAGCCAAGGTCACTCATTGGGTTTCCATGGCTGAACAAGGATTTGAATCCTGGTCTCCAGAGTCATAGGCCCAGAACAGGCAGGCAGGAAAAAGTGACTCAAACCTTCATTTTGTGGAAGCGGGTCGAAATCCAGTTGTCTGCACCAGCTGCTCTCAAGGTGGCCCAAATGCACATGGCCCAACCACATGGCTTGGCATCAAGCTACACTGCTGGGCAATTCTTTTGTTGCCTTCCCACCATGCATGTGCACTGTCACACAAACACACCACCAGCGACTGCCTGCTTCCTAGATGCCATCCCAATGGATGGCCACTTTTTTGATCGGCCAGACAGTTGCACCTGCAATCCTCCACCAGTATAAGGTAGCGGAGCATCGGTGTGCCCAGTAAAACACTGGCAAAGCACAATCCTGGAGTCCCCCCCATGCCCCCTTCACCCCATGCCCCTCTTGGACTGGTTTGTGTATGTTGTACTTATATCCATTGGAGATATCCCATTTTCACTTTTTGCATCACTGCCAAAACTGCTTGGGTATACCGCCTCTGTCATTTTAAAATGTGCACCTGCACTGGTGCATTTATATGCAGCTTTAGGGTTAGGGTTAGGAGGAATTGCTCTTTCAGAACCTCTCTTGCATCGAGGCATTTATATGCAAGGTAGAAGGGGCACATTTTCCGCCTTGAATCAGATTATCATGGCTTCTTTTTGCTCTGTTTTTTAGCCCTGGACCCTGGCTTCAATCCGGTTTCCATCACCTTTGGAAGTGTGTGTCATCTAAATGCCCTGCCTTCAAAGTGGTCGGAAACCACTTTATTTGGCTCATCTGTTTCACCCCATATTTCAGCACTTAAATATTCATATTTTCATTAAGTCCTTTTTGGTTTCTGCTGAAGTGAACACCAACAATATTCTTATTTGTGTTTTGTTTTTCTAGCATTGGATTAAATTGTGCTTTGGGAGCAGCGGACATGAGGCCTTTCATTGAAGCTATTGGGAAGTGTACAACTGCCTACATTATTTGTTATCCTAATGCAGGTAATATAGTTCTAAGAGAATTTAACTTTTCTATGTCAGTACAAATAATACACATTGTCTACCACAATATATACTGTACATTTAAACATTTCTTTATGTGTCCTATCATTTATGATCAATTTAAACACTACGCTAATAATGCTATGCAAAAACATTATGTCAAATTTGGGCCATTGATTATGACATCATATATGGGAATTCTCTGGAAGAAGAGTGGGTTTACTCTTTTGGCTTCTGATACCTTTTTTTTTTTTTTTTACATCTCAGCTTGGTTACTTTGGATGGAAAGGGCCCCATTTTGGCTATATGACAATTAAATATTTATAGGCTCACTACATCAGGTAGTGAAACTGATTGTGTCGACCTGTATGGGAGTGTGCTGGACTGGGCGGGCCTTGTGATTTCTTCCAACTCTATGATTCTGTGGTGACCAGATTATTTATATTATCTCTGTGTATAAAGGACCATGAGAATGTGTTCATGTAATACATGCTAGTAAATTTGAGTTCTTAATGGTCTTTGTAATTCTCACAAATCAATCGAGCAGCTATGCAAAGCTTTTCATAGAATATTATAGAGCTAGGTAGCTTTTAGTGATGATCTTGCCCCATACTCAGAATAGTTTACTATTGTCAGTGTGATGATATATATTACCCAAGAAAGTATCCTTTTCTTGCTCCTGTGATACCTTTCTATAAAGTTAATATGCTTGAAATGTGAAATAGTAAAATGTATATATAAGTGATTAAATATTAACACACTCATCCATCTGTGTTAAGCAGGCTTTTCCTGTGGAAGAAGATGCTCAGCTTGTGAATGAATCTATTTACAGCATTTGAACGGATGCTTGTCACTTAAATACTGCAGCAATTGTTTCACTACTACAGGATGTTAATATTTTAGTTGAGGTTTTACTGAGAAAAGACATTTATTTTCAGAAAGAAACAAATAAAACTTGGATAATATTGAAAAGCAAATATTTTAAAATTAAGTCAGGTGATTGAGAAAACCTATTTATGAAAAGACTAATTAATTTTCTATTTATTATCCATGGAACACATCATCATCATCATCATCATCATCATCTCTAGTGAAATAACATTGCTGCAGTGATGCTGTTATATTGTTCTAAAGCAAATAATTGCTCTAGAAACTGCTGAAAGACCATTGAACATCTTTCTTGAAATAAAAAGGCTGGCTGAGATTTGTTATGGAATATCCATGCATATGGAACCTTTGCTGTGTCTTGTAAATAGTAAATTATTTGCTCTGTTCAACTGAAATCATAAATATATGTCTTTTCATTTTTAGATTATGGTTGAGTTAAACACATAATATTTCTTTAGGTCTTCCTAACACTTTTGGTGGTTATGATGAAACACCTGAAGTGACTGCCAAGCACCTTAAGGTATGGCATGTTTCCTGTATCACACTGGTCCCGTTGTGAAAAAAATAATAATGTATTTACATCTGAATTTGTGGAAAGGTTGTATTCACGGGATGGCTGGAGGAGCAGTCCACTACACATGGTTTCTCTCATGCCAACATGATCAGCAGGAGTTTTAAATTCTTTTCAGTTAGATTCAGTTGAACTCCTGTCTCCTCAGCCAGTTTTTATTATTCTTGCCTACTGATCGGTCACGTTTTGGTCTCCTCAGCAAAACACAATTAATTTGAGTTAGTTAGGTAGATTTAGATAATGGATAGCATAAATGAAGAGAAGAAAGACAAAATAAAGGAAATGGCTTTATTAAAGTTACTGGACAAGACTAACAAAGAACAAGGCAGCACACACAGCATGCCCCTGAGGAAGTTACTGCAGAGGAATTATTAAAAGTCTTCATGACCACCAGTGATAGTGAGTCTGAAGAATTTAATCCGCCAGTTCATCATGGAGCAAATACTGAAAGATGTTTACAAAAGTACTGATACCCTTGATAGCATACCTAAGAAGAAAGAAAATCACATTATTTCCATATTTAGACAATAGTCTGCTGAAAGCAAGCTCAAAGAATCAACTACAAAAGGATATCAACTATACAATTCATATCTTAGAGAAATATGGCTTTCTTATCAGTTACAAAAAAAGTCACTTAACACCAACTGCTTCTCTAACACATTTAGGAACAGTGATAAATACAAACACAGGATTCATCACCCTATCAGACAAAAAACAAAACCTAAGGAAGGCAATAATGTTACTTCTTCAAAAAGACAAGATGCAACTGATGAAATTGGTAAAAATAATGGGAACATTAATATCTTCCATACAATTTGTTCCACAGGGACAGCACCACTGCAGAGCATTACAAATGTTGCTGATACCACACCAGAGAAACATAGATAAAAAGTTAAGATATTTACTAGATATACCACCAACAGTGAAGAAACAGATGTTGTGGTGGATTACAACAGCAAAAATGAGCAAAGGTGTCATATTAAAGGTGCCACATTATATTCAAATGACAACAGATGCCAGCCTATCAGATGGGGAGCCCATTTAAAACAAATAACAGATGAGAACAGACAACATGACAGTGAGAGCTTATATTGTGAAACAAGGTGGTTTGCATTCAAAAGCACTGGGGTTCAAGAGGCAAATCTGCTGTTCAACTGGGCAGAAAAACATCTGAAATCACTGACAGCAATTTATCTGAAGGGAACATGCAACATAAAAGCAGACTATCTAAGCAGAAACAAAATACATCCAGGCAAATGGGGCTTACATCCAGATGTATTTCACAGACTTCAGGAGAAATGGGGCACATTCACAATAGATCTATTTGCAAATTCTCAGAATGCCAACCCACCATGGTTTTATGCAATACAAAACAGCAAGAATGCAGAAGCAAACGGTGCTTTAGTCATAACATGGCCCAAGGGGTGTCATTATGTATTCCCACCCATTCCGATAATTCCAAAAGTTCTAAACAAAATACAACAACAAAAAGCAACAGTGGTAATAATAACATCTTATTGGCCCAGGAGACCATGGTTCCTTCAACTTCTTCAGATGCCAGTGGCTCCTCAATACCAGTTATCATACAGGCAAGATCTTTTAAAGCAAGGTCCAATTCTCCATCCAAATCCGGGTTGGCTCAGTTTGATGGCTTGGAAATTGAGCGCCAAAAATTGAGACTGAAAGTATATTCGCAAGTAGTAGTGAAAACTATCATGTCTTCACGTAGAGAATCAACAAACTCAATATATTCTAGAACATGGAAAACATTTGGTCAGTGGTGTTTACAAAGAACCATTCAATATGTGCAGGTTCAACTTGAGAATGTAATGCAATTCTTACAGGATGGTTTAAAGAAAGGGTTAAAACAAAACATATTAAAAGTCAAGTGTCAGCACTATCTACCATTCTTGAATTTGATGGTGTACCTTTGGCGAGTCAATAACATATAAAACGTTTTTTAAAGGGAGCTACTTTGAAAGCATTTCCTATCAGACTCAGATTTCCATCATGGGACTTGAATTTAGTGTTAAATAGATTAACAGAGACACTATTTGAACCTTTGGATGAGACCACATTGAGGATGTTGACTTATAAAGTTGTTTTTCTTGTGGCAATAACTTCAGCAAGAAGGATATTAGAATTATCAGTATTATAAGTGAATCCAAACTATTGTAAAATTGAACAAGATAGATAAGAACGGACCCTCCTTTTTTGCCAAAATGTCCTAATTGATGGTTGATTCCGGAAGTACTATAGCTTCCAAATTTTTGCTCTAATCCACAACATCCAGAGGACCATTGATGGCATACTTTAGATGTTAAAAGAGCAGTGGAGATGTATATAAAAAGAACAAGGTCGTTTAGGAAATCAGAATCATTATTCACTTCTTATAATCCAAGAAATATAAGGCAAAAGGCATCTAAAATTATCACTGAAAGATGGATCAAAACTTGCATCTTACTTTGTTATGACTATGAGAAAAAAACTGAGACCAGTGCAAGTTTGTCCACATTCAACAAGATTAATGGTCACTTCATCAGCATATTCACTGTTGGGATCGTTATCTGAAATATGCAAAGCTGCTAGATGGATAAATAAATCAACATTTATATGACATTACTGTATAAGATTGAAAAATACCATTCATCAAAAGTGGCTTTTGGTAGAACTGTATTACAGTTTGTCCTTTTGAAATAAATTATCCCACCCAGAATGAAGAGCTTGAGTATATCCCATGTGTAGTGGATTGCTCCTCTGGACATCTCATGAATGATGGATTAGATTTACCATGAATGTTCATTCAGAGATGGCTGGAGAACTAATCCACACCCACCTTTAAAAAAAATAGACAGGATAATAGGGTCTATGAGGCTTTATAACAAAACTGGCTGAAGAGACAAGCGTTCAATTGAAACTAACTGAAAAGAATTTAGAACTCCTGCTGAATGAGTTGTGTAGTGGATTGGTCCAGCCATCTCTGAATGAACATTCACGGTAAGTCTAATCCAGGCATCGGCAACCTTTTGGGGGTATGGCCGGTCCCTCTGTCAGTGGGGCCGGTCCCCCTGTCAGCGGCTGCGGGGGTCCCTGATGCCCCTCGGGCTGCGGTGGTGTGCGCGTGCGCATGCACTACCAGGAGGGCTCCCTCGACTGCACGGGGCCTCGGAGAGGTCCAGCGTGGCCACAGGGGCCCCCCAGGAGGGCTCCCTCTAAGGCCCGGCGTGGCTGCGGGGGTCCTCCGGGGCGCCATTTTGGATTCCAAAATGGCACCTAGAGTCTCGCGCAACCTTTCCTGTCACAAGGCATGACAGGGAAGGTTGCGCAAGGCTCCGGGCGCCATTTTGGAATCCAAAATGGCGCCCTGGAGGACCCCCACAGCCGTGAAAGGCGTCGGTGGCAGGACCGGGCAGGGGCCGGTCTGAAGGCCTCCGCGGGCTGGGTGCAGCCCGCAGGCCTTAGGTTGTCAACCCCTGGTCTAATCCATAATTCTGTCTTCATTTCTTAACAGTCCAAATTAGGCTGCAATTGATATCTGCTTTCTGAAAGTTGTGAGGCTTATTAGGAAGTAAGCATGCACTGTTTATTATGTACAGTATGATCCCTGTATTTACAGTTTCACTTACATTTTAGAAAATGGTCTCTCTAGGCATCTGGAAGTCCTCCATTGTGACTCTGTGATTACCTTCAAGCAGAAGTTCACCATAGAGTCAAGCTGAAGGACCTCTAGATACCTAGAAAGAATATCTCTCAAGGCATCTGGAGGTCCTCCAGTGCTACTCTGTGGTCACCTTCTGCTAGAAATACAGGGTTTGCTATAATCTGAGATTTTCACTATCTGTGGTAATTTTGGGAACGGTATCTCCTATGAATATAGGGGTTGTACTGTACAATGCATTCATGTACATTCCTGCTCAGAGGTAAATCCTAGAGTTTACTGGGGCTTTCTCCTAGATAACTCTGTATGGGATTGCAACCTTATTTTTCTATGACAGAATGTAGCTGCTTGAGAAATCCAAGATTACAATTGTTGATCACAGGAAAGGTGTGAAAAAGGTGTGTGTGTGTGTCTAATGATAGATGTTTTAGTCTTGTTTTAAATGTTTTTGAGGTTTAATCTTGTTTTAACCTTTGTATCTAGTGAAATTTTAATGTGTTTTTTAAACTTGATGCTTTGAATCCCAAACTGGGAAAAAGGCAGGATAGAAATAAATAAATAACATTTTATGAATAGGTGATATGTGACTCACCTAGAGGTGCCCCATCTGAACCAGTTAACTGACTTATAGCAGCATAATGTGGTATGGCTCTGGGATTGCTTAGCAGGCAGAGCTCCTTAAATTATATAAAGTAGGGAAATGCTTATGTTAAAAACACATTTATTTATTTATAATTTATAGTTTTTGTTGGCACATGAGGAATTCACCCTTTCCATATTGGTAGGACGGAATGGCATTTTAGTAATTGGGCTTCCATCCTAAAGCTCTTAGCTGCTTTTGATAATACAGAAGGAAGAGAGGCCTAAGAATTTAGGGCAAGCTTAATGTAAATGCTTGTTTCAAATACATATTTTAGAAACATGACTGATTTTAAAGACAAGAGAATTATTTTGAAATACGGTTGCATAGGCAGCTTCAGCCACCTTCATCTTAGCTAGTGGGTATTATTTGAAGATTCTATGACACAGTCACTGTTTTCTTCTCTTATATTAGCAATAGCAATTCCAATAACATTTACATTTCTATATTGCTTAATAGTGGTGAACTTAGCACTCTCTAAGTAGTTTACAGTCTATAAGCCAATTGCCCTCAACAACTTGGGTACTCATTTTACTCTTATGAAAGGATGGAAGGCTGAGTCAATCTGGAGCCCTCTGGGATTGAACTCACAACATTGTGGCTGTTCACCACTGCACCACCTCTATTAGAATCATAGAGTTGGAAGAAACACAACAGCTATCAAGTCCAACCCCCTGCCTTGTAGGAATACATAATCAAAGCACAGATGGCCAGCCAGCCTCTGTTTAAAAACCTCCAAAGAAGGAGACTCCACCACACTCTTGAGGCAGCTTATCCACTGTCAAATAGCTCTTACTGTCAGGAAGTTCTTCATAATGTTTAGGTAGAATCTTTTTTCCTGTATTTTGAATCAATTGCTCCAGGTCCTGTTCTCTGTAGCTGCAGAAAACAAACTCGCTTCATCTTCAGTATGACATCCTTTCAGATATTTAAACAGGTCTATTGTATCACCTTTTAACCTTCTGTTCTCCAGGCTAAACATACCCAGCTCCCTAAGTCTCTCCTCATAGGTCATGATTTCCATACCTTTCACTATTTTAGTTGCCCTCCTTTGGACATGCTCCAGCTTGTCAGCATATGGTTAGATGTCTCACTGTTACAAACAACTTTTTGTTTGTTTTGGAAATACACATCAAACAAAAGAATGATAAAGAAAGAAGAATTGTTTTGTTTTTTTAAAAAATTAAATACCAAACCCAGTTCATAATAACTTTAATAGAGCTCTTAGCAATGCAAACTAAAGAGAAGGGAAAAAAGAACATGGAATGGTCTGTGCTTCAGCTGAAGTCATCTAAAATGATACTCACCTTTTGTCCCACAGTGTCACTTCATTAGTTTATGTTCTGTTTAGGGCTGACTCAAAATGTCTGTTCTTCTAATTCATCACCTGATTCTTGGAGGGGCGGCAAATCAGGGGCAGGTCTGCTTTTCAGGCTGGGGGAGAGAGCTGCTTACTATGAGGGTTGGCACAAAGGCAACTCCCCTCCTCTGGAAATGGAGGAAATCTCATTGTGGGGCAACAATGCTTAATTGAAAATGGCGATGAATGTGCTCATAGCATAGTATCCATAATGAATCAAATTTTATTTTAATTATTTTAATACTCCATAGTAATACATGAAACAAATGTGATATGCTGGGTTTTTTTGTTCTTCAGTTATAACTAATTAAATTCTTCTTCCCCTAACTCGTATGTGAAAAGTGATTTTTCTCTCTTGCAGACTTTTGCATTAGATGGCTTGGTGAATATTGTTGGTGGCTGCTGTGGGACCACTCCAGCACACATACGGTAACTTCATCTATATATTAACAGCAACCTCAGCAATTTGTATAGGTGGACAACCAAAGAGGCTGTTGCAGGGTTTTTTAAAAATATTTTTGGTATATTGTAGGTGGGTATTTTTTGTTTGCGGGGGGGATATTGGCCACAGAGCTCCTATACATATTATAGATATTCATGCATACTGGCACCCATGTTTCATCAAAGAGTCTGGTCGGGGGGGGGGGGGTAAGGTTGTCCATCATAGTTTAAGATGCTGTTAATGTTTTAGTAATATTGTTTAAAATATAATAACAGCAATAATTCACAACTCTGTAGGATTCAGAACTTTCCCTAGCTTGTAAAGGGCCATCAAATGATACTGGAGCATAAAACAGTAGGCCATGAAGCTGGAGACATCTTGAGAGAAATATTGAAAATAAATACCGTCTCCCAAACAAATTTCTGTTTTAGAGAAGAGTACAGTGCTCATATTCTGCATTAAAGCAGATGCACTGAAAAGACTAAACATTTAAGACCATTTTAGGTATCTGCCATAGTTGTAGGTCTCTACCATACTTAGACACATTTTGGCAGGCTAGAAGATGGAGAGAAGAGCATCCTTGTTGCTGTAGGGACACGGTGGCTGATTCTGTTGATTGCAAGATGGGCAGGTTGGCAGTTCGAGGCCCAGGTGCTGCATGATGGGGTGAGCTCCCATCACTAGTCCCAGCTTCTGTCAACCTAGCAGTTCGAAAGCATGCAAGTGCAAGTAGATAAATAGGTACCATTTCGATGGGAAGGTAAACACATGACCCACAGAGTAGTCTCTGACAATGCTGGCTCTTCGGTTTAGTATAGAGATTAACCCCTCCCCCTATGGTCAGGCACAACTTGACAACCTTGTCAACAGGGAATACCTTTACCTTGCTGTAGTTGCTGTGTGGAAATGGATCTTGAGATATATCTGACTCAGCTCTTTGGCAGCAGTGGCTACTGCTTCCTGCTGAGTTACCTCCACAGATGGGCTGGAAGTAGGGCTAGCTGGCCACCTGCCCTGGTGGGAGGTTCTTTTATAAAATGTGCTGGTTACAGTAATCATTATGTCCTTCAGCAAGTTGCATGCATGAGACTACTAGGAAAGGAATCTGCAGATAGAGAATGAGGAATAATGGGGCAAAGGACAGATGGTAGAGAGAAGTTGGCCCTATTCTTTCTCTTTGGCTTAGTTGGCTTTATTGAAAGCCTCTACTCTGTTGAGTGATCTGGAGTTGGTGTAAGAAGTGCCTGAGGCAATGAAGTTTCTTTTTTTTCACCCAACTGATGGATATAGAATGAGCAATACTCCAAAAGCTGACTGCAAAGATGGGGTTTGGGTCATAAACACTTCAGAAAATTTCGGTTTGTTGTATTTTAGGCTCGACACCTTTTATTCATGATTCAAAGAACTTCTGTGCCAGTTGTGGGAAGTATTACTTGGGGATTGTGTGAGAGCACTACTTAATTAAGTTAAATAAATATTTGTTTACTTGGAGCTATTTTCATGAAATGTTTTTCAGCAACACTATAGAAAGTTAATTGGAAATCTTCTCTCTTTCTTCTCTGATGGCCAGTGCTTAGCCATTTCTTCCTTGTAATAAAAACTGATTAAGCCAGAGCTTTAAGACTGGGAATAGAAAGAATAAATAGAACAGAAAGATTGAGTTTGGTGCAGGTGGGGGGAGGGGGAGGAGAAAATGAAAAGTAATAGGATTATGATACCCCTGAAAGAAGAGCATGCTCTAATGATAGTTTTATTATATGCTTTGAGAATTTATTGATGTAAAGAGTGGCATTACCATCCAAGTGAAGAAAAAGTATAACACAGACAACATAATGGCTATTTATTTGATCAACCACTACTACTACATTATTGGGCAACTTGAACAAATGAAGAAAACACCAACACTAAGAAACTAAACAGAAATATCATCATGCTTTGATAAAAAAGCTAAATCTAAAAAAATACCTAAATCTAAACAAAGATCAGAGGTAGTCCACAGAGGATTGAGTATGCTTAATGGTTACTATGATCCCTGGAATCTTGAATTAGAAAAGACCATTCTTTATAATCTTTACCAAGATCAGGTCTTTTGTAAAGCTCCCCCCCTCGCTCCAAATTTTGGATAATAACAGGATGGTTCATAGAAACACATCATTACTGAGTCTTGGGGGTGAGGCAGAAGATATCCTGAACTTTCACTCTGTGAGGCCTGGCTTTGCCACTGCAGACTGATTGATCTATATATACAATTTAAAAGCAGACAGCACTTCTGACAGGTTTGACTTCGGCAGCTGAAGAAGGCAGAGTTTGAAAGGTTTTGCTTATTTATTAAACTTCTGTTATTCCTCATAAGTGAATACACACCCAGCCTTCCTCTATAGAGTCTATAAGTTCCTTATTGGAAGAGTGGGAGAAGAGTATAGTTTTAAAAAACCCCAAAACCCAAACCTTAATTCCTTCTTGTAAAGTTCTCTGTCCTCATTGTCTATGTTCCTTGTTTCATAATGCAGGGAGATTGCTGAAGCAGTAAAAGGATGCAAGCCACGCATACCTGCCTCCTCTTTCTCAGAGGGCTACATGTTGCTAGCAGGTGAGAGAAACTGATGTGTATCCAGACATCTTGATCAGCATTCATTTGAATGTATTTGGCATTCCTCATTCCAGTTCTGTATTCGCCCTGGACACGTCAGATGCAAGGACAAAGTGAAGTGCTACAATAACCTTCTGGATGTAGAGTGTACTTTGCTGTTACTTGTTTGTAAAGTGAATTTTGAAATGCTACTCTATCCTAAGGCTTCATGCTTAACTAAGTGCTGCTGTCAGCCCTGATGGCGCAGTGGTTAAATGCCTGTACTGCAGCCACTCACTCATAGACCACAAGGTTGCGAGTTCAATACCAGCCAGGGCTGAGGCTCGACTCAGGCCTGCATCCTTCCAAGGTCGCTAAAATGAGTACCCAGCTTGTTAGGGGGCAGTCAGCTCACAGTTGTAAACCGCTTAGACATCCCATAGCGTGATATGAAGCGGTATATAAATAAGCTGCTTTGCTTTGCTTTGTCCATGAATGTAGAATTACTAGAGAGTAGAATCATTCTAGAGAGCCAGTATGGTGTAGTGGCTTGAGTGCTGGACTATGAATCTGGAGATCAGGATTCAAATTCTCCCTCAGCCATGGAAATCCACTGGGTGCCCTTGGGCAAGTCACATTCTCTCAGCCTCAGAGGAAGGCAAAAGCAAACCACTTCTGAACAAACCTTGATAGGTTTGCCTTGGGGTTGCCGAAACAACTTGAAGGTGCCCAGCAACAAAGGATTGTTCTGTTAGTCACATAAATGTGTGGGGAATTGAATGTTTTAACTTGTGTATTTTAAATGTTGTAACCCGCCTTGATTGCTCCGCAGAGGGGCAGGCTATAAATAAAATTTATTATTATTATTATATGTTAATAAGGATAATTCTTTCTAAAACAAAAAGGTGTCCAACATAGCTTGTTCTCTAGTTTTGTCTACTACTTTAGAGTAGGCTAGGCAACTGTGCATGGAACATGGGTTGATTCCCCATGGAATACTCTGGCACATCCTGGTGCATCAGGATATTTTGGCAAAAAGCTCACTGGAAAAAGGATTTTCAGGATCAGGGGTTGGTATTGGGTGATCTGGGGTAAAAAACTAAGCTACTGCATCCGTACATATTTTAGAGTGGAAAATGCTCTCCTTGGCTCTCATCGCAAATACAGTTCTATTTTTGTGGACTTGAAGTCTGCAACCCTTGCTTATCTGCGAGGGACAAACGAAGGGGCACAAAATGGGGGGTGTCCCTGCGGCATGTGCCCGCTTGCCCCTCGCAGACACATGCCTCCATTCAAGCAAATGGGGCTTGAATATTTGCATTTTCCCTTTTTTTGTGGGGGTGGGGTTGTCCAGAACGGATCTCCCGTGAAAAAGGAGGGGCAACTGTACTTGTTTTCTACTTCAGCTGCTCTCAGAATGGCAACAGGACAAGGCACGCTTTTGCTTTCTGTCTTCATTTTGAGAGTGACCACAGAAGAAAATGGAGTATTTGGGGTAGTATGGTGTTTTGGAGTACTTGTGGGAGATGGCATGGGGTAGTTTTGCATGTTTTCATGTGGGTGGGGTGGGGGCATCAGTGTGATTTCCAAACAAAAATAGCCTGAAAAATTGTGCTTTTTTGGGGGGAGGATTGGAGGTTTTTGAGGGACTGGTACGGGGGGGGGCATCGGGGGCTGCAAATGTAGTCAGATGCAGCCTGAGGGCCACATGCATCCTGAGGGTATACTTTGCCCACTCCTGATGTACAGGAACTTACACGTAGAATGATGTGTATTTTTAATGTGTGATCACTATTTTGTTTTCCTTACATGATGCTTCTAAAACTTTATTTCAAGGTCTGGAACCATTCAGGATTGGGCAGTACACCAATTTTGTCAACATTGGGGAACGCTGCAATGTTGCAGGATCAAGAAAGTTTGCCAAACTCATCATGGCAGGCAAATATGAAGTAAGCCTTTAGTTTACTTTAACCTGCTAAACTGGCTTTAACTTAGCACATTTCTTACAGTATAATCAACCCATTTAAGATCTTGTGTATATAGTTTTTAGTAGATAAATAATCAGGAGGTAACATTCCTGTTGTCTGAAGTGGAGCCTCTTGGCATGACATAAAACAGCTTGTAATAAATTATAAGTCCTCTTCTCTAGTTGAAATGAGGGATTCTCAGGATGGGAGGTGAAGTAATCCACTGTCCTGGGGTTTAATTCCACACACCATCCACAAGGCAGGAGTCAACGTTCTTCCCCCCCCCCCCCCCCCCCCCCCCCCGGTCTCCTAACCATCTTCTCTGTCAGTTTTTAACTACCTGCCCTGCCGTCCGGACAGAGGCAACCTCTTCTCCAGACAGAGGCAACCTCTGCTTAAATACTGTATATACTCGTCTATAAGTAAAATTTTATGCCCAAAAATTGACTGCAAAATCCCGGGTCAACTTATTTATGTGTCAGTGAAGTCAAAGGCATAATTAAGAATGAATGCAAGAAAACACTAACAGTGGCCAAAAAGAAAGATAAGAAACAATGAATGACAGATGAAACACTTCATGCAATAAAAGAAGAAAAGCAAAAGCAAATGTAGATAGGAACAAAGCCAGAAGTATGAACATAACTGTCCAATGTCTGACACTCAGGGATAAGGAGAAATACTACAATGATCAATGCAGAGAAATAGAAGACAACAACATAAGGGAAGAACAAGAGGCCTCTATAAAAAAAACCTCTGAAAGCTACATTCAAACCGAGGACAGGGATGCTCTTTGGAGGAAAAAAGAACATAATACAGAAACAGGAAGAAATAAAAAGACACTGGAGGCAATACACAGAAGACTTATACAAAAGAGATGAGGGAATGAATGATATTTGGAATCAGAAGCCATATAAAGATGAACCCTAAATTCTTAGAAGTGGAGTTTGCAATAAAGGAAATGGGAAAAAATAAATCACCAGGAACAGATGATATCTCAGTTGAACTGCTATAGTGCCTTCAGGCAGATGCAACTTCAGTGCTAACTGAAATATGCCAACAAATATGGAAAAGAATGGTGGCCAACAGACTGGAAACGCTCGATATATATACCAATCCACAAGAAAGGAGATACAAAATACTGCAGCAACTATAGGACAATAGCACTAATCTCACATGCAAGCAAAATAATGCTCAAAATTCTGCAGCATAGACTCCAACCATACACGGAGAGAGAAATTCCAGAAGTGCAAGCAAAATTCAGAAAAGAAAAGGGCACTATGGACCACATTGCAAACAGATGATGGCTAATGGAGCACACAAAAGAATTCAAAAAAAGAATGTTTCATAGACTACAGCAAAGCATTTGATTGTATAGATCACAAAAAGCTATGGAATGCACTTAAAGACATGGGGTGCCATTACGTTTGATAGTCCTAATCAGAATCTGTAATTAATAATAATAATCAGGTAATCAAAGGAGCAGCTTCAAGCTGCCCTTTTAAGGCCATCTGTTTCGACCCATAGTCTAGTATATATGGTACATTAAAATGGAAGAAAAAGAAGCTAAACTTAACAAAAATACTAAAACAGAGGAAAATCAACCAACTGTGGAAAAAGTGATGCAGCCCCCCCCCCCCCCCATGACCATTGCCAAATGAGTCTCTAGTGATAATATTCAGCTCTTCCAGATGAACGCAGCTTAACATATCTCTGGTAATAAAACACTACAACAAATATTTTTATCCTCAAGTGAAAACGAAACAGAGGATAATAGATCTGGCTGTGGTGGGGGACTAAAGAGACTGGGTGGTTGCCAGACTCTGTCCCCATAAAAAAAAACACTGGAAATAAAATGAAAGACTGATAAACACAAATTCAAATACTTACCAAGATAGTACAGGAGGCAAAGGACTTGTGGAGGCAACTGTTTGTCCTGTGTTGGAGATCAGCAGTTGTAGGTCTGCAAACAGACTGAACTGCCATTTTGGATTCCAAGCAGCTGCCTGAGGGGGTGGAGACTGCTTGAGAGAAATGGAGGAGAATCAAGTGGTGGTGACCACAGCACCTCCCCCTAAAAAAGAAAAAATAAAATAAAATGAATACAGAAAAGAATGAGGCTTTAAAGTCTTCCAATTCTACTGAAACTACTATAATGTCAATAAAATCAATTGGAGCAGTTAATGCAGAGAACCAAGTACAAAAGGAAACCATTTATTCATTAATAAATTTGATCAAGGAAATGCCGAGATGGAGTAACAACAGTCCACGGAATATACATATATATGGCATGTCTAATTTAGAAACTAACAATTAAAAAAATTATTGCCAGAAATAATAAAAATAGTAAAACATACTGTAACATCTGAAATAAGCAGTATTTGACAGAGCACAACCAATAGAAGAAATCAACCAACACAAGCACTAGATAAGACCTCAGTGTTACAGACAAGACAGGAACAAAAGGATGATTATAGACAAAGCAAGAAAAGACATTTAAATGACATACATGAGGACAAAGTTGAAGAACAAATTCCACACAAATGCACAAAAAAGACTAAACATATGGAAGAAACATCATATGACTCAGAAAGTGATAGGTCAAGGGGTGAAGGATAACAAGATAACATAGAAGAATACGATTCTTTAGATATAGGACAGCAAGACGAAGTAGTGACAGAAAGGTTGCTACAAACAGATAGATTTAAAAGTTTGTTAAAGTCTTAAGAACTAGCATTATTCCTCCCTCCTCATTTGCGGCTTTGACTTTTGCAGATTTCATTATTCACAGATTTTATTAATATGTTCTTTCTAGGAATATCTAGGTCCTCTAGCACAACTCGGTGGTCAACTTTAACCAAAAATCACACTGAAGGACTTAGAGATGCCTAGAGAGAACACTTCACTAGGCATTTGTAGCTCTTCCAGTGCAATTCTATGACCAGTATCTGGCAGTTGTTGACCACAGAGTTGTACTGGAGGAGGAATGAGTGTACAGGGAGAAAAACTAAAAGAAAATAAGAATAAACAAAGCAAATTAGCTTCAGTAATTAAAAAAACAGACTGTACAGGGAGAAATTATTCCAATGCCTGAAATATTTGAAGATTTGATTGAAATGGAATGGAAATCACCAATAAACACAAAGAACTATAAACTATACACATTTAATAAAGATACAATGGAAATGTTGAAGGTGCCCTTAGTAGATGGGCCTATTGCAGCCCTTATATCACAGCTATAGCATCTCCAGAAGGAGATACAACACTAAAAGAATTTATAAGATAGATAAATGCAAATCAGCACAAACAGCATTTGGTCACAGAGTGTTGTAAGCAGTAGTAGATAAGTAGCTACAATATTGACCCACCCAAATTTGAAGGGCTTGGGCACATCCCAAGGACGGTGGATTACTTCGCCTGCCATCCCAAGAATGAGAGGTTGTACTTACCATGAAGAGTATTCTGGGATGGCAGGAGAAGTAATTCACACCCTCCCTGACTTGAAGTAAAAATTATTTCTGGAAAGGGACAGAAATGAAATTTACAAAGGAATTACAGACAGGTGTAAAAAGAATTACACAATTGGCCCTCCGTTCTCACAGACTCGAACTCCGCGGTTTTGAATATTCATGGAGGGGCGCCCTCCATTAAAATCAATGGGGTGCGCCCCATTCCAGCCTATGGGCCTTGAATATTGGTGAGTTTCCGTTTTTGCATAGGGTGTGTGTGTCCGGAACGGATCCCCTGTGAAAACGGAGGGCCAACTTTGTATACACAAAATTATACATATACATACAATAAGAATTATAGGGACAACAGGACAGAGGACCTTGTTAAAGAAATTGATGGAAAAGATGGTTAGGAGTCTTAAGAAAAAAAAGGAACAATGACCTCCTGCCAAGAACAGTGGATTACTTATCCTGCCATCCCAAAATGACCCTTCATAGTAAGTACAACCTTTCAATCTAAGCTGGAATTCTTCTAGAATAGTTATACTGGTGTAGGTGGTGGCGGCAAGGAAGCAAAAGGGTATTGTAGCTGGGGAGAAATTAGGGCACTGGAGAAATAAGCTGCTCAGACCTGGTAGATTTATCTGCTTTCTCTCACTGCTGTTGATTTGACCCTTGAGAAGGTGCAACTGCTAGCATAGTACAACAATAACAGGATGCCAGTCTTGGCATTCAAACAGTTTTGCATGTCTTATTAGTAATAGGCATTAAAATAGTCAAAGAAGGACAGCAGCCATGGTGTGAACTCTTCAGTTTTGCTTGGACTGCTGCAAGAGAGGAATAGAACCATGATTCCTGAATGCTTGCATCCAGATACAGTCGTACCTCTACATACGAATGCTTCATCTTACGAAACATTCGACTTACGAAACGCGCCTCCAGATAAATTTTGCTTCGACTTACG
>CM034701.1:330935554-330964061 GCA_020142125.1 Phrynosoma platyrhinos
CTGTCGGAACGGATTAATTTCGTAAGTAGAGGTACCACTGTATATAGAATTTGAGATGAAGTAAGAGAGATGTTTAGGAGAGAAGAAGTGACAAGGATGGAGGCATTATGTGGTAAGCAGCCAGTCATGTGGATCTTTCATATAAACATTGTTGCAGGAAGGATAGAATAGTAGTCACACCCTTGTCCCCAAAGCTGCATTAGCAGCTGATTGTTGCATACATTGCCGCTAAGTCACTAGATTTGTTACTGCTGAGTTGCCTGATTGGCAGACTACATACTGACCACATGTAATTTGTTTTTATTGTTAACTGCCCTTGAGTTGACCTAGACTCATGGCGGCCCCATGGATGAGGCATCTCCAAAACCCTCTGTCCTCCACTGCTCTGCTTATTTCCTGCAAAATCTTAATACCCCTGACTTCCTTAATAGAGGCCATCCATCTAGCCTTACTCTCTTCCTGCTTCCCTCTACCTTTCCCAGCATTATTATTTTTTCTAATGAGTCTTCTCTTCTCATGATGTGACCGAAGTATGACAGTCTCAGTTTGGTCATCTTCGCTTCCAGGGAGATCTCTGCTTTAATCTGCTCTAGGACCCACTTGTTTGTCCTTTTGGCTGTCCATGGGATTCTCAGCACTGTTCTCCAGTACCACATCTCAAATGAATTTATTTTCTTCCTATCATCTTTCTTAATTGTCCAGCTCTCACATCCATACATGGTAATAGGGAATACAATGGCTGATATGATTCTAACTTTTGTTCTGAGTTGTGTATCTTTTGCATTTTACAATCTTTTCTAGTTCTTCCATAGCCATCCTCCCCATTCTTAGTCTTCTTCTGATTTCCTGACAGCAGTCCCCCATTTCTATCAATGTTTGTTCCCAGGTATGGGAATTCTTTTACAATTTCTATTTCTTCATTGTCTAGGTTGATCTTCCTTAGTAGGTGTTCCAGGTCTGTGAGGTTTTCACCTGGTACTATGGTGTCATCTGCATATCTTAGATTGTTGATATTCCTTCCTCCTATTTTCACCTCCTTCTGTGTCCAAGCCTGTTTTTCTTATAATATGTTCTGCATACAGGTTGAACATACAGGGTGAAAGGATGCAGCCTTGTCTGACTCCTTTGCCTATTGGGAACCATTCTGTTTCTCTGTGTTCTGTTCTGACAGTAGCCTCTTGTCCAGAGTACAGATTCCTCATCAGGATTATCAGATGTGTTGGCACTCCCATGTCTTTAAGAGCATTCCATAGCCTTTCAGGATCTATGCAGTCAAAGGCTTTGCTATAGTCTATAAAGCACATGCTGATTTTCTTTTGGAATTCCCTGCTGCACTCTATTAGCAATTGTATGTTTGTAATGTGGTCCCTTGTGCCTCTTCCTGTCCTGAACCTGCGCTTGGACCTCTGGGACTTCTCTCTCCGTGTATGGTTGGAGTCTGTGTTGTAGAATTTTGAGCATGATTTTTCTTGCATGGGAGATCAGTGCTATGGTTCTATAGTTGCTGCAGTCTCTTATGTTTGGCTTTTTGTGGATGGGGAATGTATATTGATCACTTCCAATCTGTTGGCCATCATTTTGTTTTCCATATCTGTTGACATATATTGGTTAGCACTAGAGTTGACTGCAGTGTGGATTGCCGCAGTTCATTTTGAATATCAATTGTTCCTGGTGATTTGTTTTTCGCTATTTCTCTTATTTTAGAATTTTAGGTTCATCTTCATATGGCTCTTCATTCCATGTGTCTTTCATTTTGTCATCTCTTTTGTATAATTCTTCTGTTTATTGCATCCAACGTCTTTTTATTCCTTCCTGGTCCTGAATTATGTTATTTTTATTGATATAGATTGTCCCAATTCTTGGTTTGAATTTTCCTTTGATTTCCCGAATCTTGTGAAATAGATCTCTTGTTCTCCCCCTTTTGTTGTTGTCATCATTTTCTCTGCATTGGTCATAGTAATTTTATTTATCTTTTCACACAAGCCTTTGGATTGTTGCATTCATAATTCTTAGTTTGTTCCTATCTCTTTTTTATTTTTCTTCTCATCTTTTCTTTATTGCTTGTAGTGTTTTTTCTGCCATCCATTTTTTTCCTCTTTCTTTTTGTTTATTGAAAGTGTCTGTCTGTATTCTTCTTTTATTATGTCCTTGGCTTCAGACCATATTTCCTCTGGTTCTTGGTCTGCTTAGTAATGCAAATCTGTTTCTTATGTTGTCAGTAAATACTTTTGAGATATTATTTAGATCATATTTTGGTATAATCACTGGTTTTGTTTTCTTCTTGAGTCTTACTCATATTTTTGATATGAGTAGTTCGTGATCTGTGCCATAGTCAGCTCCTGGTCTAGTCTTGGCTGCAAGTATAGAATTTCGCCATCTTTTGCTTCCAATTATATAGTCTGATTTTTGTGTTGACTATCTGGTGATGTCCATGTGTATAGCCTTCTTGAGGAATGTGTTTGCTATGAATAATAATAATAAAATAATAATAATAATAATAATAATAATAATAATAATAATAATAATAATAATAAATTTTATTTTTAACCCACCCCTGTGCTAGGCAACCAGGGTGGCGTACAACAAGTTAAAACAATACAGAAGTAAAACACATCACCAAATCCCCCCTTAACCCTCCCACCCCTTAAAAATAAATTAAACTAAGATAATATTAAAAACAACAAATAGTAAACATCAAATACTAAAAGAATAGATTACTTGCTTCACAAAAATCTATGAGACACTTATCTGCTTTATTTCTTTTGCCTAATACAAATTTGCCTACTGTTTTTTTCTTCTTTGCTTCCAACTTTCGCATTCCAATCTCCAATGATCAGTTTGACATCCTGTGTTGGTGTGCTGTCAATTTCTTCCTGTACTCCTTCATAGAATCTATCAATTTCTTCCTGTTCTGCCTCTGTGGTTGTTGCATATACTTGAATTATGGTGATATTCATAGGTTTACCACAGAGCCTTACTGAAATGATTCGGTCTGATTTTGCATTGTATCTGATAACTGCTTTTGCCACATATTTTCTTAGTATGAAAGCCACCCCTTTTCTTCTTGTATTTTCATTCCCTGAGTAGAGCACTGTGTAGTTATCTGATTCAAAGTGGCCCATTCCTGTCCATTTTAACTCACTCACACCCAGTACTGTTATGTTCATGCATTGTATTTCCATTTTTAATATATCTAGCTTCCCTTGGCTCATGCTCCTCACATTCCACATCCTAATCTTATGTGTAATGCTGCTTTGGATGCCATTTGCCTTTCTAAGAGTGTCTGCTATTTGTCTTGTCATCTTTCTTATGCCCTTGGCTAATCTTGCAAATGTGATATCCCTTTATCTCTCCCTCATTCCCTTTCTGTTAATGCTCTGATCCTGCCTGTGTCTCACTTGGGGTGTCTCATCATAGGGTTTACTAGGTGATGGGGTTACACAAGGAGGGTCACCTACTCCTCCCAGTGTGCAGTGTCAACCAATGTTAGCTATGGTGTCACAGTTAACTCCTGTTAGTGACACCCACCACTGCTGCTGCTGCTCAGTAGCTGTTTGCCTCCCTGTATTATTCCTCCAGTTGTTGTTTGCTTTCCTACCCATCCCCTTATGCCTCCCTGGGTTTCCCTCCTCCCCTTCCCTTGTGTCCTTCCTTGTTTTGTCCATCCCCATCTCCACTGCCTCCTTTCTTTAGTTCCTTCATTTCTTTCTCCATGGTTGGGGGATGGGAGAGATGGCTGGTCACCTTCTTCCTTCCTTCACTTGCTTGCCTGGTTCTCTGCTGTTACCTGGCTCAGCTGAGGGGGTGGAGTCTGGGTCCAGGTGGTGCTTTCCCCAGTCCTGTTGCCTCTCTGATGGTCCTCTTTTGTCCTCCTCCTCCTCATCTGAGGGGTAATTACACTGATGTAAATAGTACTGGAATAATGTAGGAAGACATCATGGAGAAGTAGCCTTCATACTGCTCTGGTAATGTGCAAATTGAATCTGTACAGGAGAAAAAGTAAGGTTGTTTCAGGCCAAGGCATTGTCTGAGCAAATAAACTACTTTTTGAGTGAACTATTTTTTAATGTTAGAAAAGAGAGCAAATCTGCTTTAAACTCACCAGAGAGGATGGGTTAGAAATTTAAATTAATAAATACTTTGAGCTTTATTTTCCAATAAGAGGTAGAAGCTACTTATTTCCTGTCAGTTCTAACTCCACATTACATCAGAAGTAGAATAAAGAAGTGTCTGAGAAAGCTAACTACGACTTTGTGATGATTTTATGATTCATTTTAGGATGCCCTGAGTATAGCCAAGGCCCAGGTGGAGTTGGGAGCTCAAGTTTTGGATATCAATATGGACGATGGAATGCTAGATGGGCCAAGCGCCATGGCAAGATTCTGCAACTTCATTGCTTCAGAACCTGACATTGCCAAGGTTATATTACACAGTTTCTGGTGTCTCATTTAGTATATGCTCTTGCAGTGTGGGTGTGGGTGGGAGTTGGGGGTTGGGGGGAGATTCATTTTTTAAAAAAGATACTGGCATTAAAATTATATAGGTTGTTCAGGCACCACAGTTTTGCTGACCTGGATTCTGTGGGTTCAATATAAGACTCACCAAGATAGGGTCACCCTATTAGTCCTCTGATCCTAGCCAATAACTGTGGCATGGTAATGTTTTGTGCAGTTGGCCCTGATGGTCTATATTGTAAGACTTTAATTTGGGGTAGGAAGCATTTCAACCCCAGGGGTTGAACTGAAGATCCCAACATTCTTCACCAGTGGTTATGTCAACTAGGGCTGCTGGGATGTGCAGTCTAAAAACGTAGGGGGCTGCACAGTTCCCATCTGTACTTCACATATTACAGTAATCCTGTGGAATTAAAATCACCCTTCATGCTGCTACTGAAATCTCTAAAAGGTGTCACAATTTCTGAAGAAGTATTCAATGGAATAAAACCCTTTGAAGTGGTCTGTTAGTGCCATGGGAAATCAGGATTTTTGATTTTTGCTGCTAAAGGAGCTGTTTGAATTCCTGCACAGTTGTAATGCAAGGTGTTTGCTCCAGAAGGTACTAAATTAAAAGCCAACCAACCAGTCAACCTCCCCTTAAATTGCTAAATGGTTTATGGGCATAAGTGTAGTGATATATACCTGGCAACAGGATTGGAAAGCTGACATCGCTCACTTGTTTGCTTTTCTGTCTCATTGTGGTCTGTGGTTAAATTGAGTTCATGGGATGCAGCACTTTGTTTTACTCAAAGAAGGCAAAGCTTGCCTTGAAAATGTAACCAGCCCTGATTTAGTTTTGTGATAATGTTGGAACTTTAGTGTTAAATGCCTAGATCCTTAGAGTCCTGGAGATTGACTGTCCCTTAACCAGGCTCTTCAAATTGTTGTTTCAATGATGAGTAAACAATATTGAAGACACCAAACTGGAGGGAAGACATGTATCTGTAGCAGCCAAAGAATTACAAAATCAGTGTTGAAGTCTTCTTTCTTTAAGAAATCAGTGGAGCTTGAATGTGAACAACATCACTCACTGCCTTACCACTGAGCTGCTCTAATCCACCCATGCATTCTGATATTAATAGCAGAACTTGCAGGCTAATGACTGTGCATTTTTCAGGCAGCCTTGAGCCTTAATGTACTAGCTACCACCTCTGGCAATGTGAGATAGATGTGAAGGAAAGCAAGAAAGGAAATTGTCATTGAGGGAAAATATATTTTCTTATTAAACCCAGTCTCAAGTGTAGTTTCTTTTTGCCCTTCCAGCTGGAGCATACCGTTTAGAATTTGGCAGGCTATTGCTATGCTCACTGTTCTCCTTGACTGTACCTTTTGAGTCCTTCATAAATCTAAATGTCTGTGCCAGCCAAATATTGCTGTAATGTGTAAGAAGTCTTTTCTAGATGATGCTATATAAAGAGCATTTCAAAACAAGCTCTTGGAAGACAGTGTAGTCTGTGCTCATATTCCTTTTAGGCATGCTTTAAAGTAGAAAATAGGAACTTTCCTTTCAAAGAAGTGTGCGGAAAGTTGACACACACATACCCTGAGGTTGTTGGAGTGGAGCTCCCATGAGCCTTAGCCAGAACATTAAAAGATGAGGGGCTGTGAGAGTTACACTTCAACAACATCTGGCAAGGCCACATGTTCCCCACCCCTGCTTTGAAATTGCAGGGACTGGCTGCCTCTCCCCCTTTGTCTTGGTGTGTACTTCTGCTTGTTTAACATCGCTATCCTTGGTCTAAGAGAGGCAAATACTTCTCCTTTCACTTGAGTTCTGCATTAGAAACAAAATCTACATAGCTTTTCAGAGGTATTCTCAAAAATCATAACTTGTGTCATGATCCTGTGTTCCATAGGAACCTGCCATCAAAGTGTTGCATATATAGTATAGTGCTGTGTGTCATATTCCTATATATCCATATGAATCTGCCATCAAAGTGATGTGTGTGAAGGGGGAAATCAAGGGGGATTGTAAATCGATGCAATTGGCAGTGGGTGAAAATCAAAGGAAATTGTAGATTGGGACAGATGTCTGCAGCAGAAAAACTGGGCTGTTTATGACTGTTTATGATGGTGCCTTCTTTCCTGGGAGATAGCAATTGAGAAAGGGCAAATTTCAAAGCGCACCTTTGAAGTGGGCAGATGGTGCTGGCTACAAGTGTGGGGAGGGGGCCGGACAAAGGATTTTTAAAGTGTTGTTTAACTTGGGAAAACTCAGAGTTGCTTCTAACCATTGTGGGGTAGTTGTGTGTGTCTTAGAATCCAGAATAAAGCAATAGTTAACTTTCACTACAATGCTGTCCTGGTTCTTCAAGTTTCCAACTGCCAAACATGACAACTTGGCCACTCTGTATTAATTCTTTCACTAATGATGCGGGATAAGGTTAGTTAATTATTCATTTAGACACATTGTTTGTCCCCCTCCCCCTCCCCCATTTTGAATAAAAAGACTCTAAGATCAATGTGAAATAAAACAGAAGAAGAATTTACACAAAAGATAAAGGGAGTGGGAAGGAAAACCCAAACGACATTAGATTCTTAGGCTGAGTCTGTACTGCAGAAATAAAGCAATTCCACACTGCTTTGACTTCAATGGCTCCATCTAATGGAATCCTGGGTTTGTTAGTTTGTTGTGACACCAGAACCTTCTGACAGAGGTGGTTTAATATCTCACAAAACTACAAATCCCAGAACTGAGCCATGGCAGTTCGAACAGTGTCAAACTGCATTATTTCTGTGCTGCAGCTACAGCCATAGTGACAAAATTAAACAGTTCACAGCACATTGGAAGGTTGCTGCTTTCTCTGGTGACCCCAACAATGACAGGTGGTAGCTGGAGTGGGGGCCTACCTCTCAGCTAGAGTTGTAAGCAGAAGCAAAAGGAGATTGTCTGTGTGCTGCCTTTAAAGTGCAGGCAAAGAGGAGTTCCATTAGCTGTGCTTAGCCTCACAGATAGTTCCATAATGATCTCCCTTTTTTGGCAAGACTATGACCATGTAGTAATTTGGTTTGCCAGCTTCTGACTGAAAAGTAGGCACTAAGGCATTGATGTTGAACCTTTTAGGGGTTGAGTGCCCAAACTAAAAGGCCTTCCAGCACCAGGATTTCCAGGGCGGGACTTCCCTTTCTACCCTCCCGGGCCTTCAGCTGCCTCTCCAGAGACAGCTGTAGGTCTTGGGGGGGGCGAGTGGGGAAGAAGAGAAACAGGTGTGTCGAGAGGCACCTGAAGGCTGGGGAGGGTCTGGACAGAGGAGGAAGAGGTGTGCGCCTGTTCCTCCTCCTTCCCCCAGCACTGTCCCAGCCTTCAGCTGGGTCGGGAGGGTCGGATCATCCACATGCCGGGGAAAATGGCTTCGTGTGCTATCTCTGGCATGTGTGCCATTGGTTTGCCATCACAGCCCTAAGGCATACCACATAATAATCTAGTGTGCTAGGGTTAAGTTTGTCAGGTGCAGTAACAAGAGAAGCTGTATCTTGCCACATCTTTCATGTCTGTGTTAATGACACACTTCACCTTTTAAGAGTGCTATCTGGGAATTTTTGAACGCAGTCAGAGTTGCATATAATTGCTATGTGCCTCTGAGCTATTTCTTTGACACTACATGTGAATATTAAATATATATATTTTTGCCATGATTCCTCTCTTCAAACAACTTAGAATGACAGTGGGAATCATGTGGCCCTTCAAAAGTCTTAGAACTGTAACCCCTAGTTCCTCACCATTTGTTATACTGACTAGGGCTGCTAGGAGTTGCATTTCAGGAACATCAGCAGAGCCATTCACAAGCAGGATTATATTATTGTGACATTTTTCTGTTTGTGAACCATTTGATGCAGCATATTTTTTTTTTTACAAAAATATGGTACTAACATTTATATTTTCCCCATCCACTGGTATCAGGTGCCACTCTGTATTGACTCATCCAATTTCACTGTGATAGAGGCCGGCTTGAAGTGTTGTCAGGGCAAATGCATAGTGAACAGCATCAGTCTCAAAGAAGGCGAAGAAGATTTCTTAGCAAAAGCCAGAAAAATAAGGAAATACGGAGCAGCTGTGGTAGTTATGGCCTTTGATGAAGTGGGTCAGGTTAGTACTGTGTGTTGTTGTTTTTTTAACATACCATAGACTGACTTTCTAGGGGAACCTGAAAAAGTTGCTCTTTGGACTACAGTCCCCAGAAACCTTGAACATGCTGCTTGGTTGCAAGGGCTGGTTTGGAACACTTTGTCCCATTTGCAGACTAGAATGATAATGAAGCAGAACAGAGCATCTCAGAATAACTTTCAGCCCTGATTCAGGAGAGGATAATTTTTCTGGGTTCATGGTTCCTTATGAAAATGCCTCCCAGGATTGGCAAGGAAACAAAATGCATCTCGTTTTAGAAATCTGTATGTTTTCTCTAACTTGTGAAGAGCTTTGGTGAAGAAAGACTCATCCAAATCCATGTGTGCCTTATAGAAGTATGCATGATTAAAATGCATAGTTTAAAACAATTGTTATGTGCCTTCAGGTTGTTTCTGACTTATGGTGGTCCTGAGAGGTTTTCCTAGAATTTTTTTTTCTGTGGCATTCCGCTGATGCTGAGAGAGTGTAACTTGTCCAGTCTCCCAATGAGTTTCCATGGATGATAAAGAATTGGAACCCTGGTCTCCAGAGTCATAGTCCAGTGCTCAAACTACTGCACCATGCTGGTTCTCAGTTTAAACAATACAGGCAACCAAACTTTAGTTCATGGGGAAAATATGTAAAAAAAAATGTGCCTGTCAAAAAGAGCACTGGTTAGGAGAGCACTTCTGACCACATGGAATGAGATAAAAAAGAAAATATATAGGAAAATACCTTTATGGACCTCTCCACATGAAGCCTTCCATGGGAAATGGACGACAATCCAAACATGGCTAAAATATAAAGATATAGTTACCATAGGCGAGGACTTTGAATTAAAAATAAAAGCAATAGAAGAGTTAACAAAGATAGATCCAAATATTCAATGGTTTACATATTTACAACTAAAAGAAAGATTTAAGATTGATAGAAAACTTCAAGGTTTTGAAGAGGAATTGATGGACATAGACAAGATAATGTTACAACCTTCAAGACAGAAAATAAGTAAATTTTATAAGATATTAATGGAAATGCAACAAGAAATGGAAAAAAATTCTGATAACATGATCAAATGGGCAACTGATATTGGCAGGACAATTAAGTTAGAAGATTGGGAGAATGCAAGGAAAAAAACGGATAAATTTACAAACTCACAAGATTTAAAGGAAAATTTCTGGAAAATGGAACAGAGGTGGTACTTGACGCCCGCTAGGATAGCAAACATTTACAAGAAAAAAGAGAAAGAATGTTGGAAATGCAAACATAATGTGGGGTCATGGTATCATGTATGGTGGAAATGTGAAGAAATGAAGAAATTTTGGAAAAGAATACATATTACTATACAGAACATTTTAAAGATAAAGTTTGAATTGACTCCAGAAATATATTTATTAAACATGACGAAAAAATTGGATCCAATAATTGAGAAAATTTTTTGGAGAATTCTTTTGTATATGGTTACAGCAGCGAGAATTTTAATTGCTCAAAAATGGAAACAGCAAGATACACCAATGATAGAAGAATGGCTCTTAAAATTATTAGAAATGAAAGAAATGGATAAATTAACGAAACTATTAAATAACAAAATTTTAGATTTGGTTAATGAAGAATGGGCTCCAATAGAGGTATATATAAAAGAAAGATGGAATATATAACCAAGAGAAAAAGAAATAAGGGATTGGTATTATTTTTTAGCAAGAGTGTTATATACGTGTATTTAGAGGTGGATAGCTTAATCATAATAAAATTATAAAGTGTACTCACGGTGTTCAAACTAAAGGAAGTTATGTAAAATTGTAAATAGGATAATATGATATGAATAATATTTTAGTTTTTTTATTGATTGTATAAAAATCATTTTTAATAAAAATAAAATGGAAAAAAAGAGAGGTGTATTGAAGTGTAAACAAACTGATAGAGAACTAGGAATGGGACAAGAATGCTGATTGGAATACACAGCAAAATGAAATTGACAGATTTTCATATTTCTACCTCTGAGGGGAGAGTGATTTTATAGAGATGTTGAAATGAACACACACTCAGGCCCAAAGCTCATGGGTCAAAAAAAGCAGCTTCTGGCTGCTTTAGGGGTGTAGGGTTTACATAATGCACACCCCCAAAGCAGCCAGAACCCGGAAATTTATAAAGACCAAACAGCTAAATTAATTATAAATGGTAATCTTTCAGAAGAGATAAATATAACAAAGGGACACACGTCAAGGATGCCCGCTTTCGCCACTTTTGTTTATAATGGTTTTGGAAATGTTGTTAAATAATATAAGAAGAAATGAGCAAATAAGAGGACTAAAAGTGGGAGGAATAGAATACAAACTGAGAGCATTTGCAGATGATCTTGTCTTGATCTTGGAGGACCCTTTTACACAGACAGAACAAGTTATGCGAACATTACGAGAATTTGGAGAAGTGGCGGGCTTTAAAATTAATTATGACAAGACAACAATATTAACAAAAAACATGACTATAGCCTAAGCAGACTGCCAGAAATAGTGCACATTAAATTGAGGCACTGTCCTGGCTCAGTGCTAGGGAATCATGGGAATTGCATTTTTTTCTGAGACATTGAGCCTTCTCTGTCAGAGAGCTCTGGTGCCACAATAAATTACAGTTCCCATGATTCCCTAGCACTGAGCCAGGGCAGCGCCTCAATTTAATGTGCACTATTTTTGGTAGTCTGCTTAGGCCCAAAGGCAGAAAATGTGGAGTTAGAAAATAAAACTAAATGTAAAGTAAGAAACAAAACAAAATATTTAGGAATATGGATAACAAATAGAAACTTGGATTTATTTGATAACAATTACCGTACAAAACGAAATGGTCTGAGATCAAAGTGGATATGAATAATTGGTCAAAATTGAATTTATCTTTGTCTGGCAGAATTGAAGCAATTAAAATGATGATCCTCCCCAAGATGAACTTTTTATTTCAATGTATCCCGATCATACATAACAAAAAACCGTTTAATGAATGGCATAAAGACATGAGAAGTTTTATTTGGAATAATAAAAAAGCGAGGGTGAATTGGACAACCATGATGAGAAACAAAAAGGATGGAGGAAAGAACGTTCCTGATTTGGAACTATATCACAAAGCAAATGTTTTAGATTGGATATCGGATTGGATAACATTAAAATGAAAAGAAGTTTTAGAACTGGAAGGCTTCAACAATAGATATGGGTGGCATGGTTATTTATGCTATGGAAAAGAGTTGGTTCATAAAGAGTTTAAACATCATGTGGTTAGGAGAGCACTTCTGACCACATGGAATGAGATAAAAAAGAAAATATATAGGAAAATACCTGTATGGACCTCTCCACATGAAGACTTCCATGGGAAATGGATGACAATCCAAATATGCCTAAAATATAAAGATATAGTTACCATAGGCGAGGACTTTGAATTAAAAATAAAAACAATAGAAGAGTTAACAAAGATAGATCCAAATATTCAATGGTTTACATATTTACAACTAAAAGAAAGATTTATGTTTAAGAAAGAAAGGAATGGGACAAGAATGCTGATTGGAATACACAGCAAAATGAAATTGACAGATTTTCATATTTCTACCTCTGAGGGGAGAGTAATTTTATAGAGATGTTGAAATGAACACACACTCAGGCCCAAAGCTCATGGGTCAAAAGGAGCAGCTTCTGGCTGCTTTAGGGGTGTAGGGTTTACATAATGCACGCCCCCAAAGCAGCCAGAACCCGTCCCGAAGCTGCCAAAGACAGCCTTAAGACATCACAAAAAGTAGCTGTTTAATTCTGGCTCCAAACAATAGCTGGCTTGGGGCTACAGCTGTGGTGCATTTTGGGAGCGGGCTGTGCAGTTGCCATGTTCCTGGCCCAGCTGTGGCTGGAGAGGCCTCTGGCTGCTTCTTCCAGGCTATCTGCTTGGCCCCCCAGTTAGCTATCTCATTGGTGTTTTAGAGTACCTCATAAGGCAAATGGAATATCTATTCATAATGATATAGCAATAGCAATTACAGTGGCTCCTTGTTATCTGCTGGGGTTTGGTTCCAGGACCCCCTGTGGATAATAAAATCTGTGGATGCTCAAGTCCCATTAAATACAGTGCGAAAGGAAAATGTTGTCTGTTATATAAAATGGAAAAAAATCAAGGTTTGCTATTTGGAATTTATACTTTTTTGGAATATTTTGAAGCCGTGAATGCTTGAATCCATGGATAAAAAGTCTGTGGATAAGGAGGGCCAACTATGCATTTCTATACTGCTTATCAGTGTACTTAAGGACTCCCTAAGCAGTTTACAGTGTGTAAACCAATTGTCCCCAAACAAGCTGGGTACTCATTTTAGCGACCTTGGAAGGATGCAAGGCTGAGTTGACCTGAGCCCCTGGCTGGTATTGAACTCACAACCTTGTGGTTTGTGAGTGGCTGCAGTATAGGCATTTAACCACTGTACCACCAGGGCTCTTCATTATAAGAAAAAAACAAATGTAAGGTTATTGACAAAAAACACTGTTTTCTTGTTACATTTATACTTCCTACACCCTGCTCCAGGTAGCTTCACTGAGGAAGCAAATCCTAGCAAATTATTCTGTCCATGTTTGTTGAGACCACAGTTCTACATTACTTTAGCTGTTTATCTTCATGCCATGCTTTTAGCGCAGGAGTAGGGAATGTGTACTTTCCAGATGTTGGACTGTGTGACTCCATCAGCTCTTGCCAGCACAGCCATTTGTGTGGGGTAGTGGGAGTTGCTGTCCAGAAACATCTGGAGGTCCATATATTCTCCATCCTAGTTTTGAAAGTAGTCTCCAGTAAGCTTTTCAGGTCATGATTTTGTCCAGCAGATTACTGATTTGTAGTTCCTTATTAGAATATTTCTTGGTTAAATTAAATTAAAATGTAGGCCAATGTATTGAGACCAGGATTATCAGTGTGTTTCAGTATTTGTCTTAATACCAGGGGCTTGCAGTGGAGGCCACCAAGAACATGAGAGTCCAAGATAATGTTTGCAAGCTCTTTTCATGCCCCACTAAATGTTCCCCAGAAGTATTGTTCTCATTTCATGCAAAAACAGAGTATTTAACTATCTGGCATCTTAGTCAGCAGGGCACATTATAGAGTTCATCATCTAGCAGTTTCCTTTCTCATTGGAGCCCAGCCCACACTGTGCAGAATGGCCTCTCAATATTCTGGTGAGATAATCTCAAAGGCTTACAGAACTAACCGTGTACTTTTGAAGGCTGTCTTCTCTGTGTGGCAAACATTGGAATAAATCAAACTCCATGTCTGAAAGAGCCCTAGATTCTGCTTTTGAACTTTTTCATGGACACTAGAAAATGGAAGAAGTTCATGAACTGAAGCAGGTTTCTATGTATTTTTACCTGTTTGGTCTGTGATCTGTTTTCAAATTTCCATTATTTGTCTTTAATTTATGTGGCATACTTATCGTCTGAGATAAGTGGAAAGTATGAGATCCAGTGTGGTGCAGTGGTTTGAGAGTCGGACTATGACCCTGGAGAATTGGACTGTGACCCTGGTTTAATTCCCGGCTTGGCCATAGAAACTGATAGGGTCACCATAACTCAGAAACAACTTGATGGCACACAACAACAACAACAACAACAACAAAAACAACAACAAGGTTACTAGCTTTGCTACCATATTGTAGGGACAACATACTTGCCTTGTTCCTAGGCCTCAAAGTTTTTGAGTAAATTAGTCGAATGCAGTAGTGATGTTATTTCTGGTGTTAATGGTTTATGCATATGACATCGAAGGACTTTGTAGCAGTATGTGAATTGATTGTAATAGAGTGAAAAGTTATGTTAGAAATTCAGGTAAATAAACATGATTGTTATGTTATACATTAAAGATACCTTTCCTTTCCAGTCTTATATCGTTTATTTTTTTTCCAGGCCACAGAAACATCAGAGAAAATTTCAATCTGCAGTAGAGCCTACTGCCTCCTGGTGAACAAAGTGGGCTTCAATCCAAATGATATCATTTTTGATCCAAACATTCTGACCATAGGTACTGGAATGGAAGAACATAATTTGTATGCAATTAATTTTATCAATGCAACTAAAACCATAAAAGTGAGTCTGGGGAGTTCTTTAATATTTGGGTTTTGGTTCCTTTCTTACAGCTTTGGGGGAAGGGGCCATGCAGAAGCAGAGAATACTAGAATATAAGCAGTGGCCTAACTAGACTAAATTGCTCTCTGTATTAAATGATTTCCTCAGCATTGCTTCCAATGTTAGAAATAATAGCTTAAAAATAACCCTGACCATTAATTGTACTGTAAATATACACACTAATTAAAGAGGATAATATTAACAGAATGTTGGGAGTTAGCCAAAAAGCCTTTGTCCAGAAAAAGGATATTCTTTATTCTGTTTACTGTCTGTGTGTATATACATCCATATATATAGATTTGTTTTCACTCATAGATATAGAACAAAAATCCTGTTGTTACCTATTTCAGTCTATTAGTTTCTATTTACAGTGTCATTTATTTATTTTATTTAATATTGCACCTTTCTCCTGAGATGAGACTCAGTGCAGCTTGCAAAAATACTAAAACAACAAAAGCTAAATATTTGATAATAAAAAAGTTGAAAACGATTAATCAAGTTATGTTAGCAATGTCAGTAGTATGATGTAGCAGCCCAAAAAGCCAGTGCTATGCTAGGCTGCATCAACTTTGTAGTGTCCAGATTGAGAAAAGTAGTAGTGCCACTCTATTCTTCCTTGGAATACACTGCCCAAATTGTATCCCATTATTTCTCTGATAATTTTATTCCCAAATCTGATTCATATACAAATTTTAGTCCTTTAGATTTGAACAACCTACCAATTTTGACAATCCCACTTATAATTCAATATCTAAGCAATCTAAAGAAAACATGTTAAAAATAATTCATAAGTGGTAGTGCTATCCAATCAAAATCCACAAAATTAATAATGAAGCTATGTCAAAGCTATGCTGTAGAGGCTATGGTAAAACCAGAGGATTGGCAACATATATAGTTGACGTGTCCCAAAACAGTAAATTTCTGGTGGTGGTGGTGGGGGATAAAGTTGGATAAGCAAAATGCTAGCTCAATAGAATACAATGTAAAGGAGCACTATTGTACATTTCCATATTTGAAAGTAAAAATGAAAGATTGCCAAATAAAGATTTTGTAGCATTGTTGCTAAGCACTGCAAGATCAGAAATAGTGAAATCCTGGAAAACATTAGAGGAGTTATTACTATAAAAGTGGATAAACAGAATGTGGTCTCTAACATTATCAGAAAAGCTAAAATGAGATTAACAAGAGGAGAAATTAATATCCTTTGTTACCTATGTTCTTGGTGAAGTCTGGATTTAATTCACCATCAGATCAAATTTTCTGTTGATGTACTCTGATGTTATGAATAATAAATAACCCAATTGCTAATATTGTGAAGATATGTTAGATGTACAATGATAGGCAGTGACATATATTTGGCTCATTGACTATGAGTGGCGGGTGGGAGGAAGGGAGAAAGGGGAGAGGGGTTTGGATGTTGTAACACTTACATAAATTAATAAATTACTTGACACTCTTTTAAAAAACAAAACAAATAAACTCTGGAATATTGTACTCAGAACTAGGCATTCTAATTCAAGAAGGATATTGACAAGCTGGTGTGTGTCCAGATGAGGGCAACCAAAATGGTAAAAGGTCTGGAAGCCAAGCTCTATAAGGAATGACTTAAGGAGCTGGGTATGTTTAGCTTGGAGAAGAGAAGTCTGAGGCTGCATCCACACTGCAGAAATAATCCAGGTTGACACCACTTTAACTGCCATGGCTCAATGCTATGGAGTTCTGGGAAATTTAGTTTGTTATAGCACCCGAATAGTTTGTTGTGGTATGTTTTCTCTGACAGAGAAATCTAGATGTCTCACAAAACCACAATTCTTAGAATTCCATAGCATTGAGCCATGGCAGTTAAAGTGGTGTCAACCTAGATTATATCTGCAGTCTTAGTGGAAACATGACAGCCATCTTTAAATCTATGAAGGGCATCATGTAGAAAAGATGCTCCAGAAACTAAACCAAGAAACCAGTGGATTCAAATTACAAGAGATTCCAACAAAACATTAGGAAGATTGTACTGACTGTAAGGACAACAGTGGAATGGCCTGCCTTGGAACAGAGGTAGAATGGATATCTATCAGAAGTGCTTTAGTTGTGCATTCCTGCATAGTAATATACTGGAGTAGTTGACCATTGCAATCACTTCTGTTTCTGTTATTCTAAAATCCCATTAAATTTTAAAAAGTATAAAATCATTTGAAAATATAAAAACAAAGTTAAAATACAGTGCATTCATACCTTGAAAAATGATTGCTGCATTCAGTTAATCACTGGCTGCCTCTTCTGCTTTTTTGTAAAGCCAAGATAGTGAAAATGATTTTTTAAAGTCAAGATAGATAAAAGGTAGCAGAATGTATTTCATTTACCCTAAAACCTGTCTAGTATCTTTGGGAGATTAGGCTGGAACCTGCATTGCACTAGATTCCACCAAGCATAGTTGCATGTCTCCCCTGCCACTATGTTGACCTACTTGTTTTCTGTTTAGATGCTCCCCACAGTCATCCAGTGCCAGCAGAGAACAAGGGTCCACAAAATCAGATTTTATTTTGGACAATTTTCAAAAATTTTTGTATGAAAGGACATCTTACAAGGCACAAAATGGGAAAAAAAAGATATTACAAGTTGATTTTATGTAGCAAAATCTTAAGCAGCTACCTATGAACTTTTTTCACTGTTTGCTATGATATACTTCATCCCTCTGCCACTAATCAAACTGGCAGCTCCAGAGCTGTGTGTATTGCTTTTCCACTGTTCTTCTTTTGCTGTGCACCCATTGACAGCACCATGTGACATGGTACCTAACTGCTTTCAAACCTTGAGGATGTGATTGATGAATTCATAGATGGGTCTTAGGTTTTTAATAGGGAAATATATTTTATGAAGTTTGCTGATTTTTATGTTGTTGTTGGCAGGAAACTCTTCCAGGAGTGAAAATAAGTGGAGGCCTTTCCAATTTGTCCTTTTCTTTCCGGGGCATGGATGCTATTCGAGAAGCAATGCATGGAGTTTTTCTTTACCATGCAATTAAGGTAAGACAAGCACTTGACAGAATAGCTTCTGATCAGAAGTTACATGTTGCAGGTATTCATTATCGTTCCTCCTGCCCACTTCCCCTCTGTATTTTTAGTGTGGAATGGACATGGGGATTGTGAATGCAGGGAATCTACCTGTGTATGATGACATCCATAAGGAGCTTTTGCAGCTTTGTGAAGATTTGATATGGAATAAAGACCCAGATGCCACAGAGAAACTTTTGCGTTATGCTCAGGTAATTTTTATATTTTGTCTACATTCAAAAAATTGCTCAATGAATTGGTTCTGTTTTGATGAATGGCATCATTCAGACTGGGGGGGGGGGGAAATCTGTGTACACATAATTCTGTTATATTAACTGGATTAGCATGTCAGAATCACAACAACAAGAAGAAAAGAAATCTGGCTCTTTTGCAAACCAAAGCAGCAAACCTTTCTCCTCTAACAAGACATTGTTTTCTCACCAGGCACAAACCACAGTGTGATTCATAAAATCTGGGTTATTTTGATTATGATGTGTAGTGGTTTCTGAACTGCAGTTTCCCACCCTGAAACAACAGCTGATAAAGAGTAGAAAAAAGACAAACCAGAAATAAACCAGAGATAGGGAAGACAAACTGTCATTTGATGTGCAATTTGTGGCTTAAGCCACAAATTGTGGGTAACATAAACCATTGCTTATTTTGATGAGTAAACTTAATTATTATGAAAGGTAAACAGGTCTCATAATAAAAACTATTGTATTAAATGTGCTCTTTAAGTGTGTGTATGTGTGCATTCTGATAACAATACCAAGCATATTGTTATGCAAATGTTTATATTTCCTTAGAACATGTGCATTATTTGCCCATAAGCATCTCCATTAGCACTTACAAGCTGTGTTTTTTTAAAAAAGTAATTATTTTTAATTTTTTATGATTAAATCACAAATTAGGAAGCAGACATGCTGCAAAGCAAAACTCCTATGTTGTCTTTATTTCCAAGAATAGGTACCCCCTAAACAAAATGAAAGCTGGAAGCGGTGAGAATTATTGGGGTGTGGGGGTAGAGGAGACAGAACAAGGCTGTTTGTTTTGCCTGAGGTTTTGGGGAGTGGTGTGTCTTGCTTGTGAGTATTTTCTCTGATCATCATAGTTTGCCATTTCTGAAATGGTTGTTTTGTTGTTGGAAATATGTGAATTGATATTTGGAGCTGAGCTTCCACCTCTGCTGTTTTTTCAATTTCTAAGCCAAATTATTTGTCTCTGTATCTCATAAGTTTGTCTTCTCTGAAATGCTCATTGAAGCGAAAGAATTGATTCAGTAGTGTGGTTTTGTGTTTTGGAGCTCAGATGGAACCTCTGCCATATATTTACTCTCTTAAGAAATAACTTTTAAGTCTTGCCATTTTCCTTTTTGGAAATGGGTGGATTTGTTTTTTTTTTTTTTTTTTGCTTGCCATTTTATAAGTGGCTGTGATTGTTACTGTAATTAATTAGCATCAAGTGGTTTCACTATATCCTATAAATGAGAGACTTCAAAAAACCAAGCTACACTTGAAATTTTCCAAATGTACCCTCTGACTTCACAAGGTTGAAGATTTAATTGTAGGGGGCTAGGGACATATGCCATTTTCAGCCCCTGGTATCCATACCTGTGCCAAACCCTTGCACTCATGGATTTCACACATGTGGTACAAAGTTCTTGAGGGGACTTCCAAGCATATTCTGATGAACACTCAAAAAAGCCTCCCTGCAAACAAAAAAACCCTGCATTATCAGGCTTACCAGTCTTGGGGAAGCATCTAAGTTGATTCAGCCATCTCTGTGTGTATGTGCCTCCAAGTCAACTGTTGACCTGTGGTGACCATGAATTTCATAGTTTCCTCAGAGGTGATTTTGCCAGTTTTTCCACTGAAACGCAGCCTGTAGCATCTGGTATTTGTTGGCATTTACTCATCCAGGTACTAACCAGGATTGACCCTGCTTAGCTTCCAAGATCAGATGGGATCTGATGCCTTTAGGGCTATACATGGTTCTAATCTCCCTCTAGACATTCACATTTACATTGCATGTGTGAAGATTAAAACCTACCAATATGTTGAGAAGAAGCATGCAGTTTAGCTTTTTTACAAGGGTACCAATGCAGAAAGTGGATGTATTTGATGGTGGTAGTGAGGCAGTGATGGTTATATGACTGAATATTTTTATTCTGAGAGCCAGTGTGGTGTAGTGATTTGAGTGTTGGACTGTGTCTCTGGAGAGCAAAGATCCTCGCTTGGCCATGAAAATCCACTGGGTGACCTTTGGTAAATCATAGAGGATGGCCATGGCAAACCTCCTCTGAAGAAACCTCAAGAAAACCCTGTGATAGATTTGCTTTAGGGTTGCCATAAATCAGAAATTACTTGAAGGCAAACAGCAGAGAGAGAGAGAGAGAGAGAGAGAGATTTACAATTACTTAGAAAACTAAAAGAAAAAGAAGGCTGGCCTAGATTTAAGCTTTCAGACAGAAGAGCTAGCCATAGCCAGGAAATTTATTTTTTAAACTAGGGGAACATTTGACCATGTATTTTGCCTCACATCATTCTGAAATGGTTTAGTCTCAAAAAGATTCTACTGTGCAAAACAGCTGAACATGTGTATAGTTGTAATAACCTGTAACTTGATAGATGAGAATTTGCCCCCAAGGCAAGAACAAGCTTATGTTAACTTTAAATGAATTCTCCTTGCCTTTTTTCCTGCTTAGAAAACCTCAACTACCATATTCCCTTGGTAAAACCTGCCTGTTCAGGTGAAAAACACCTCAGATTTTTACCAGGCTATTTTTTCCTCCTCCTTACAGTGAAGGGCAATTATGAAGTCTCAGCCTGCTAGCAGGAAATAGTCTAGAATCTGAAACTTGTAATCCAGAAGGGTTGATAAAGATTTTTGTAAGCAATGGCCCTGTTATCAGGACACACATACATGCACACCTAGAACAGACAAGACTCAAAATACAGAGAGCAGTTTTCAGTAGCAGAATACTTGCACCAAGAATTGCAGTTTACATTAACAGAAAGCACACAGTAAATGAGATGGTGCTCATCATTCATAACAGTGGTGGACATCCTCTGGGAGTTGGAGGGTTCAGATTGGTGCCAAGGGCTCCACCCATCATTCAATTTTGGCAGTGCAGCAATGGCAGCACACACACACACACAAACACAAACACTTGATTTGAAGCCAAATTGTACTTCTGGTAGAGAAGGGCAGAGTGGATACAGAAGCAGGTGACAATGCACAAAGGTGGCAGGCCCAAGGTTCAAAGGCTTTGTATGAACGTTGTATATGCTGAAGGAAAAATTAAAGGAAGGATGCAGGAATAGCATGGAGGAAGATAAAAAGCTGTGGGGGGCTGGGGGAATGGAAAGTATGAACATCATATAATGGATTCTCAGTCCTAAGATCTTGAGACTATATGACTCATTAATAAAAATAATGTTTGGTAAATTGGGAAAAGATGGATGCCAAACTACAGGTGGAAGCTCACTTGAGGAAGACACAAGTTTGCAGGACCTGAGCTGGGCTGTTAATGAAAGGGTGTCTTGGAGGAGTCTCACTCATAGGGCTGCCATAAGTTGAAGCTGTTCTGATAGCAGTTAACAACAACAAATATTATATGGACACACTTCATTTATGGTGCACCTTTATGGTGCAGAAGGCTTTATGGCTGTATGTCCTTATGAGCTGTGAGGTTGATTGCTGTTCTCCATATATAAGCAGAAAACTAAGAGCAAAGAATTCCTTGCCTAAAGATACAATTTACCTGGTGTAATATGGTTTAGAATGTAGAGGTTCTTGGTACATGCCTAGACACCTGTCCCTTGGACCAATTGACATTTATGAAAGATTTGACGATTTCAAATATTGTATCATGTAGGGTACACAGGGTGAGTGGGGGAGGTTACCTAAATGAGTGAAAGAGGATAGGATGTTGACTTAAACTGTTGAAGTATTCTGGTTCAGTGAAGGTTTTGATTCATTAGTGATCTATTACGTGACAGAACATAAACTAATACCAACGAGAACTGTACTGAAGCCAAGTTAATTTGTTAAGTTCATAAAAAGAATTGCTCTTTGGCAGGCCAGGGATACATTTAAATAAAAATTCCCAGAAATAAAAATCCAGTGGTTCATTCATTTTAGCATGTCTTTTCCTGTCTGTGGAACATTTATGATTTAATATGTTTCCTCTTTTAGCTGTTAAGGGCCTTTTGGAAATAGTTGGAAGCCTTTCCTTTTCAAATGTATAGAAAAGCTTCTATGTATAACATTAATGCTGCCAGAGAGTATGTGTGCTGCCAAAGATTATATGGACAGATCAACATGGTAGTGGCATGGTTGACACCACCCCAGAAAACACTAGTGCAAAAGCATATACTTCCTTATCCATGCAGTTGCATACCTGGTATGTTTTACACCTGGTGCGGATTGTTTTTTTAAACACCCCCCAACAAAATGTGTGTGTTTGTGTGTGAAGAATGATGAATCTGTTCCTTCTGCTGCTGCCACTCCTCTTCTTGGGGGTTGTGGCACCCCAAAGAGATGAGCAGTGATGGCAGTGGAGGGGATGGAGGACTTGCTGCTGCTGCTATTTACTCAGGAGGCTGCAGCGTGCTGAAAAGATAAGCAGTGGTAGTAGGTGGTGGAGGAGGATTCAGCCTCCCATGTTCCTACCACCACCATCGCTCATTACCTCAGGGGACCCTGGACCCTGGAGAGACATGTGGCAGTGGTGGTAGGGAGTGGGGGGACTCAGGCCTTCACATTCCTGCTGCCATTGCTGTTCATTTCCTTGAAGTGAGTAGAATGTAATCTATGGCACTAAAAGCTCACCTTGGACTTCATATAATATAGGAACATGCAATGCAAAGTATTCAGAGAAACATGATTTTAGTGTCTGTGTTTTTACTACCGATAGCTGATTATGCCAGGGTTAGGGTTTTATTTCTCTCTCAGCATTTTTTTTCTTTCTGGATTGGGCTCAGCATTCTCATGTTTACTGTTTCAGATGATATGGGAGTTGGATTGTGTATGGTTCAGTAACTTTCTTAATCTCGTTTCAGACCCATGCTCAAGGAGGAAAGAAAGTGGTGCAGACTGATGAATGGAGAAATGGCTCTGTAGAAGAAAGACTGGAGTATGCCCTTGTCAAGGTGAACTTATTTTCATCTTTCCTTATCAAAGCCAAAAAGATCCTGCTTTCTTGTCCATATCATTACCAAACACTTTGAATAACTAAATAAGGTATTTTGGAACTGGAGTTATATAATTGCTTGCACTGCCTGAATTAAGAATTATCTAAGGTGTTATTTTTGTAGGCGTGTAAGCCTGTGTTTCTCCACATTTCACAATCTTCTAGGATTTTTTATGAATGAAGACATACAGTAAAAGTCAAATGGCACAGGTATGATTGGTCATAAGTCGTTATAGTTTGGTAGGATGCAGGTGAGTGAATATTAGCCATTTCTGAATGAGTTATATGGCTTGTAACATCACAAAATCTCTTTACAAGTCATACAGCCTTATAAATCCTTATAAGTAAGGAAATGTGAAACATTAGTTCACTTGAGCAAATATGCAAACAGTTCTTTGAATACCTAGTGACTTCAAATCCCATGATTCTGGATAATTATCAGGCTGTCTTAAGCTAACTGCAGAGTATATTATTATAAGGTTATATTGGCCACAGTTCATTTGTCACTGTAGGTCTGTATGGGTTACATGTCATCACATTTGTAATGTGGGATTAAGGTAAGGTTGAAATTAAATGTCCACATTTATTTCTCTAACTGTTTTCATGTGGGAATCATAGTTCTGAGCATATCTTGGGCTATTTGTTTGAAGAGGGGAGTGTTGAAGGAAAAGTTTCCTTTGCCCAAATAGTTCTTGTTTTTTTTTTTGGTCCATACTTTTTAATATATAATATGCACATTAATATTTTGTTAATGTTAATGTAACTATACTGTGCCTTGATTTTGATGTGGTTTATTTGCAGGGCATTGAAAAATATGTGGTTGAGGATACAGAGGAGGCTAGATTAAACAAAGAAAAATATTCCAGACCACTGCATATAATAGAGGGGCCTCTGATGAATGGCATGAAAACTGTTGGTGATCTTTTTGGATCTGGAAAGATGTTTCTTCCACAGGTAAGAAAAGAAATAAACTTAGCAGGAATTCTGGAAATGGTAGACCAAAAATCCTCTCTAGCTCTTGGGAATAAGTGAACAGTTAACATAACATAAACATTGATACAAGGCTAGACCAGTTCAACTGAGGGCACTTGACTGTAATCTGATATAGTGTTTTAGGAAGCTATAGATAAGATATAAGCACATGCCTTATATCAGGTCTGACTATTTTTCCATCTAATCTTGACTACTGTGACAGGCAGTGACTCTGCAGCATCTCAGGTCTTTTCCTTATAATCTGTTCCCTTTTTAGCTGGAGATACCAGAGACTGAACCTAGCATGTGTATTACTGCTACACTGTTGTCTTTGTCCATCATCATTCCTCCCCCTTCATCATTTTCCTTATGGAGAACAAGTCTAATGAGGAGACTCAATTCTCTTTATTGTTAGGAACCCTGAAAAGCCAGAACTGCTAATTATGTGGAGACCTTATCTCCTCTTCAAATCCTCACTCTATAAACATGAATAATGACAACAGAGAAGGATAGAGTTGGCATATGTTCCTCTTCTCATATTCAGTTAAAGTAGATTACCAAATGTCTGACTGGGGCTGTTTAGATCTTACTGATTGTCCTGTGGAAAGGGGAGTATTTTCTTTTGATGTACACTCAAACATTTCAGTGGCTGCAGTAGTTCTTTCTTTACATCTGGCTATTTAGGTGATCAAATCTGCTCGAGTTATGAAGAAGGCAGTTGGGCATCTCATTCCCTTCATGGAAAAGGAGCGAGAAGAAATGCGTGCCATGTCCAATAGCACAGAGGAAGAGGCAAGTTTGCAATGCTACAGTGCCTGGTTGTCTTGAATGATTTTTTGTTTGCCAGTTATTTTCCTGTTGCTACTGCAGCAGCATCTGTGAATGCATAGATCCACTTTTGTGTGTTCTTAATCACAGCAATGAGCAGCTGATGGTAGCACATAAAACTGGCTTCTTGACAAGTTGCTAATAAAAACAGATATATGGTAACAATGTGCACTGCTGCACAGGGATCCATAATCATAAACTTTGTTCATAATTGGTTGGACATTTGTTCCGTCATTCCATAGCTTTTCATCATGCATCTTGAGGGGTGCATGCATGCCTTCATAAAAATAGAAGTACATGGTTTTGTCATTGTAGATCCAGCTTTCTTCTACTGTAACTGTTCTTATGACTGATATGAGTTAACCCAGCAGACGCTGACATCCTTTTACTGTGTAGTGTCTTTGAAGGGCATCCTGTTAGGCAATTACAATGATGTAAGGAGACAAACAACTTCACAACTGCTTGGTATTCACATTTACAATCATGGCACTATTGCCCCACCACAAATGCCCCCCAAATTCACCTTGGGCGAGTCACACACACTTAGCTCTAGAAAACTCTGATAGGGTTGCCTTAGGATCACCATAAGTTGGAAACGACTTGACAGCACAGCGAAACAACACAACAACATATGGAGGAGTACTGTTCGCAGCACTTAGCAAGTGGGGTGCTAGAGGATGGCACATACAGCCCCCCCCTCCAGCAACCTACTGCATAATGCACACCATTGCTTTCTGGTAGGAGTGGCCTGGACACATTATCCTACACTGCCCTTCTCACCAGCATCACAGAGCTCTATCTCTCAGTGTGGCAGCCTAAATTCTATCATGACTGCCTGTCTGATGCAGGATCTGGCTCTTTGTTTTTACGAACCACTTACTTGATCAAACATTAAAATAGCCATAAATAGCCCAGGTTCTAAACCAGTTGTTTTAAGGTGAAAAACTGTTTGGGTGGTTTGATTTTACAGTTGCCAAGCTAATCAGCACTCTACTCAGTAGGGCTGGGTCATTCAAAATACTTTTGGTACATGTAGGTTTCAAAGAATCCTTCATAGATCGCTCCTTATTTTCTGTCTTAATCTATATGTGTTGTTTCTTTAATATCCATGAATACGTACACACATTTTACACCTATTTTATAGTAAAATTCACATTTTTGTAACTGTTTTATTTATTGCTCTATATTGAAAGAATGCATAGTGGGACACAATAAACAAGGACAGTGTGGAAACAAACACAGAAGTCATGAAGCACAGTAAAAAACACAATCAAGTAAATCAGAACTAAGACTGAAATATTTGGAGACAAAAGGTTTTAACTGGTCAAAATGAGACCAGTCTCAGGGCTAGCCAAGTGCCACAGCCAAGAAGGCTTCTCCATGCAATGTGTTATTCACAGTAGTGGTGGAGGCAGAAGAGGGTGCCTTTTTGGTACTTCTTTAGGCCCAAAACTGCATTACAAAATTCAGAAAAAGATAACTGACATGGAAAAATCTTGTCATTGCTGAGATTTAGAATGAGCCAGGGTATCCTGGCACGCTGAAATGGTTAACTGAATATTCTCCAGTACCAGACGAACCTATAGGATTTTTTTCCAGTTGTGTACTCATTTTGTACAGAATTGGTGCCTTTTTCATTGTGATGTTAAACACACAAAGGCAGGGTGAAAGAAGCCAATGTCGCAAACAAGACAACCACAACAGAGCCACTTTTTTTTCTTTGTCTAAGAAGGCAACAATTAACTAGGTTGTTCATTTTCACGAATTTTCAGAAATGTCCAAAAGAAAGAAAGAAACAAAAGAAAAGAAAACCATTCTTGAAACTGTGCAAAGTCTCCCCAAGACAAACAAAAAGAGTCTTGTAATCTTGTCACAAGGTGAAAACATTTTGTATTTTCCCATTTACCATGCAAGGAGAAACCGTGTTAGGATTAACATCTGTTGTCCTGATCTCCCCATTAATTGGGATATGTGAATCAGATTAGTTCACTTTCAAATGTGGACCAAATGTATCCCTACAGAACAGCCCTTTTTTTGGCTTCAAACTGGCAAAATTTGTTCTCCTGGAGGCTAATCCTCAAGACAAGGTTATAGAGATAGCAACATGTGGATGCTGGAACAGAAATATTCCTGTTTTATATAAGCCACATACTTGCAACTTAGGGAAGCATAACTAAATGGAAGTTGAGTCCTCTTTTTTGGAAAGAATCCTAGGGCAAGAGAAAACTCAAGGGTCTATGCTGTAGCTGCATTTAGAATAATAATATATTTTTTGTCCCTAATAAGCATGAAAATGAAATAGCAGCAGTTGTTCTTGTAGTTCAAATTGAGACTGGGCTGAGTTCTAAAACCAAATTGAGCATGTTATGCTATTTTTGATATCTGGAAAGAAAGTGAAATATGCTAAGGCAGACAAGGCTACAGGAAAAAACCTTACTTTATGAATTTTATTATTTCTTTTTAACTTAAAAGACGTATGCTTATCAAAAGGAAGAAAGTGTCTGTGAATGTGTGCAGCATTACGTCAGCTTGTATTATGTTTTGTTAATACTTGACGTGTTCTGTAAAGTGGATACTGCTCTTCCAAGTGAACAAGGGGAGAGAGGGAGAGGGACAGAAGGACAGTTATATATGTTTATTAAAAATGAGAGTAGTTTGTACTACTGTCTTAAAATAAGTTACATATCTGCTGACATGAATTTTCTCTGGAGTGCCAAGATATCAGTAAAATGTTTTTAAAAACCTGGTTGTTATTTTTTTAGAGTGAATGGTTGTGCCTGCAGGCTTGTGCCAGGCTTGAAAAAGAAAGCTATTTGGTTCTGTTCCCAGCACTAGAGAGCTCCAATTCATTTACTGCTTGAAATCCCCTTGTTTTTATGTAGGAGGCATCATAAAATTTAATGCACGTTCTGGTCTACATTGCACTGTGTTTTGAGGTTGGATGTGTTTCATTCTCCTTCAGTACTTCTCATTCCTGTTTATCTTAGGTCTTTCCTCACCAAGTGTGCAGCCATTGTTCGACCTTCCCACTATAGGTACTGATGTCTTTTGGATGGATTTAAATAAACATGTCTTTCTGCCCCAGCTGTGTGAGCCTTTCGGCACTCATGAACATAATGCAGAATGATACTGGAGAGCATACTCATTTGACATAGCTTTGGATTATTATTCTTGGAATCACTACATTTTAGGAAGGCAGAAGAGATTAATCATTACACATGCAATCCTTCTCAGGCAACACAGATTACAGTTGTTCCTCCCGATTCGTGGGGATCTGTTCCGGACCCCCCCCCCGCCACAAATAGAAAAAACTGCAAATGTTCAAAGCCTATTGGTTAAAATGGGATCACGCTCCTGTGTGTAGCACTCAGGCACACACACCATTTTGTCCCTCCCCACTTGCCATCTGTGAAGGAGCGAACCCACGGACTCCAAGTCTGCAAATGGGAAGACAGGTGTATTTTGTATAAAAAGATTATCAGATGTTAAAGGGGATGGAGTGAGAGGCTGCAGTTATACATCATGGTGCAGAGCCAGTTATTTGCCCCAGTCGTGGATAAAGCTAGGAGTGGTGATACTGCTTTGAAGAACAAATGGAATGCCCACGAACATATTTGTCAGGACAAACACACACATGCATACACCTCTCCCAAGTTGGATTCTGATAATATTGGGAGCCCTGTAGGGATAAAAGTGCTTGGCACTTTAATCGAATGGAATGGTAGTCTCCCTTAGCCATGCAT